>CM032419.1:8090859-8690859 GCA_019049465.1 Dryas iulia moderata | reverse complement strand
TTAAACTGTGTTAGCTATATCTAATTTTATATAAGAATATTTTCTTCTATATCAATTTACATTCTTAGCAGTACTCTTCATGTATATAGTAGGTAGATACTATTTACATGCGCTAAAGTTAATCAAGAGAGAATGTACGTGAAATACAAATGCTCAACCCTTAGAAACATCCCAAGGTTTTAATTTTGTAAACAAACTTCCCTAAGGTATTTCTGAACAACCTTCATTAGAGTAAATTAGATCAATGTGTTTAAATATTACAAGTAATTTCTACTTGTGTTATATAAATCAGTGTATTGTATGTAGTATAGTAAAGCCTTTAAACCCTGTGGTTGAAGGTTCAATTTATACTCGGTACGATATATTATTTTTATACCCCACTCTGGTACCTAAGATGGAGAAGAAGTGAGTGCCTTGGCAATAGATTCTCTCTGACTAACCAGATCTGATTTATTATTAATTTATGCTATTCAGGAAAAAGCTTGAAACAGTTTTTTTTATTATTAGGTATATGTTATATACAGAATTTTAAAATATTTTTAATAAAATCATATTAAGATCTTCACCATTAGTAATTATCAACTAGATTTTCAAAACTCTTTAGGTTGACTATATTATTATACCATACAGTATAGAAAAGAATAGCTTAAAGTATTCATGAAAAAATAACTTTTATATAAAAAATATTGTATCATATCAAAGAAAGACGGTATTGTTATTATTTATACCATAAAATTATATACTATATGATATTTACCTAGAGATACATTTATTTTGCCTTATCAAACTAAATTAAATACTATTTATTCATTTTAATTTAAATATTCAAATTTCTAAATAGTACACGTACAGTACACGTACAGTACACGTACATGCAATACATTTAGTGAAATTCTTAAATATTTTGACGTTATCATCATAACATATAACGTATTAGGTACTAAATACAAAAGAAGAAATCTTAGAAGCAAACTCAGCTCAGATAAACGTCGCCGATGTAATGGACCGTCCCGCCATTATCCACTATTTATTAGTACTCGTTGAAAAGAATATCGTCGAACAAATTCTATTGTAATATATTATTGAATCATTTCATATTTGGGGAGTTCATTTTTTTTATTAATATGGCTGTTGTTTGAATGAATATTTTAATGTAAGATTTTCATTAAAATTTCGATTTTTTAGTTATTTATTTAATATAATTTGTTTTGCTCTGGTATCAGAGGCAAAGAGCGGCGTTAAGTTACGCCACTTAACACGCAATGCCTCCGAATTCGGCGGAAAGGGAACAGAGTGTCTTAACACTAAGTTCCCTCTGTCTACCCTGCTATGTGCGGGATACAGCGTGAAAGTAAAAAAAATGTTTTTAATTAAAATCTTAGTTATAGTACCCGACAACTAATAATGCACATCGATGCTTAGAATGAAGCAGTCGGATAGCTTCGACGTAGTAGAGCGTTGTCTCTCTCGCTTAAAACAATAGTGAGGTATCTATTAAAAGCTGTTAAAACGACAATATATAAAAAAATGAAAAAGATGTGCGAGCCTAACTGCCAGAAGTCCCAATTTTTTTCGTTTCACAATCTGTGCTCTCAATAAGGTCAAAATCACTGTCATTATCATTCGTATTTATCACAAGTCTATCAGTGAAGCGGTAGAAAATATTTATAAACATTATATATAATTTCACGTGACTGACCGTGCAAGGGTTTTCCTCTTTTTATTAAAGATGCCATTGTAAAAATAATAGTTTGAGGATAGTAACAACTCTCTATATATATATATATATATATATATATATATATATATATATATATATATATATATATATATATATATATATATATATATATATATATATCTATATATCTATATATATATCTATATATATATATATATATATGTATATATATATATAAATATATATCTTATATATAAAAATGAATCGCCGAATATGTTGCTAAGCGCAAAACTAGGAGAGAGGGTGGACCGATTTCGCTAATTCTTTTTTTAGAATATTCCTTGAAGTACGAGGATTGTAGTTAAGGAGAGAAAAATAAAAAAAATAATCTGAAAACGTATTAAAAAAACACTTTTCTATTCTCCCATACAAAATATTCGTTATAATTATTAAAAGTCAATTTGAACTTTAATACCATACCATAAAGTTTAAATGTTACTGGAGAGGTTTCGAGACGGCAAAACAATTGATAAAAAGCTGCTAAAATATCACTTTATACATAGTATACGAATGTCAATTCGCGACTTTTGACGAAGTTGTGATAGCTCAGGTGTAAGAGCGCTTGCTTTTTATGGTTATTTTTTATTAGGGTCCCCGGTTCGATCCTGACATGGATGTCAATTTTTTTTTATTCTTTTTTGTTTCAATTTTTTATTTTTTTTTATTTTAATATTTTTGTACAAGTTTATTGGACCTTTAATTATAATTTTTATTTATTTTATAATATTTTTTTATTGTAAGCATTATTTCAAAAAAACGATTCCCCGAAAGAAATACTGAGCGGAGCTTTATTGTAACTTTTTTGTAGCGTAGGTCTTAAGAGGGGGAAATAGTGGTTAAAAGTTGGTTAACAGAATGTATGAAATTCCATCAGTCTTGAAATTGAAGACGAATGATTTTTTTTCTGTTTATTTAATAAAAATATATTAAATTTCTATTTCATCGATTGTGAAATCTCGACCCCTAAGATGGTGAAATAAAGGTTGAAAGTTTGTATGGAAGTTCGCCATTTGCAACATTTAAATGTGAAACTCTGTTTATAAGCGTATTATTAAAAAATAGTAAATACGTATTACAGGGATTATGAAAATTCTACCACTAAGTTGACGAAAAAGGATTGAGAAATTGTAAAAAAAATAGTCATTTTCTGCGTTAGAAATATAAAAATTTATTCACTGGTTGCCGATTAGAAACCTAAACTACTCTACTAAGTACTTGAGGCTGCCATAGCGCAGTGAGACAGTGCCTGACTGTAACGCGACGGTTGTGGATTTAATTCCCTCTCGGGTGTATATCTATTTTTATATTTTCATTTCTTCACTTTGGTACCAAAGACAAAACGCGGCGTTGTGTTCCGCTCCAAAGTCTCGATTTCGAGTGGAGACTGGACGACGGAATGGTATGACGCCTCTATGTGTGATTACCTCGATTTGCGGGAAAAAACCATGAAGCGAAAAAGAAAAAGGAAAAACTACTCTACTATAGTAAAATAGTGAACAATTGCGTCTATACATATACATACACAAATTTACAAAAACAAATATTGACAGGAACGTGAAAACGACATTAAAACTTGAATATATGATTTTTAATTTTTTTCTATGTTTTTATATATTTGTAGGCGCACATCTTATGATCTACAGGACAGATTCGAACAAAAGTTTTTTTTGTAGTATACTTCAAAATAGGTGTTATACCTAGCTGAACTTTAAGAAATAAGGCAATGAAACCTTAACAAAAGTTGTTTAGCGTGATGAACATTCCTTGACTTATAAAAATTACAGATCTGAAATATCTGGTGAAGAACGAATGTCAAATTTTCAACACACTCGGAGTCCAAATCTTGGTATGTTTTTTGTATAATACTTAGCATTCCTAATACAAAAGCAGTTTTTTAATGTTCCTGAGTAAATAGTAAACTAATATGAAATTTTATCCAACGAAAAACTTCAATCGCTTCTACAACACTTTGAATTGAAGTTATAAATATGCCTTATTCCTTCAGTCATATAATAAGCCCAGCTATTTATACAGGATGAACGTGTGTCGGTCAAGAGTATAATATTTTTCCGATTTTTAGTTCGTAGATTAAATTATGATGTATGAGATAAACTAATAATTTGGCTTGAACTTATAGTATAAAGTGATATTATGCAGGTTATATTTATTGAGATGTATTTATATACTTCAATTCAACTTGACCAATAAAAACTATTCAAACTTTATTCAGCTACTATTAATTTACATTCCGTTTCCTTATATTGCATGCATTAGGCATTCAATTACTTTTTTCTTAGGGATATCTGTAGCTGTACTAAATCAAAGCTGTGCTATCATGTTATCCGTCATACAGCTAAGAGAGAGATAATTGTGTAGCTACAACAACGTTTGCATGAACGTAATTAGTTGATTAAATTGTTTTAAATAGCCTGAGAAATTATACCGTCATCGGACAATCATAAAGTAGTGATCATAGCAGGCATACAGCTACAGGAGAACATAAGAGAAAATGTAAAATAAATTCCTTAAGTTGTTAAAGACATTTAGAAAAAGTATAAAACTTTGAAGCGCGGGCGTTAAGTTCCGCCACTTAACACGCAATGCCTCCGAATTCGGCGGAAAGTGGGGAACGGAGTGTCTTTACACTAGGTTCCCACTGCCTACCCTGCTGTGTGCGGGAAACAGCGTGAAGCTAAAAAAAAAAAAAATTTGAACACAGCGGGATTCCAACCCGCGCCTCCTGAACACCGAATTCAAATTTTTAAACGTTTTCTTAATATCTTTCAATTTTCCTAAGTGTGGAATAACACTTTAAAAAGGTTTAAAAGTATACAATAAATAGCATTCTAAAGTTTAAAAGTCCATAAGTTGTTATTGGAGAGAATATGGACATGTCAAACACATCGTTTTTATGATGATTTGGAATAGCATTGGGCTGAAGAGGGAAGGGATATCATTAGCACATTTATTTTCTATCCGGAAGAAAAAAATGTATATTATAATGCATTAAAATACATAAAAAAATATATATTTTAGTATTGATGTCAAAAATATGGCGATACGAAGTTCGCCGAGCCCGCTAGTACTTTAATATAACTTTAATTAAATATGAATATATATATATATATATAGATATCGATAGATTATTATATCTCTCGAGAGAGACTATCTCTATCTCTCTATATCTAGATCTCTATCTACTCTATCTCTAGATCTATCATATATCTCTTCTAGCTCTCTCTCTCTCTCTCTCTCGCTCTCTCTCTCTCTCTCTATCTCTCTCTCTCTCTCTCTCTCTCTCTCTCTCTCTCTCTCTCTCTCTCTCTCTCTCTCTCTCTCTCTCTCTCTCTCTCTAGTCATCTAATATATCTATCTATCTCCTCTTCTGCTTCCTCTCTCTATACTCTCTCTATCTCTCTTCAAATTTTTCCCGTTTTTCTTAATATCTTTTCAATTTTCCTAAGTGTGGAATACACCTTCAAAAAGGTTTCAAAGTCTCCAATAAATAGCATTCTAAAGTTTAAAAGTCCATAAGTTTTTATTGGAGAGAATATGGACATGTCAAACACATCGTTTTTATGATGATTTGGAATAGTATTGGGCTGAAGAGGGAGGGATATCATTAGCACCATTTATTTCTATCCGGAAGAAAAAAAATGTATATAATGCATTTAAATACATAAAAAAATACATTTTAGTATTGATGTCAAAAATATGGCGATACGAAGTTCGCCGGGCCCGCTAGTATACTTATATATATATATATATATAATATATATATATATATATATATATATATATATATATATATATATATATATATATACATATATATATATATATACATATATATATATATATATATACATATATATATATATATGTATATATATATATGTTATATATATATATAATATATATCTATATCTATACTATATATATATATATATATATATATATATATATATATATATATATATATATATATATTAAAAACTGAAAGCGACCGTACTCTACCGTATCTGTACAAAGACTGACGAACCAGTGACAAACGTCACATACCATCTGAGTAACAGAGACAGCGCTCTACGAAACAGAAACTGGCTGGCTGTTTCGTTTTAAGCATCGATGTGCATTATTAGTTGCCGGGTACTATACATGTAATGACTTGGCGATAATTTAATGTACTTAACAAATTGTACTTATACGTAATATAACTGTAATAGATTGCTGACTGTATATAAAATATATACGAGACAAAATATTATTGGGGGAAATGCAATAGAACTAAAAAATATATTTTTTATATTTTTTTGTTTCTGTTTATTTTTATCTTCGAAACGATTCAATAAAGTTTGTCATTTAAGTGTCAACGCGAACAAATGAAAAAAAAAGAAACAGTTATAGTCCTGATATATAAACCCGTCTTCAATTTCTGCCATTACGATATATAATTAAATGTACTATAATAATACTATTAAATCAAATAAGATTCTACAATTTTTACGCTTTTGTACCCCAATTGTAATACGATAACGTTATTATTTTTTGCTAAACAACCTAAAATTGAGACATACTTTGGATACTTTCTGGTAAATACATCATTATATAAATATTTGAATTATATTTAGATACTTTTATTTACAGTATAAACTGATTTCGTTGCCCATCAATGATACTTGAAACGTAATATTCATATGAAGCTGCACTTTAAAGTTATACCTATCCCAGTGAACTGATATTATAGGTTTGATAACCTTTAATTTGTGAACTTTGGTAACCTCGTAGGTAAATGTTTAACGGCAGTTTGAAACAACTGTCGACCTAACTGCTACTTCCAATTCTGTTATCTTGATTTAAAGCAAATATGTTCTCTCTCAATATATTAGTACCTACTAGCTACCTGCTTGCGGCTTCACCCGTGTAACGTACTATTTTTATCTCCTATTTCAACTCAGTCAGATTGGGTTAGATTTGGCAAGTCTCTGCAAAAATAGGTAGCCGATGTTTGACCTTGCGTCATTAACTGTCTTCCTAAGAAAATTCGTCGAAATCAGTTCAGCGGTTTTAGTTTTCCATGTAAATTTTCATTCCCTATGGAGGTTTATATCCCCTTTGAAATAAGTATTAGCCTATATTTGATACTGAATCGTCCACTATTTTCATACCAAATATACACACAAACGAAAGAATAACGGATAAACCGATGGACATAGACAGATTTTCGCATTTATAATATTAGTATGAATTTGCACACCTTCCTTCGTAGCTGAAAATACAAACCAGAATAATATTAAAAAATATTTGGTTTAACCTTTAAAAAATTTGCGGCATGACACATTTATGTTACTTTGGAGGATGTTCAGAGGAACCGCACTTTATGTACATTTTTGGAACATTCATTCGTGACGACGTTTCACATAACAAAATTCAATCATACATTGTGCTTTGTACTATCAAAGTAAGGTACTATATTTAATTTTTTTTAAAAATCCTATGGCTAAAAGTTCATAAAAAAGTTATAAGAAAGATATAAAACTTAGAAAGTGATGAGTTAGATTTAGGCATCAGTTTCCATTACATCCTAATACAAAATACCTTGAAATTGTGTGGAAATTGATGATAGAGGAAGTAAAAATAAAACGAAAATCATAGTCACAGAGAATTTAGACATTCCGTATCCGTTTACTCCGTTCGTTACTTTGCTCCCGAAATCCAGACATTGCGTGTCGAGTGGCGGAACTCAACGCCGTGATTTGTTTTAGTTACTAGAACAACTATTACATAAAAATAGTCTAATAATCGTTCCCTCAGTGGGAATCGAACTCACAACTGATCTCGTTTACAGTCTTTTACTTTTCTTTACAAATCTCTGTCAACAAATATGACAATTTTTGTTTTGTTTTTTTAGAAATGTTTGCTTAATTATAACACGCAGAAAGATACGATCTTCGTCTACATACAAGAGGTCATTGACTGTAATTTTAAGTGTGAAGAGTTGCTAGTGTAATCTGAAGTACACCTAAAGTCGAGCTAGACATTGAACATGAACAAAATAGACACGGTTGAATGAACTCCGCCGTAACTTGTACCTCCATACAAGTACTCGCAGTCTAACAAGTTTGCCTTTGTAGTACAATGTTACAAATAACGCATTGTATGTGTAACTTAGTTATTTTTTTCAAATAATGTTTTTTTAATATATTCGTATATAAAATTTGTATTGTTCAAAATAATAAAGTTATGTTATGCTTTTTGATTTTGAATTTGAATTTTTAATAGCTTAGCTTAATGTGAACAATTTTTATTACTCATTTTTATTTGTTAATAAGCTGAATTATTATTAGTTTTGGTAATTTTTAATACATCTTTAGAAGAAATGACATTACAATCTAAAATATTTAGTAGGGCTGTACTTGTGTGTATTTAACCAATTTATTTATGCTATTTACAGAACATAAATAAATTGGTTAAATAAAATATTAATGCCGGTGTTTTAATGTGAAAACTAATCAAGTCAGTCTACTGACTGACTGTATTACTATACATAACACTCCTAAGCTGCAATTACCCAGAAAACTCGGCACTTTTTTTTTCAATTATGGAAGAAATCGAAAACCACCCTTAATATTAAACTTGGCTTCCCTTTTTATATTCATGTAGATTTATAATTTATATAGTTGTCCATATAAAAAGGGGGCTAGCCGTGGCGCAGAGGCACAATGTGTGACTGTAAAGCGACTGGTTGTGGGTTCGATCCCACTCGAGGAGTGGAAATATTTAATGTTTTCATTTTCTTCGCTCCGGTCTCGAGGCAAAGCATGGCGTTTAGTTTCGTACCTTAACACTCACTAGGTTCCCTCTGCTAAAAGCTAAAAAAAATAAAAAAATATATAAAAAAGGACATTGTGCGATACAATGTCCTTTTGATGCAAGTTACAATATTAACAACTGTATTATTAAAATATGCAGTTAATTTCCGACTTTATATTGCTAATAACTAAATTACACTTTAATATAATTAATATATCCGTATAATTTATTTCTAGGAACAAACAAAGCTACTCCAGACTAATTAACGGAAAATATCACGAGCCTATCAAATTCACGTGTACCGTAACGAGCGTAACGCTTGTACACTGCTGCTATTTCTGAACTTATCGCCTCCAGCGAAATATTCGGAAATGAGGACAATTAACCAGTCAAAATTAGGTATGTACAGTTCAAAATCATACACAGAGTAGCCAATAAGTAATCGTTATAAATGTTTCTATATATAAACTTGTAAATATTACGTTATTACGAAAAACTTACGCATTTTTCACCTAATTACATCACTCTTATTGGTTAATATACCAATTTAATTTTTTGAAACATACGTACAAATAACGGGGCACATAAGTGTGAATGTAAATATGACTGGTTGTGGATTCGATTCCCACTCAAGGAGTGGAAGTATTTATTATTTCCATTCTTCGCTCTGGTGTCGAGACACTACGCGGCGTTGTGATCCGCCACGTAATACGCTATGCCTTTAGAATTTGGTGTAAATTTAGGAACGGAGCGTCTTAACACTAGGTTTCTTCTGCCCGCCCTCATGCGCTTAATAAAAAAAATTATGTGTGCGAAATAAAGCGTGAAAATGGCAGTTACGAAACTGGGTACAAAACTTATTTGCCAATTTTCCGTAGATTTTTAAAATATTGCATTCTATATAGAATAAATAAAAAAAAAAAAAAAAAACTGCCGATACCCTATAAAAACAGACAGCGTGGTCGACTCGGGGGTTTACTTCCCTCTTCGCCGAACCGACGACATACCAACCGTCCGTCTGCTAGGCAAACCGATTCCCGCGGCTAATTCCGCGAAATACCTCGGCGTAATCATAGATAGGAAACTCTCCTTCAGAGAGCACATAACGTACGACCGCCGGAAAGCGAGCTTCGTATTAAGTAGATTATATCCATTACTTTGCGCCAAAAGTAAGATGTCCCTCCGCAACAAGATCTGCCTGTACAAAACGTGTGTCAGGCCCATCTTCGCGTACGCCTGTATTGTATTCGGACACAAAGACCTTCGTAGACTTCAGATTTTGCAAAATAAATTCTTGCGCTACGCCACGGGCGCCCCGTGGTACGTACGTAACTTAGATTTGCACAAAGACACTAAACTCGATTCGGTAAAAGAGCACTGCCGGAAACACTCCAGTAGCTACTTCGAATAAGCAGCTACGCATCTGAACTCGCTGGTGGTAAGCGCCTGCGACTATACGGTCAGTAAAAGACGCCCCGCGAGGCCTAGGGAAATTCTCACCCAAACTGACGCCATTACTGAAGTGTTAGGTAAATTCAAACACACACGCAAACACACACGATACACACACCGTCCCCGCCGGTGGAGACGAGGTCCCAGTTATTCAACGGTCCGATACCGCCCCGGGCACCAGCGCCCCTAGTTAGGCCTAGCTCGAACAGAGCGAAGCAAAGTCCCCCATTAAAACGGTGTCGCAAGTCGAGGTTCGAGTCTCAACTGAGACGCCCTTGCCATGCCGTCGTCGTCATTTAATGGCTTCCTCACAAGCGAGGATTCCAAGCCAAGGTCAGAGCTCATATGGCTCGGCCTCCCTCAAAGCCCGGTGAAGCTGTCGAGGCCGCTCTGGCCAACAGCATACTACACATTCGAAAAAAAAAAATCGACTCGGGGTCACTTTGTTTTTGGTCGTTGTGCTGAACGGACGTGTTGTTTACTTTGTTATTCCGATTTGTTATTTTTTGTCAATTATTACGATTTGCTTATTCTTAATTTTGAAATCTTGTAATATTTAGTACTAATCAAGTTAATTATTCAAAATGTGATTTTAATTTCTATCTTTTGTATGTTTTTGTTGTGAAATATATTTTTTTTAAGTAAAACCGCTTCTGATTCCTAAATATATATATATATATATATATATATATATATATATATATATATATATATATATATATATATATATATATATATATATATATATATATATTTTAATTTGTTTTTATTTAGGGACTTTTTTTAGTAGTAATATACAAAAATGTCAGCCCCATCGTTCCCTAAACCAAACTTAAAACACACAAACATAACAATTTTGACTTAATTCTAAGAATACTATTTATACTTAAATCTATACAACATTTTAGCCACTACAGAAGCAGGCTCAGACAATAAGCTACGAAAAACACCAAATATAGAATAAATATGAATATTCGTAAATTTATCGAAATAGTTATAGTATCTCTTATTACCTTGAATCTACAACCAGTTAAGACTGTCAACTGCACGAAGATGTCAACAGAACTTATTGACCTAAATTTGTTCTCCATATAAAATAACAGAGGTCAGAAGGGAACAGATAAAAAATATTACTCCTTACACAGTTAAATAACAATCAATTTGTTATAAATTGCCTAATATACAATTGTATTAGAAATTTTCAATTTGAATTTAAGATAATTTCGCAATTGATTAGAAAGATATCAATTAGGCCTTCTACTTCTGACTAATAAAATAGTATAAGTTTAAAATGTTATCTTCATATAAGTAATTTATAAATATTAACTAAATATATAAACTTTTTAAGATATATGTTTGACTCCAATCCAATCATGTCTAGACGGGGATTATAAATTGTAGTAAATATATGCTTAACAGTACTAGCTGCATATTACACGACTGCAAATTTAATATTACAATAAAATAAATATAGTTAGTGAAAGTATTTTAGATTTTGTGACAATATGTCTTTCGAGCCCTTAATTTACATAAATAAAAGCGAGAGGTTCAAAAACCGTAGCGGCACAAAGTGGGACTAGAAACGCGACTGGTTGTAGATTCGATTCCCATTTAAAATATTTCCATTTTCTTTGCTCTGGTATCGAGGCAAAGAGCGGCGTTATTCCGTAACTTAACAAGCAATGAGTCCAAAATTCGGCGAAAATTGGGTTCTCTTTGTCTACCCTGCTGTAAGCGGGATACAGCGTGAAGCTAAAAAAGTTACATAAAGTTTATACTATAGGTTAGTAAGTAATAAATTACTCAATTGACTTGCTATGGCAGCACTGTGTATAATGCACATGCATGTTATATAAGTGATTACATTATGTAGAGGGTGCTAGATTGTAGAATATCTTACTTTCCTTAACTTTTTCAATGTGTTTTTCGGTCAGAAGAGGCTCACATCTCTTATGGAGCAGACCAAACTAATAAGTGGGGCGTGTTAGTTCATAAATATAATTTCATTAATTATTGTAAAACATAAGTATGAGGCTAGTTAGGGCGTAGGGGCACAAAGTGTGACTGTAAACGTGGCTGGTCGTTGGCTCGATTTCCACTCGAGGAGTGAAAATATTTAATATTTTCATTTTCGAGGTCGAGGCAAAGCGTATCCTTAAGTTCCACCACTTAACACGCAATGCCTTCAAAATTCGATGGGAAATGGGGAACGGAGTATCTTAATACTAGGCTCTCTGTGCCTATCCATGAAGCACCTCTGATCACAACATGAAGCTAAAAAGAGGTCTGATATAGGCGGATTTTGAGACGGACCCGGTATGTCCTTTATAGCTTCGCACACAAAGTCACGGGCAACAGTCAGTACATAATATACGCATATAGAAGTTAAAAAACATAAAAGAAAAAATATTCCCAAATACACAGAAGAAAGGGAAATCGATTATGCGCAATGATGTTGACATAGTAAACTGACTTAACGGCAGCAATTTTTGATCTTTACTCTGCAAACGCGACGTTTGTTGGTTTTCACGAAGAATATAATATAATGAATGGTAAAAAAGAACTTTTGGTCTGTTGTATATTTTTTGGCTATTTCTTTTCTTTTTATTCTTTGTTTTTATCATTTCGAAGATAAACTTTGAAAGAAGAAAAAAGTACTTGTGGTTGAATAAATAAAATTAATTGAAGGCGTAGAATATTATATTTCAGATGGCGCAGTGGGATATCGTTTGACTATAACACAATGATTGAGGGTTCGATTTTCACTCGGGGAGATGTTATGTTTAAATTTTCATTTCTTCGCTCTGGTAACAAAGACAAAGCGCGGCGTTAAGTTCCATAACTCAACACACAATGTGTCGTTACATACCACTGGTTTTTTCTTGAGGATTATTTTATTTACAATTGTTTTGCGACTTTATACTTTTTCCCGCATAGTGGGATAGTCAAAGAGGACCTAGTGTCACGAAACTCCACTGATTGTAAATAAAATAATCCTGGATGGACGGATGATGGGATCACTTGTCACACACAATGTCAGGCGGAGAATGGAGAGCCTTGCTACTAGGTTCTATCTGACTACACTGTAATGCTAAAAAGGAGGAAGCTGTTTTATTTATTACTTTATTTCTATATTGACGACTGTAACCAAAAAACCGTTCGTCACGTTCTGCACATATCTTAGCCAACCCCCTCATACACTAGACTTAAACTATAGAAGTAAAATTTAATTACATTAAATAAGCCATTTTATTATTGCTAAAGAAAATAAAGTAATATTAACGCTCATAATATCACACTACGTTAATCGAAACACAAGTTCATAAGATTTTAGTAAACACCAAAAGCTTGTAAAAGGTTGTAAGTAAAAATATTCAAGCACAAAGTAAAAGAATAAATTAAAAATGACAACAACAGTACAATATAAAATTGAAAAGCCCGAGTAAAACGATATGTCTCAACCAATATTGATATGCCATTCTATTTTTAGCTGAAAATCGCTTCGGCGATACCTATCAAATGGCCTTTACGGAAGATAAGGTTGCTCGCTATTACGTTCGAAAGAGATAGTTTTCACGTTATATACCCGTATAAAAGGTATTTTTATTTAAAGTGTCAGTTACTATATATACAGATGTTTGGTACCTACATACATATGAATATTTATTTAATAATTTCATAAAACAAAGTTACAGAAACATATTTATATAAACAATAAATATTATAAAATGATTAACTTAACAATATATAAAATATCTGTTAATTTTCATCATATACGATAATTGTTTTTTTTTTTTTTTGCAGCCCCACGCTTTTTTCTGCATAGAGGGGTAGTCAGAGAATCGAGACATTGCATGTTCAGTGATGGAACTCAACGCCGTGTTTTATCTTAGGCACCATAGCAAAGAAATAAGGAAATTTCGATATAATTCCCCCTGAGCCCTGAGTAGCAAACAAATCCACAATCACCGCGTTTACAGTCAGACCCTGTCACACTCCGCCACGATGGCCTCAAAAAATATATAATAATATTTTTATATATAATAATATAATAAAATTATTGTCTTCCTGAATACCGCAAACTTTTCATGTAGAATCTAATTAACACCATCAATTAAAAAAACGTGATAATTAAAAAATAATCACATTTCTCCGCGACCATCGATTTTAAAAAAAGATTATTACCTCTATTAAATGTGCAGTTATTTTGAAGAGTAGTAGGGTATGTCACTATTAAAAAATGTATACGTATAAATTACTTATAACGTGTTTTCTTTAAGAAATAATAGATCGTTTTCAACATTTGATAGGACATCAGCAACACGTATTATGAGCATTCAATAACTTATATAATTTAAACATCTGGTATAAGCATGTGGCTTGGAACTTAAGGAGATTGGCATAGAATAGATCTTAGACGAAATCACTATATAGATATAACTGTTATCTTAAAGGCGGTTATAATAGGCTGAGTGGTTTATAAGTACAGATTCTAAAAAAGACTCTACGACAGAAAGCGGTTTAAAATTGCCACTACCTTTTTTACACTCAGTTGTCGTATTACTAAAAATAATTCAAAACTTAGGCCCGAACACTATACATAAAAAATTGTATACCAACCATTACTATCCAGAAAATAAAAATATGTGGGATCGCTGAGCCAACTATATTGAATTCTTATCGTAGTTCGCATCGTTACGTAGAATGGCACGGCGTCGCGTCGGGAGCGCCGCCTTGCTCAGGATATTGTACTCCGCACCGATTGCGCATCAGACATACTTGTAAGTTTATAAGTGTCTTCTCATTACATACAATATGTATGTAGTGAAATGGGAATCACTAGTATTTTGTTACTGTTTAAATTGCGTAGACATTTTATTGACACTATCCAAGGTTATTGCTGGAGCGTAGCGTAGTTCTTGAGAATGTTGAGTACATTTAAGTATTTATAAGTACGTGTATTTATTTTTTACCCGCGACGGAACGGCGACTGTATATGTGTTTGGGGTGAGAGGTTGTTTGTTTGTTTGTTTGTTTGTTTGTTTGTTTGTTTGTTTGTTTGTTTGTTTGTTTGTTTGTTTGTTTGTTTGTTTGTTTGTTTGTGTGTTTGTGCAAATTACTATGTCAATTATTTCCAAAACTACAAGTCCGATTTTGATACGGTTTTCTATGATAGGTTAAGGTTCAATTGGCGTATGTTCTTAGATATGTCTTATTGCCTTAACTCACCAGGGGGCGCTGAAGTAAGCATTTTACGTGAAAACGAATGTTTTCAATTATCTCAAAAAATAATAGTCTGATTTCAATAGATTTTCAGTGGTAGATTCAGGTTTAATTGGTAGATGTTCTTGGATATGTTTTATCGTGTCAAACCACCAGGGGGCGCTGCAGTAAGCATTTGTTTGTACTTTTTTTGTATTTATTTGTCTAAAACCGAAACTACTGCTCCGATTGAAAAGAGTTTTCATAAAAAGATTCATCTTTGCTTGATGCATATTTTAAGATTTTTCTTTTTTTGTTACGGGGAAAACTCACCAGGGGGCGCAGCAGTAAACATTTGTTTATGCAAATCAAAAACTACTAGTCTAATTTCGATGTAACTTTTAAGGGTAGGTTCAGGCTTAATTGGTGCGTCTTTTCATATACATGTTATAGTGACCACTCATCAGGGGGCGCTGTAGTAAGCATTTGTTTGTATTTTTTGTGTAAAACCAAAAATTTTCTTGTATTTATTTGTCTAAAACCGAAATTACTTATCCGATTGGCTAGAGTTTTCAGAACTAGATTCAGCTTTGCTTTGTTCATATTTTAAGATTTTTGTTTTTTGGTTACGGCGAAAATTCACCAGGGGGCGCTGCAGTAAACATTTGTTTATGCAGAGCAAAAACTACTAGTCAGATTTAGATGAAACTTCTAACGATAGGTTCAGGTTTAATTGGTGTTTCTTTTCATATATGCGTTACGGTGACCACTCACCAGGGGGCTTTTTTAAATTTATATTACAGTGACAAGTCACCAGAGGGCGCTGCAGTAAAATATTGTTTGTGCAAAGATAAAATGACGAATTTGATTTGGATGCAGTGTCAATGATAAGTTCAAGTTTAATTAGTGCATGTTCTTGGATATGTTTTATCGTGTTAACTCACCAGGGGGCGCTGCAGTAAACATTTGTTTGTAATATTTAATGCAAAGCTATAACTACTAGTCCGATTGCGCAGAGTTTTTAGTATTAGAGTTACCTTTACTTGGTGTAAGTTTTTAGGTTTTTTTTTACGTTATGAACACGCCAGGGGGTGCTGCATTAAACATTTAATTATGCAAAGCTAAAACTACAAGTCAAATTTGGATGCAGTTATCAAAGATAGGATCAGGCTTAATTAGTGCGTGTTCTCGTATATGTATCATGATGACACCTCACCAGGGGGCGCTGCAGTAAGCATTTGCTTTTATTTTTTGTGTGAAACCTATTTAGACGCAGTTTTCTGTGATATTATGTAATTTTGTCCCGTGGGGGGACGGGTTAAGAATACAATTCTCCCCCGCCGCTGGGTAGCGTCCCGTAAAAGGCGGGTAACCCAGTAGTTTGGTGGTAGGAGATTCATTCTCCGACTGGCTCGCGACCACTATCATGTCAAAGACGAACCGCCAAATATCTTATGATGTGTTCCGGTTCGATGGCATGTAAGCCAGCTCTCCCTATTCCCACCATTCCCATCCTTCCTCCCTCCTTTGTCCTACATTCCCAAGGCTGGCAACGCATCCATAACATTAAAGTTATGGATGTCTATGGGCGAAGGTAACCACTTAACACCAGGTGGGCCTTCAGCTCGTTTGCCTCCTTTATTCCATAAAAAAAAAAAAAGGATAATCGGTCTGGTTTAATTGTTGCGTGTTTTTATATGCCATATCTCCTATATATCACGGGGCGCTCCAGTATAAATTAGTTTGTTCAAAATCATAACTACTAGTGGGTTTTGTGATTTTCACTGATTTGGTTAGACTTAAGTTTCGTGGAAATGTTACGGTGACAATCTGCCAGGCGCTGCAATAAGCATTTGATAACCAGAAAGCATTGGGTTTATAATTTCTTTTGGATTTGCATGAAGATTAATATAAAGTATTTCGATATTATGTAATAATATATAATGTGTATCTATTCACTTTAAAAAGTTTAAAATAAAAAGCAAAATTAAAAATTTTGAAAAAACCCACGACGGTTTAATTGTAATTGAAAAAGGATAAAATAACTGTAAATCCCCCGCCTAAAAGAATATATGTAACGAGATGATGGGGACGACTTCGTCGGGGGCTGCCAGTTGCAATCCCTATTTTAAATATAGTAGCTAACAGTATAGATTTCGTTTTAAAGTTTTTAAATTACCAGTTATCAAAACTGTAAATTCATATTAATATTTTATTTTTTTGGGAACCTGTTTTAACAGCAAGAAAACCTATGAGAAGGTTTGTGCAAACTTAAAGTAATGACAGCCCCCGACGAAGTCGTCCCCATCATCTCGTTGCATATATTCTTTTAGGCGGGGGATTTACAGTTATTTTATCCTTTTTCAATTACAATTAAACCGTCGTGGGTTTTTTCAAAATTTTTAATTTTGCTTTTTATTAATAAAATATACTAAGACAATTAATAATTAATAAGTGGCCAGTCGTGGCGCAGTGGCACAAAGTGTGTAAAGTGTGACTGTAAAATGACTGGTTGTGGGTTCGATTCCCACTCGAGGAGTGGAAATATTTAATATTTACATTTTCTTCGCTTTGGTGTCGAGGTAAAGCGCGGCGTTAAGTTCCACCACGCAATGTCTCCGAATTTGGCGGAAAGTGGGGAACAGAGTGTCTTAAGGGGCTGTTACTTAATGTTATTAAGTTAGTAAGTTGTGGGTGAGTCGATTCTAATTCGGGGTAATGACCAAATATTGCTTTAATTTCTCCGCTCTTGTACCTAAGACAAAGCGCAACGTTGATATCCTTCACTAAACTCGCAATACCTTGATTTCGGCTGGAAAGTGGAGAGCGAACACTAGGTTCTCTCTGTCTACCCTACTATATGGAAAAAGACCACGAAGCTGACAAATATATACAAGCTACTCGATAAATGTTACATTTTTAAAGAAAACTCACGTTTTAAATATATTATTTAATTTTGGCTTACATCTAGGGAATAAGCATGAGTTAGATATAAACCTAGCAGGAATCAAACATACAATTCTCCTTATATAATTCGTAGCCATTTCTACTTATTTTTAGTCATTTCAAGATTCTAAACCTACTTTTTTGTAATGCCTACGTTATATGATAACGCGATGTGTATTATAACATAAATACATATGTATATCAAACACATTTTTAGTTAAATTTATTCAATACACATAAATATAACTCAACAACGATTAATATTTCATCTCGGAAAATGTTCCCCTGAAAGGCTGTATTAATTATGAAATCGTTATAAAAGCTATGAATCTAAATCAAGTGAACCTCATCAAAGTTTGTTATAAGTCTGAAGGCACTCGCTCATTTTGTTGCAGCCTCCATTGTTGCGTACCCAAATTCAAATTAAGTGTATTTTTTAAAGGAATCCAAAAAAACTTTTTTCTAAAGGTCCCAATCCCTCCCATGTTTATTTTGTCAATGTTTATACGAACGAAACTTTGTAATGGAAATTTTATGGCTTCTTTCTTCTTTACTTAAACTTGGTAAGGAAATGCTTTTGTTAAATTATATTAAAAATATTTTTTATAGAAATATTGTACTGAATTGTCGCAGTTATTCGTATGTGGTGAATGGTAATAAGTAACTGTTGGTTTCTTTTTAGTTTCTTTGTCCGGCACACGTGTTCCGTACTTTGTTTAATTAAAGTAATACTTGACATTTTTATTTATTATAGTACTGAAAATGGAGTTTATTCTTATAAACACATTTTTAAGTATTCTTTATCTTTCATCAGTCCTACTAATTGTAGATTTCTTGCACATTTTTTACAGTAAGAATAATTATCTCAACATAAATAGTTGAGATAATTATTCTGAATATAATTTTTGTTTTTGCCTTTTGTGAATTTCAGGTTTTTATATCAATCAAAACACAAAACAATTAAGAATTACTTAAGAAAAAAGACAAATATTTACAAAAAATACAAAAAAAAAACCTTTTACTGACTTTGTCATATAACTATATTACGAAAGATTAAGTTGTAAAACGTATATCGTCTCGCTTGTTATATTCCTAGTTGTAAATCTAAAGTTTTATAGTAGACGATTCGCCACGACTGTAAAGAAAGGCCCACGACGGTACTTGTCGAATAAACAGACTTGGACTCTCTCTAAATAGCGTTGCAACAACGTGCCTAGACTGGAAATGGGGAATTCCTCTCTAAAATTTAACACTTTAACTAATCTTTGTAGTGGTTCATTGTAGCGATAGACTAGTTTTTCGAGTATCTTTTTACTTTATTTCTCTTTGTTTATATATTTTTATTTTGTAATAGATCTTTTATTATTTTATTTATAAGAATATGAATATCTACATATAATTGCGCTTAGTTACATTTTACTATATAATTGCGCTTAGTTACATTTTACTATATAAGAAATTTATGAAAAAAAAATTAATGTAATAGAACCCAAAGCAGTGCCTTTTCTGTTTGTCATTGCGTTTTGCATGCTAATCTCAGAAATGGCCTCACTGATTTAAATGTATTTCTAGCGATTGTATTTTGATAATCTTATCCCCTTAACATTTCATGTTTATTTCATTTCAATCAGTCCATAAATATAAAAAATAAAACAATATTTCAAATTACTCAAGAAATTTAATATAAAATTTAACTGTTTTATTAAATTTGCTGAAATTTCAGTGCACTCAAGTGCAGTGCACTACTTACGTTATGTTATTCATTAAAATAACTATCAGGTCTTATTTAAATATAAATCACATTAATAACAATTTAATTAAATAACTGCGTTACACTTTTAAGGCTTTGATAGATTCAAGTAACACAAAGGAGGAGGAGGATAAATGCTACACGTGTATACTTATTTACAGTAAAGAAACTAGAACATTTAAGCGTTATTATTTTAAATACCAAATAAACAGCATTCAAAGAAAAGGTTTTATTTTTCTAAGACATTGATGTCCCACACGTGTTGTCTCGACAGGAAACGACGAGAAAACGTTACGTTAACACATCACACGGTACCATTTCAACGTAAATGATGAAATGTGATTTATATTCAAATAAGATGTGATATGTTTATCATAAGTAAGGAAATACGTTTTTACATATCTATATAGATTAGCTTTATGCTTTTTCCCGCTTAATGGGGTAGTCAGAGAGAATATAGCGTCACAACCCTCCGTCACTTTCCGTTCAAATCGAGACATCGCGTGTTAATTGGTAGTGCCACATTTTGTCTTACATACCAGAATGAATAAATAAATATTTTTTTAAATATAATATTTTCCCCGAGCGGGAATCGAATCCATAAGCATCGCGTGTACTACCACACTGCGCCACGAAGACCTCTACATATTTATTATTTGTGTATTATTTATTAGAAACCTTTCTGCGTTTTAGAAAATGGAAAGGTATATGCAAATCCCGCCGAGGGTCTTCCGGGCACTGGCAGATATTGCTCTGAAGACAGCTGCGGCCATCCGCAAACCTAATTTCATGCTCCGCCAAATATGGACGAAATAAATGGAAGAAAATTCAGTTGACTGATCACAACCTGTCGGCGAATCCTAATCAACATAACATACTATATTATGCTTCGTCTACTCCTCAAGTGCTCTTCTTATTAATCTTCATTGAGAACAAAATGGTTTATTTTTACTCAATATAAGGCATAAAAAGGCCAAATATTCTTAGCCAAAATTAATATCTACCTGCATTCCATACTGCGATATTGCTAATTATTTTTTAGTAATATATTATATATTATTACTTCGTTTTCGTTAATCTTCGTAATTATTAATATGTTACCACTAAATTAGCGCACAATATTTGTACGTATTACAAGTGTACTAAGATACTCATCTATTTCACCACATAAATTTAATTTATTAAATAAACAACTTCGTTTATAAAGTCACAAATTGATAAAATAGATTATTAATAATTTTTAATACACGACTTGCAGTTTTGTCTAACAATGACTTTTTAGACAAAATAAATAAGCATGTTGAGTGGCGGAACTCAACGGAGGAATTGAAATTGGTAAAATTATGAACATTTTAAAATTACGAATAAGAAGGAACGAATCCATAAACAATCGCGTATATTTTCAGACGATGTCCCACTGCGCCACGATGGTTTAAACGCTATCTTCAGACATAACAATCTATATAAAAAATTACGGCAATTTAAAAGTTATGTAAGTCGTTTTATTGAAAAAGACATTTAGGAAGCGTATAAAAATTTGAACGCAGCGGGATTCGAACCTGCGCCTCCTGAATACCGTTCAGGCGCTCTCACCATTAAGCAATGCGTTCTAGTTAAATTCTAGGTGAACGCAGTGGGATTCGAACCCCGCTGCGTTCAAATTTTTATAGGCTTCTTAAATGTCTCTTTCAATTTTCCTAAGTGTAGAATAACACTTTAAAAATGTTTAAAAGTAAGTCGTTTTGTTGTTACACATACCCACTTAATATTTTACATAATATTAGTCTTTGTTAGATGACATGCATCAGAGGAAATTCAATGACGGGTAAAGCTTTATGAAACATGTTCAGAAAAGGGTCATGTCAAGGTGGATAATTGGGGCTCACCGATACCAAAGAGTGTAAACATGTCACAACAGGGGATAAAGAGAACGAAAATATGTATATCCTTTTGTTTTGTATGTAACTAGTTCTATATTATAAAGTAAATACGTCGATCTATTATTCATGCAAGCCTTGGCAATTCAAAATTTTAATTTTCATTGCAAATATTTTTGATTGCGAGCACAATTTGTAATGAATGGAAAGGAAGTGTAATTATATTTGAAACTACCTATGCCCGCGACTTTGTCTTCGTGAAATTTATCATAAAACTTATAATTTACACCATAAAACCTATAAAATATGTGTGACTTGGTCCAAATTGTCCAGAGGTTATCCAGAACAGAAATAGACGGATAAAATAATTAAAAAATATATTTTCATATAAGTACCCTATACTTACTTAATAAAGTAGATATAGTAAAAATGTACTATTTTACTATAACAAACAGACGCACTACATTTATTTACTAGTATAGATTAAGAAATCTCAAAGTAAAAAATATATTAAATTTATAAAAGAAATATAAAAATCGTGTATCGTGTAAAGTACGCATGTAGTACCTAAACTTTCAAGTGTATCGAATAAGGGACTTGGATGCCTTAAGAGTTCTTGTCACGAATTGGTGGCGGGCTTCAAATGTCACGGTGGCAGTCTCGTTAACCTTTTATATATTAGAAAAAGAAAGTACTAAGTATATATTTATAGATGAACTATAGTAAATTGTAGTAATTATATACTTCTTTTAGATTTTTTTTCAATTTCACGCTTTATTCCACATAGCAGGGTAGGTAAAGGAAACTTAGTGTCGGTACATTTCGCTCTCCAGATTCTGTCCGAATTAGGAACTTTGCTTCTCATAATTTAAATATAATCGTTCCCAGAAGTGACGATCATACTAAGTACTAGTGTGTTTAGAGTCGAACGCTCAACAATTGCGCTACCATAATCTATGATGATTGATATTTTTTAGGCTTCACGCTGTATCCTACACACAGCCGAAGGTGCCTATGGTTAAGATACTCTGTTCCCCATTTTCCACTGAATTCTGGAGGAATTGCATATTAAGTGGTGAAACTTATCGCCGCGCTTTGGCTCGAAGCCAGAGTGAAGAAAATGGAAATATTAAATATTTCCTCTCCTAGACTGGGAATCGAACCCACAACCAGTCGCGTTTACAGTCGCATATTATGCCCCTGTGCCACGACTGGCATATATCATTATTCCTATTTCATACAAAATTGACTTTAATATTACTCAAAATTATGTTATTTTATATAAATGAACATGAAAATACTATTTAAGGGTTTAATAAATTATGTAGTTAATAACATCAAGCGTCAATGTATGTAATCGGCTTAAGGTAATACACAAGTAGCGTACACGCGGTTAATAAAAATACCGACGCTTTTTATCATAATTTAAAAATAATAAAATGTTTCTTATTTAAGTACATTCTTATAGGAAAAAAGCTTAGCGTCTTCAGTAAATATTCTATTTTCTTAGTAAAAAATTTACAATCTAAGGAGTATTTTCTTGTTAGCAGAATTGTTAGGGACATCGCGTGAAGGAGCCCAAAGTGTGTTTTATTAAATCGAAAAAAAGTAATTTAAAATTGAAGGAAAATATTTTAAGAATCCTCATTCATGAAGTAGGTTAAAATCAAACCCAAAACGATCAAGAACACTGTCAACTACAGTCACACTGTCTGGTCACTGTCACTGGTGTCTATAAGTTTTTAATCCCCGCATCCCACATACTTGGTGGGCCTGAATTAGTTATATTTATAAAGAATCTTTTTTATTCTAAACGTATAAAAACTTGAATGGAAAAGGTGTCGAACCCACGCCTCTTGAAAATCGTCCAAGCACTCTAACCACTAAGCCATACGTTTTACATAGAGATACGTCGAATTGTCTTACGTTCACATTTTTATACGTTTTCTAAAAATGTTTTTTCATATCCTAAGTGTAATAACACATAAAATGACAAAATGTATTAATCATTATTTATTAATACATTATAAACATTTTACTTAAAGCAACTTCTGGCGAGCTATACAATCTATCGTTTTGAAATTAACACGTTACTGCAACGCTACGAACTAAAGCCCTTGGGCCTGGGCCAAAGTGGATTGCTATATCAGCAGATATTCGAGATCCATTTTTGATAAAGATATCGTCTTAATAACCTACCATTATTAAGATTACTTTAAATGTCGTAAAACCTTTATAATTGTTCTCAAGATTTTTCCCGCACGAAAAAAAAGAAATGTCATTCTCCACTTTCCGCACGAAATCGAGAAAATACATATTGAGTGGCGGAACTCAACGCCGCGCTTTGTTTTAGGTACTGTCTACACATCAGAACTGGAATGGAAGAGTAAAAATTTGTATAATAACAAATCAGTACTCTTAATGATATTAAAGAAAGCAATAAAATATTGATATTCTTAGACATAGTATCTTTTTTTTATTTAAAATGGATAAGCAAGAAATGAACGACATTTAATTTTTTTTTTTTTAAAATGGATAAGCAATTTATTTAAAATGAACGACATTTAATATTTTTTTTTTTTTAGCTTCACGCTGTATCCCGCACGCAGCAGGGTAGACAGAGGGAACCTAGTATTAAGATACTCTGTTCCCCACTTTCCGCCGAATTCGGAGGTATTGCATTTTAAGTGGCGGAACTTAACGCCGCGCTTTACCTCGGCACCAGAGCGAAGAAAATGGAAATGTTAAATATTTCCACTCCTCGAGTGGGAATCGAATTTAATATTATTTGCACAATTTTACTAGTTTGTATACCTAGCATGTAAAAATACAAAAATGTACGAAACTTATCAAGAAACCAATTTACCTGTTTATTTTGTCAATACGGGCGAAACTTTTAATTAAACGATGTTTCGCTTTCGCCTTCAATCTTCGAAGATACGAATTAATTTTAAACCTTATATATATTGCGCAGTTTTTGTCCGTAACCGCGAAGGTTGTGGGTTCGATTCCCACTAGGTTAATAATTATATATTTTCACCATGTGTCTGCTCTCTTACATAGAATGCACAATGTTTTTTTTTTTAATTTTTTAATTCCTTTCATTTCTTTTTGTTTTCTATGAATGCCACGTTATATTTCCATTATATAATTTGTGTTAAATTAAAAATCAGTTTCACTAGGTTATTTCATATACAAGCGGATAAAAAGTACTTGAATGTTGTAATGTCAACTTTAGCCTTGACATTATCGTAGTAAACTTCGGGTATAGGATTCTATAAGTTGTAAGAATATTTGGAATTATTTACAGCACAAAAAAGTGAGTATGTGAACTCCACGTACATGAATACTTATGTCCAAGCAAATTATGTACATGAATACTTATTTATATGAATTGACTCCATTTGATACGTTTGTTGTGTTACCTTTATACAACAGCATATATGTGTCATGTTTACTTTATTATTTTACTGTTTTTCTAATGCAATATGACAGTGAATATTGGCTTTCTGCACGTATCCATATGAATTTTAATTTTGCTAATTTCATACTCCTTCGTTTGCTTAGAAAGCTTGCAAAAAATGAATAAAGGTAGTACGATACGATTATTCCACGATGATTCCGTCCCCAACCTCCCCTATAACCTCCCTTGTAATGTTCATCTTCCGTCATTATCACATTTATTGCCTTTTAAAAAAACAATATTACGCTTTTTACCGCAAAGCAGGGCAGTTAGAGAGAACCCAGTATCAAATCACTCGGTTTTCCCTTTTTTTTGTCGTCTTTTTATCTCCCCCATATAAATCGTAAACCACCTAAAGAATCTCGAACTTATAATTAATCTAATAGACCCAATTGCATTCAGTCTAAAAGTCACGACATTCCAAAACTATCTATCTGTAAAGGACAATAATAAATGACGACGTAACCGGCGCTATTTACATTGAAAACAAAGCCGCCGGACCGTTAACGTCGATTTCAATTGATTCTAACGAACTAAATATTATATCATAACTGAGTTTTGTTTTAGAATTTAGATAGAAATTGAAATACGTTATTGTTTTTGTTTTTGAATGAACGTTTGTACAATGCAACAATTTAATTTGATTCAAAATAAATCTAAGCTAAATTGACATGCAACTGACCTGTTGTGTATTCAAAAAAAGATATTTTTATCGAATAAATAATATGAACGTTTGTCATATATATACAAAAAATATATTAAAAATGTTAAAAGCAATTTTTTTGACTTTAATAAGATTAAGCATGACAGTGAACGTCGTACATTCAACATGGAAGTATGTCAACATCGTCGTCTTTCATGTTGTTTTGTAATGACAATAGTATATATTAGCAGTTATAGTACAAGGTGATATTAAATATTATTCGATTCCCACTCGAGGAGTGGGAATATTTCTTTGTTCTGGTGTCGAGGAAAAGCGCGGCATTATGTTCCGCCACTTAACACGCAATGCCTCCAGAATTCGGCGAAAAGTAGGGGCAAAGTGTCTTAGCACTAGGTTCCCTCTGCCTACTCTGCTGTGTGCGGGATACAGCTAAAAGAAAATTATTCTATAAGTATTAAATAATAGCACTTAGCAGGGTACTTATATAAAGAATGTAATGATTTTCTATTAAAAGCTTTCAAATTACTAAGCATATTATATGTGTCTATATACAAGTACATAGATATACATCCATTTACTTATGTTTTAAAAGGTTTACATTTTCATTTTATAAAGGTCTATACGAGAACAGATTAATCTCAATAAACGATTCCTCATTGGATTCAAGTTGAATGGTTGAATCTTGGTAATCATTCTGGTACAGTCCCTCGAGTTTTAAGTTATTTTTCGTTTTTCATCTCAAAGAACGTCCGATCCTATTAAAGTTATATAAATGGGATAGCTTTCATTACATCAAATAAATAATTATTTTTTATATTTACAAATGCACGTGAAATAGCGTTCAGTTGTTTCTGATATAAGCTACAGTTTACAGTTCTCGTTTTTTCCGCTTGGCAGAGTATGAAAAACCCTAGACACAAAATACATCGTGTCTCTGTTCTCTCTGACTACCCCGGGACTACAAGGGACACGGCGTGAAGCTAACAAACCATACTCCGTACTCTTCTTTTCAATATATATAATATTTCAATTTAATGTATTATCATTAATTTTCTCTTCAGTTCTACATTTCTAGAACATAAAGATAAAAATAGTTAAAAAAAACTAGAAGAAACACGTTAAAATACCCTGGTGAGCCGATGATTCTTTTTTTTAATTTTACGTAGGCAGAGAGAGAGGCAGAGGAAATCTAACGTTAAGACACTCCGTTCCCCACTTGTATGATATGCTATGCATAAATATGATATGCTATGTTGGGGGCCAGTCGTGGCGCAGAGGTACAAAGTGTGACTGTAAAGCGATTGTGGGTTCGATTCACACACAAGGAGTGGAAATATTGAATATTTCTATTTTCTTCGCTCTGGTGTCGAGGCACAGCGCGGAGTTAAGTCACTCAATACGCAATGTCTCAGATTCGGACGGTAAGTGCAGAATGGAGTGTATTAAATCTAATAATAATATATAAGTAAAATAATATATATACAATACGTGTATAACTCATAAATAACAAAAGCTATTCAAATCTTATCTTACCATAGAAAAACAAGATTAAAATCCAAGCCCGAAGTGGCAAGAATTGATTTATTTTGTCCCTGCGGTAAGCCTGATTAACAGCTGTCTGCCTTCTTAGCAGATATTTTTTGCTAAAGGACTGAAATTGAAATATTTTTTCACACTTTTTATCAAGTACAGAAACTTTAAGACAATGTCTCTTGAATAGTGTTTCTAATAGGCATTCCGACCTATAAAGAAATAATTGTTTTAAATCATAATTTACGTCATTAATTTTTAATGAAACCACCGTGGAATAGTAACAGTGGACAGCATTTGACTTTAAACGTTGTGGATTCGATTTCCACTAAAAGCTAAGTATAAAAATCTGTATCACAGTAAAAAAATAAGCACTTCAGTGTTTAAATTTTATAGAAACAATATAAATATATGAATAATATCAATTATATTTTAAACAGGTGTGTGTGTCTGTATAACCAGTATTTAAAGCTTAAATATTACCACAATTATGAACTATTTTTTTTTATTTATGAACAAAATAACAAAATAATGAGACAAAACTAAAATAATAGGTACATATACATACATATGTACATTAGAATGCCCAACGAAAAAGCTCGGCTAATGCCCGAAAAGACCATTAGTTTTATCTTAAACGGGGGAATGCTACGTACTAATCGTTAGCAGTAAGCATTTTAAACTAAATTGTTAAGTTAGACACGGTTTTATTAGTATATATTGTTACAGCTATTATTGAGTAAAAGAATATGTTAAATATGTTAAATATTAGTACGAGCAGGAAACTTTTTAAAAATAACTTGCAGAGAAAAAATACAGGAAGAAGCATCAAGAAGTTTTTATAATAATTTATGATAAATATTAAATTAGCACAAAAAAATAACAATACATATTTTATACATTAAATAAATATTGTATTTGACATACATTTTCGTATTAAGTTAAAAAATATACTTATAATAAAGTTACTTGGCCCTCATATATTTTACGCCCAAACGCGGCACTATTAATATAGAAAAAATTGATAATTTAATTGGGATTCCCCCGTGCGACGTATTTGAAGCGTTTGATGGAAGCGGACAAGGCTATAAAAGTTTACAGTGACCGTAGCGTTTGGCGCTTCAGTCCCTCTTACTACCCCGCTAGGGATGCTTCAATAGATAGATCAAACAATTGATAAAATTGTTAATTCCCAACAAATTTTCTCGGAAATAAGCAGTATATTAATATTAAATATTATTTTCACCGAAAAATATTCCACATTGTATGCACAAAAAAATACATACCTGTATAAAGCAATGGTAGAAATACGGTGGAGGCAAAAGTGCTCAACGAAATTCATAATTCACTGAAAAACCGCTTATCCGCTTGCAATATTTTGTGCAAACAGAATGACCGTAGTGTACTATTTACACAGATAAAAATTAACATGAATACATGTTGTAATTTCATATTTAAATACTGCTACAACTGAAACGCAAATACACCAGCAGCTTTGTCATTGCTGTGTACAATGTTTTGTGTGCGATAAATATTTATTTAAGTATTACACTTACACTTTACGTATAAACATATGGTAGCACCATACTTTAATATTTTAGCGTTATTCATATTTATTTCTTTTATGGTAAACGTGGCTAAAATGTTACTTTCACCCAAAAACCGACCCGAAAACCCAGTAGTATCAAAACACAAGAACAGAGTTCTTTATTTTCCGCCTGAAATCGAGATATTGCATTTTGTGCTGAGGAACTCGACTAATAAGGAATAGGCGCGGCGTTTAATTTCGCCACTTAACACGCAATGCCTCCAAAATTCCGCGGAAATTGGAGAACGGAGTGTCTTAACACTAGGTTCCCTCTGCCTACCCTGCTGCGTACAACGTGAAAAAAGAGAAAGATACCCTAAAATAGTTAAGTGGTAAATTTCTTACTTCGCTTTTAAATGTGGTCACATAATTGCAGCTCAAATGAAGTAATACAAAGTGTTATTAGGCTCTTAATGAAATAAAATATTCTACTAAATTTGAATTGTAGGTAATCATATACCTGGAATAAGAATTATATCGTACAAAGGCACATAGTGAAATTAGTGAAAAATATTGTACTAATTTTATTTAAAAGCGTTGCATAGTTAAGCAAATCATGCAAGTAATAGTTAAAGATGCTGTGATGAACCATGTCTTTTATCATACTTTTTATACTTTTGCCTGATAGTAACCGAACGAGAGTCGAATTCTCAACCAATCGCGTTTATAACCACACTCTTTACAGCGACCAAGATGTCATCTTATATCGTTCAAAAATTAAGAAATATATGTTGCTTGCACACGTTTCACTTGACTCGGTAATGTAACCCTTAACTTTGTTTATGCTACAAATATCTTGTTGATTTTGTTTGGGCTCCAAGTAATTCTCTGGAAGCAGTCCCTGGAGAACCTTTCATGTTGCGCAAACAAAATTAATAATAGTTTCAAGTACAATAGCCCAGTCGACTCCACTGGTACGAAAATAAGGGGTCTCGACTTAAGTTTCAATTTTTAATTAATTGCTCTCTAACTTTGCAATTAATACGGAAGTGAGTTTTCGTAATATAGTATGTATGTAAATAAGGTTTGTTTTGTTGTGACCTTGACCTTCTATGTAAGAGCTTACAGTCAAATCGATTGTCATATTTCCTTAAATATTTCAAAGTAATTTCACTTGTGTTGTTATAAGATAACTTAAAATTAAAAAAATATGCAGGGACCGTAGCGTTTGGCGCTCCGTTCTCTCTGACTACCCCGCAAGGGATACAGCGTGAAGCTAAAAAAAAAGACTTATAGCTGCTACCTAAGATAATGTTGTAGCATTTTCCGTTTTTCGTAATAATAAATTTATGTTTGTTATATAAAACATAATAAATTGGCAAAATTGGTTAGTAATAAAAAAGCTTTTAAAGCATTTATGATAGCTACAACTAATTCGTCACTTTTTTAGGACACTCTAAAAGCCGAAGTCGTAATTTTGTCTTAATACTGTACGATATTTAAGAGATGCACAAAAACTACTAGTAAATATAAATAGGTCATCGTGGTGTAATGGGACAGCAACTGATTGCAAACACGATTGGATTTGGACTTGATTCCTATTTAAGGGAATTACTATATTTTAATGAGGCCAGTCGTGGCGTAGAGGCACATACGTGTGACTGTAAATGACTGGTTGTGGGTTCGATTTTCACTCGAGGAGTGGTAATATTTCATATTTCTATTTCCTTCGCTCTGGTGTCCTGTAAGTTCCGGCTGTAAGTTCCGCCACTTAACACACAATGCCTCCAAAAATCGGCGGCCTCCAAAATGGGGAAAGTAGTGTCATAACACTAGGTTCCCTCTGCTTACCCTGGTGTGTGGGGGGGATACAGCGTAAAGCTAAAAAAAAGTGAGTTTCATTTCGATGCTCCGGTAACTAAGATAAGCGGGGGCTTGAGATCTCAAACGCTACTCAAAAGGTAATATCTGGACTTCGTGTCGAAAATGAAGAACGAGTATCTTGACACTAGTTCCTCTCTGACTACCTCGTTATGTGAAGCAAAGTTTGATACTAAATAAAATATAAATAAACGTATATACTATTATAGCAACCAAAAGTCTGTTTTATTCAAAAAACATTAATTCCATCAAAATCAAGTCCATCAAAAGTTAATACAGTCAGTGAATTCTATTTAAAGAGGTTTAGCTACCGGTGATTTAGCCGCCGAAGCTTTCGCCTGAAAGCGACAGCGAGCGAGCATACAGACAGACAAACATTCGCATTTATAATATTACAATAGATTGTTAATATAGTAAGCTTAAAATTAGATTAACGTGTAAAACGTAACACAAATTAAGCCCCCGCCTTTGGTACACGTCCAAGTAGTCTAGCCAACAAATAATCATTGTTTACAGCTATGTAAAAATATTATTGCAGAGGCGATAATCGTAAAAGCTATAGCACTCTTACAGACATTTCTTCACACTAGATTAGTACTCTAAAATATTATAATATAATATTATATGCACAGCCTATGTGTACACAGCATTTGACGTGATTGTTAGCTTTCGCCATTATTATCGTTTTTCATCAATGAAACTATTGTGAGCGGATTAATGGTGGATTAACTTTAGTGTCCAAGAATACATTGCTAGAAATCTAGACGTTTTTACCTCTAATCTAATCTACAACCGGCTATGATCAAAACTTTAGGTTTCCTATATTTTTTTTCTCATTCCAATTGAATGATTTTTATAAAATTTCAATAAGTTTATTGAAGGTATTTTCTAAACCATGCTAAAGTTATAATACAAGAACCTAAATACTATTACCATATACTCGTCTCACTCATAATGCTAACTACACAAAGGAGGCTAGCTGCTTTGCTTTGGAAATATCAAAATTATTCAACAGTATATGTACTGGAACGAGGATGGCCTTTTGTCCTTTCTCTTAAATGCACTTTGAACATCATTGCACTAGGAAACTAAGACGAAAATAGTCATCGTTAAATTCTGCAGTGTGTTGAATTCTCTTCTTCAAAAGCTATAGACTTTATGAGAAACAGTTTCCTACTTTTTGAGTGTCAAGGCACTCCGTTCTCCATTTTCCTCCTCAAGTTGAAACATTGCGTGTTGACTGGTGGTACTCAACGCTGCACTTTGTTTTAAGTACTAGAGCGGAGAAATTAAACTAATTTAAATATAATTATTTACACAGTAAAGTAAAAAAATATAATTATTTTATTTTATTATTACAGAATAAAGTAGAAAGTAATAGTAATAATGAAAATAAATGTAAATCAAAAATTACGTTTATATAACGTTAAAACATTTAAAACACTGTATGAGAGGTATATGCGAAATTAAAAATAGCTTCACGCTATATCCCGCACACAGCAGGGTAGGCAGAGGGAACCCAGTGTTAAGACTCTCCGTTCCCCACTTTCCGCCGAATTCGGAGGCTTGCGTGGTATGTGGCGGAACTTAACGCAAAATATCTCTTAAATTTACTAGATCGTAAGATCTCAGGCTGTCTTCATATTGAAATGTTTCCAATTGGTCAAGTAAAGAATTTGAACAGTGGAGGCAAGCTTCTATATGTTTAGGAGAGACCCTTAGGCCTACTCTCAGGTCACAAGTCCTAGGTATCAATCAATCTCAATGGTATGCTAACAAGTCACTCGTCTTCACAAAATGGTATAAAAACCTGGGTTCTACAATTCAATTTAACTTATATATTGCTCTGCTATACTAGGTTACTCTGCCCAAAATAAAAGATAATTAAATGTTCATAGTATACTACTAAATTATTAAATTAAGCTACAATACCTTTCTCCTACAATATCATAAAAAGTTCACAATAACTTCACTGTAAAATAGTTTTTTATATAAATTGTTCCAAACATATTGTAAGCACCGCATATACATGCAGTGCGCTCTCAAGGGAAGCCCAGCTGTTACATGCAATTTAGTCGGATACCCTTCGCAATGTTACAACATACACTAGAGTGCTCCATTACGAAATCACTAGGGCTATCTTGATATTAAAAATATTACTCATATTATTAGTGGTAGTAATGAATTTAATTTTACGTCATACCTTACAATAAATTTATATATTTTTGTAAATGCTAAAAAGCAAAGCAAATCTTTATTTATATTTCGTTCTTCGTTTTTCATTCGATTGCAAGACATTGCGTGTTGAGTGGTGGAACCGTGCTTAGTCTTGCTTGACCTAAGCGGTTAAATAAAAATAATTTCAATATAGTCGCTCTCCTGATTTGATATCGAACGATATCGATTCCGCAATCATTGTGGTAACAGTCTGTCCCGCTGCAGCTCACTAGCCTCCTCTATGTAAAGTTTTATATTCTATGCAAATAATTACAGTATGTAACTAAGCAAGCAATTGATAACAGCTATGTATTTATGTGTATATGTTTTCTGTAGCGTGGTTTTTCTTAGAATGAAAGGAAGAGGCTACCGTGGCAAAGTGGTAAAGTCTGGCTGTACGTCCTCTTCACGTTCACATACTTTTTAAAAAATGATTTCAAAGTGGATCCGATTTCCCACTCGGTGGAATAATGGAAAACGTGATATCTCGATTTCAGGCGGAAAGTGAAGTGGGGAACTGAATATCTTGACACTATATTCTCCCTGACACTGTTATGGGGCAAAAGGGTGAAGCTGTAAAAATAAAAAATAGATTATTATATCTTTACTTTCATACTAAATCCACATAGAGTACACTTTTTTATATAAATATTTCGTTAATGGAAATGGTAGTAAGTGCTAGTAATAAGTAGCACATTTGTCTCGTCAATACTTCTAAGTAACTCAGACGGTGCATTCTCCAACCACTTTGTCTTATCGCTGAGATACATACATTCTGCATTTAACTTTTACTGTCGACAAGTAAATTGTCGTGGCTTTGCGAAAGTATTTTGTACTGGATTTTTTACAGAAAATCCTTAACATATCGAATTTTAAAACTTTGAATATTCACTAAGCACTCTAACTATTTCTTATTGACATTCTCGTCTTGTCCCGTCTAACAGAGGAGACACATAGATAGAACCTAATGGAAATCATATCCCAATCAACGACACAGTCAGGCGCTGTCCTATTGCGCCAGAATGGTCTCTAACTAATTAAGTTACATATGTAAATAGTTACGACTATTTCAGTACTACATTTTAAAAATTATCAACGTGTAAGTAAAACTAAAAGTCAAGTCGAGTTAAATAACATTAAATATGATTTTTGGATTTCATGTTTGTTCAGATTGCAGTGGATTTATATAAAAGATGTCTTTGTTATTAAAAACATGTATTACATAGCGCAGAGTCCAATTGTTATTAAAATGGTTGTAGGGTCGGTTCCATAATTATATTTAAATTTCAGTTTTCCGATCCGATAACAACGTAATAACGAAAAATAATACCATTTCCTGAATTCACATGGAAAGTAGAGATTTTCTGCTACGTACTAAAAATCATAAATCTCTTTATATGGTGTTCTAAATAATAATAATAAAAGCAAGCCCTAAGTGGGCCACCAGCTGAAGATATCTATGTTTACATAAATAATTTCAAAACATTTTCGTCATTGTCCTTATATAATTATTATACGAGTCGTCATAAATCACAGCGAAATTTTACTGAGTTAGGCCCTCTGCGCCATTTCCTTACGAAAACGCCGTTTTGTATTGTTTAGTCAAATTAATGTGGCCGCTTAAATATATGAATTACATACAACCATCGTAACGTAAATTTTCTACTGTTTTACATTTACATTCATTTACATATGAAAATGAAAGATTACACACACTTTATGTTTTAATAATTTTGAATTAAATGTGCTTTTTTCGTTTGTACGATGTTAAGTTCGGCCACATTATTGTGCGTCTCGAATTTAAGCAAAAAGTGGAAAAAGCAATTTTTGACATTGGCGAAATATTCTTAAATTGTAAGTAATTTGAAGAAGAAAATAATTAACGACATAAATTATTTGGTAATGTTTTAAAATTTTAAGTGATTTAAAGTGTGATTTTAATGAAATAAAAATCAATAATTATTGAATGAAATGAATTGAAATGAATGAAGAATTACATATTAATGTACCATCGGTGAGACCACGCTACCAAAAACCATTGTTTACATTAAAAGCCTATAAAACCAACTTAGGTAAAAATTCTCCACTGGCGAGGCTTCAACATATATATAATGAATTGACAAGTAAAACAGATAACCTGGACATAGCCCATGACACGAATAATGAATTTAAAAATAAAATAAGGAAATTTATGACGCACGCCCGTGGCGCAAGTTAGATTTAGTTATTTATTATTATTATTCTTTAAGATATTTAATTAATGTTTTATTTTTTGACAATTAACTGTATTAATTTGAATGTTCTGCCTTTTATAATTTTCATATGTTCATCATTTTTACTTTTTACTTTATTTTATTATTGCATGTTGTGATTGTCTGTAATTGGAAAAATATTTCGTTTATGTTTGAAATTAATTTAATGTGAAAATATTGAAATATTTCTATTTCTAGTTTCTAGTGACAAAACAAAGCGCGGCGTTAAGTTTCGCCATTTAACCAAAAATGTCTCGGCTTCGGACAAAACGTGAAGAACTGAGTATCTTAACACTAGGTCCTATATGTCCACTTCTAACTACTACAATAATTTTATTTTATATTTTTATAAGACTTTTTTTACGTTCTGATGTCATGACACTTTTAAAGTCACCTAATCACTTCAGAAACCATTATTCTAATAAATCTTCGATTTCTAAAGCGGTTTCGTTGTTATCGATAAGAATTTGCAAAGAACTTGTCCTTGATATTGTCCATAAATTTTCACGATTTGAGAATAAACGATCTCAAATGGGGGAGATAAGGATTATAATAACTCGGGGATTACGTTAAAAATCAAAGAACTTTATATATATATTTTTTTATTTTATTTCTTTCGTTTAGCGAAACATGGTAAGTGAACCGTAGTGATATTAGTGAGTTAGTACATTTACCATTTAATATATGTTTTTTTACTAAATCAGTACGACACTCACTTTATTGAGACAGGAGAAAGAGTACAAGTAAAAATGAACATTTGTCCAAGGATTTCAAATCATAAAAGTCTTAATGTTATTTATTAACAAACATCATAATTTGACTATATAAAAATTGACCCCAGTACGAGGCAAATTATAAATATACACATATTTAAAGAAAACGTATAAAAATTTATAAAAATTTGAACGCAGCGGGATTCGAACCCGCGCCTCCTGAATAATGTGCGTATAAAAAAATGTTTATACGTTCTCTTTAAATGTCTTTTTCAAATTTTCCTAAGTGTGGAATAACACTTTAAAAATGTTTAAAAATATACACATACCAAATAATAGAGGCTGTCGTGGTGCAATGAGACAGCGTCTAATTGAAAACGTAAAAATGTTGGCTGTGGGGTAGATTCTCACTTGGAAAAATAATTGTTAATAACCTATTTTAATTTCTTTGTTCTAGTAAGACAAGTTAGTTCTGCTATTCGAAGCACAATGCCTCGAATTCAAGCGAATAGTGGACAACGGATTGTCTTGATACTAGGTTCTCTCTGCCTACGTTGCCTGAGCGTATTTTATTTTTATTTTTTTGTTTCAGGCTGTATCCCGCACACAGCAAACAGGGTAGGTAGAGGGAACCTAGTGTAAGGACACTCCGTTCCCCACTTTCCGCCGAATTCGCAGGCATTGCGTGTTAAGTGGCGAAACTTACCGCCGCGCTTTGCCTCGATACCAGAGCGATGAAAATGGAAATATTAAATATTATCACTCCTCGAGTGGGATTGGAACCCATAACCCTCCTTTACAGTCACACGCTTGTGCCACTGCGCCACGACTATCCCCAATTTTAATTTATTGTAATATTATATCTACTTCATACAAGAGCTCATCGTTAGCAAAAACAAAAAGTTTTATTGACAGTCGTTACCAGAAGCCGACAGAAAAAAGCCTGAGCGTAAGACAAAGCAGTGAATAAAAGTGGCGTTTCGTCGCGAATCGAGAACTGGGGGCGATTGTTCAACTTATTGCGAACACTTATTGGTTAGGAATCTTTTATCAGCTTTTATTTTAGATTGAAAGTTTTTATCGATACCCTTGAGTGTTCATTGAATAGTTCTCGATGGAGACAATAGAAAATAAATTATAACATTTGTGTATATCATTATAGTAATAGAAAGATGATTTAAGTTTTATTTTCTGACACTATTATAGGTTAAATTTAAATAGGTACTTTAAGTGATTTAAGTGGTTGATTTATGGCAGAGTGGTTGCGAATTCACTTTCACCCTTTTTCCTGGCACGCAATAACCGAAAAAACATTCCCAGATACGCATTTTTGCAGGTAAAATACAAAATCAAAATTCAGTTCAAAATTCGAATCATTTTATATAGAAAAAATCAAAGCTACGTTTACGAGAAAAGATCTCATAATTCCACACTACTGCGCCTCAATGATCTCAATAACCAAAAATATAAGCAATTAATCCGGTTAAAATAATTTAATATAAAATATTGATTTAATGTATAATTTGTCTTAGGAAAATATTTTTATTACATAATAGATTTTTAAAGCAAATATATATAAAGAATTTTTTTTGTGGGTAGGAGTAAATGAAGTAACTCGCAATTTTGTGCTCTATAAGTATTTTAAGTTTAAAAATATAAATAATTGAATACATGTAAATAATATGTGTCAGTGATTATATTTAACCTACCAGCTATTGTTTTTCACAAGTTTAACACTAAGTGTATCTTATTTATCAAAGTACAACAAAGACATAGTACACAGTGGCAATTATATAAAATGGAGGCCATTAAAGATACTCTGGATGAGCTCACTATACACTTTCACACAAGGATGAATGAATTCCAAAAAGAACTTAAAAGTACTATTCCTGCCACAAGTCCCGCTTCAAACATCAACTCGCAGTTCAGTTCTTTTCGCCTGTTTGTTATGACTGTCTTAGAGAATCTTCAGAAGCAGGTTGAATTGTTGTCAAGGCAGTATGATGAATTAGAAATGCGATCAAGGAAGAAGATCATCCTGTTGCATGGAGTGCCAGAGACTGATAGAGAAGATGCAGCGGCTTGTACTTTAAAACTTCTAAGTGACAGTTTAAAAATCCCAGAGATTGGTCCAGGTTCTCTTAGTCGTTGTCATCGGCTTGGGCGTATTGGTTCAGGAAAACCTCGGGCAATAGTTGTCAAATTTAAAGACTTATCCTTAAGAAATAAAGTCTGGTCAACTAAGACAAATCTGAGAGGTTCTGGAGTGACGATTTCAGAGTTTTTAACGAAATGTCGTCATAAAACGTTTTTAGCAGCTCGACAGCGTTTCGGCCTGACTAAGTGCTGGACACGAGATGGGGTCATTATGGTGTTAGGCGCAGATGGTTCAAAGCATCGCATTATAACGACAGCTGAACTGAATATGATCCCTAGCACTGATTCGGCTCCTTCAATGATCTCCGCCACCTCCAACGAGGCGAAGGATTCCAAGATCACCAAAATGGCTAACGTAAGAACCAAAAGAATTTTTCATGAAAAATTGGCTTAATGTTTACTTTATTTTTCATGAAAAATTTGATATGAACACTTTTGTATTTAATATTAGTTAGTTTTTTAGTGCTATGATCACAATTTGTTGTTTATTATTGTTTTTTTGGTTATTTCTTTTTTTTTTTGACGTGTAATCTGTAAATTTTGAAATGTTTCCTTTTTTTACTTGTTTACTTTTCCATAAAAAGCATTTACTGATAACTGTCAGATGACAGCTGTCAATTAACGTACGCAACAACTTTAAAGTTACGTTTGGAAACTGTGACGATTGTTATTTAGAATAGTTTTGTTTTATATATATTTTGTTACTGTTATACTAACTTAGTGTAGTTTTTAATTTGTTCTTTTTTGTTTTTTTTTTACATTCTGTTTCATTATTGATTGACTCTTCTCAGTATAGCTGGCGGGTTAAGAAGACATATTTTTGTTTATTATAATTTTGTTATTTTGTGTTTGTTATTTAAATATATTTTTATTGTTTGTTTACTTATATTTTTATTACGTCATATAGGTATATATATTATAATTATATTATATTTTATTTATATTATATTTTATTTATATTATTTTTTATTTATATTATATTTTATTTATTATAGAATTTTACTTGTATTTATATTTTATAACTATTACTTGCTATTGTGATGTCTGATTATAGTGATTACTTTTTATCAATGTCGTCATCGGTCGAGTCATCGAGTGGTGATAGTTTCCACAGTACATCCTCTCCTTCTCTTAATGTCGCTATTGATTCTTACTTCTCAGATTCTCTGAAAAATTTTAATATTCTCCATATTAACGCTCAAAGTATTCCGGCTCATTATCCCGATATGCTTGTGTCTTTTGAGTCCCGAAATATTCATGCTATCCTAGTGTCAGAGACTTGGCTCAAACCTTGTCTGCCAAGTACTTGCTATTCCCTACCTGGATTTACTTTAATTCGAAATGACCGTATTGGTAAAGGTGGTGGTGGCGTTGCGATCTATTTGCGTTCCTATATCCCTTTTACTATAGTTAGCTCGTCAGCTCAGCCACCTTTAACAGACACTGCGGAACATTTATTTATTGAAGTTATACTCTCTCATACCAAAATCCTATTAGGTGTTATTTACAGTCCCTCTCCCTCATTTAATTATTTTCCTAATTTTGAAAGTATCTTAGAAAATCTTACTCCCAATTATGATCACTCAATTATCATGGGTGATTTTAATACTTGTTTATTAAAAGGCGATAACCGTAGTCAAAAGTTATTGAACATTACACAATCATGTAATATGCATATTCTTCCTCTAACAGCTACACATAATTTTCCTGGCTGCAATCCTTCTCTCCTTGACCTTATCATAGTATCTTCTCCCGATTTCGTTTTGAAGCATGGTCAGTGCCCTGCGGACATCTTCTCATATCATGATCTTTTATATCTTTCCTATAAAGTTCGTCCTCCTAAGGCTAAATCGAGAACTCTTCTGCAACGTAACTTTGGGGGAATGGATATAAGTCAATTGCTCAAAGACGCACGTTTAATTGACTGGTCTCCGGTTATTATAGCTAAGTCAATTGACCACAAAGTGAATATTTTTAATAACTTGTTATTGAAATTATACGACACTCACGCTCCTATCAGGCCAATAAAGATAAAACATTTTCCTGCGCCATGGTTAAATGAAGACATAAAGTTATTAATTGATCGGAAAAACAAGGCAAAATATAAATTTAAAAAACATGACACTGATGCCAATCGAATGAAATATAATAAAGCTCGAAATCGCTGTAATACGTCTTGTAGGGATGCTAACCGCCGTCATATCTATAAATCTATAGAACATGGCAATACTTCTAAAACCTGGAAATTTCTCGAGTCACTTGGAGTTGGTAAATCATCTCCTAATAATAAATCTTTTAATATTGATATAGAACAACTCAACAGTCATTTCTCATCCTTCGACGCACTTGATGGCATCAATAAAGAAGAAATTTTGAGTACTCTGGCATCTACACCAACTCGCAACTTTCCATCGTTCTCTTTTAAGCCTTTTACAGAACGTGATGTTAATAAGAGCATATTGTCTATCTCGTCGAATGCTGTCGGTACTGATTGCATTAGTCGCAAAATGATCATACCTATCCTAGATATTGTTACTCCCGTCTTGACCCACATCCTTAACTATTCAATCTCAGTCAGTGAATTTCCCGAAGAATGGAAGAACGCTCAGATTATTCCTCTCCCAAAAAAACCTAATCCTATACATTTAGCTGATTTCCGTCCTATTTCTATTTTACCGTTCTTTTCCAAAGTCCTTGAAAAACTTGTGCACAAACAATTATATACTTTTATCAACAACCACTCTATTCTAAGTCCTTTCCAATCCGGTTTCCGCCCTGGTCATAGCACGACATCTGCGCTAATAAAAGTCACAGATGACATTCGACGAGCTATGGACAATAAGCAACTTACGATACTCGTACTTCTTGACTTTAGCAATGCCTTTAATAACGTTGACTACGATGTATTGTTAAGCTTGTTACGTTCTGTTAACATAACTCCGTCTGTAATTAATTGGTTACGAAGTTACCTTAGTGGCCGTAGACAGCGCATAAGAGTTGAGGATAATGTCTCTTCGTGGTGCAATGTCCAGGCCGGGGTACCTCAGGGCGGTGTTTTATCCCCATTGCTCTTTTCAATTTTTATTGATTCCATCACAGAGCGTTTGTCGTGTCCATACCATATGTATGCAGACGACATTCAGATTTACGAGCACTCATCTACGGAAAATTTGTTAAATTCCATAAATATTATCAATAAGAATCTTCTCGCAATATCTGATTGGAGCAATTACTTTGGTCTTAGGGTTAACCCTGTGAAATCACAAGTTATAATAATTGGCAGCGCGGCCATGATTTCAAAGGTGGAGTACACACATTTACCATCTATTGTATACAACGGAACAATACTCCCATACTGTACGTCTGTGAAGGATCTCGGTATATTTTTAGACCAGACGCTATCATGGTCGGTGCAAACAAATAAAGTAAGCCAGAAAATATTCTATACATTAGGCTCACTCCGACGCCTGCGCTTTTTGTTGCCTATTCCAACCAAAGTTATGTTAGCAAACTCTCTCATCCTTCCAATTCTCGATTATGCCGACGCAAGCTATCCCAATTTAACCGAGGACTATCTTAACAAGCTTGAGCGACTTAAAAATTTTGCTATTCGGTTCATATTTAATTTGCGGAAATATGACCATGTATCTGAATTTCGTTCGAAGCTCAAGTGGCTCCCTATACGCTGTCGCCGGAATCTACATACTCTCTCTCTTCTGTACTGTGTGTTATTTATTCACCACAAATCTCCTCCTTATTTAAGGGAGATGTTTAAATTTTTAGGTTCGCAAACCAACAGGCTCCGATCTTCTGAGAACCTGACTCTTAAAATACCGATGCACTCAACTAAATTTTATAAACATTCGTTTGCCTTGCATGCGACTGCGCTGTGGAATGATTTACCGTTAAATATTAAGCGTGCAAAATCCTTAAATATCTTCAAAAAAATGGTTAAAAATCATTACCTAAATGTTGAATCATCCTAACATCTTGTACAACTTTTAATTTTAACATCACAAGTTATTATATTTATATTATTTGTCCATAATATTAAAATATGTATTAGTATATTGTATTAGTATATATTTTACAGGTATTTGTGTATTCCGTTTATGTATTAGGATGTTGTATATGTATGTATATTTACACCACCCACGTTAAGTTGCCATGTCTCCTAACCTTAAGGTTGTCTGGAAGAAATCGCTGCTTAGCGATAAGACCGCCTTTTGTGCCTCACACATATGTAATTGTTTCTTCTTTTGTGCTGCTACTTGTCTGTTTATTGTAATTGTGGTGTGCAATAAAGAATATAAATAAATAAATAAATAAATATAAAGAATTTTAAACATACAATATACTTATGTACTAAAATAAATTTACCTCTATACTAGAAATTGTCATATCCAAAACAACAAATAATCGCATCGTCATACAAAAATGTTACCTTTTGTAAAACATCAATTACATTATTATCAAGAAAACCAAGCGGAACGAACAAAGGCTATTGTTTCTACGTGTAATTACAGTCCACAGGCAGCGCATACCAGGAAGCGAAATCAAAGTAAACCTTCCCCGAGGTATTTAATCGTGATCGCTTGAAACTGTCTGCACGATTACGTGCAGTATAGATTTGGACACTAGCTTTTGTTATTTGATACGATCGATGGATACGTGCCTTAATATTAGTTTCGTAGTTTCTTAATTTAGTAAATTACTAATACGTTTACTTAAATGGCTTATGCAATGCGACATTGGGTCAAACACACAGTTACACTATTTCAAATTTGAGCGGAAAGTGAAGAAGGGAATATCTGGACACTCACAGAGAGATTCTCTCCGCGTACTCTACTACGCTGTTAAAGAATAAAGCTAGTATTTTACTCCTCATTATAAAATATTTTTTAGAAAATGCAACAAAAAATTGTGAATATAACTTTTAAAAAGTTTATGTTAAGCTTAAGTTATATGCTAAAAAAATAATGAAAATCAAAATGTATATAAACATGTATACATATTAAACTTTATATAATTAAACATCCTACATTCACACCTAACAACTAACAGAGGTTGTAGTAGATTAAATTTCTTTCATTCGCCCCGCAATGTTTTCTTAAGCATAGTATGTAAAAAGTGGCACGTGCATGAAAGATACATCCATGGGAAAAATCGAAAATATAAATATTATTAAGTATTAATAAATGTCAATCTCAGCCAATGCTCAGAGGCGACTCGTGGGCGCAGGAGGCCACAAAGTGTGACTGTAAACGCGACTGTAAAGTCGCCATCAGAATGTATTTAAAGTCGCGTGTACAGTTACTCGTTTATATATTAACTACCTGTTGTTATCCGCGGCTTCGCTCGCGCGATTAATATCACACACATCACGTATATCACATATTTTAAATGTCTCTATTACCGCTTGTGAAATTAAGTAAAGTAAATATATATTTACTTTATTCTCAGCCGTTAATTACATTCAAAAACTTTAACTTAGGTACCATGAAAATGGCTTCCTTAACACTATTAGTTGATTACGTTCTTTATTTTCATAACCAAATAGAATAAAATCAATGAATAGAAAAAGGTATATATTTAAAACATTTCAAAACAAAATAAATTTAATTATAAACAGCGGCGATAGCATTTCAATTTCTGCAATTTCATCGTAATCCACAGTGCATTTCAAGCGTTAAACTAAGAAACGCTTCCTGCAGGCGATTAGTTCTATTTCCTCGTCTCAGATGAAATGAATCGACCGCCTTCAGGATCTACTAAGCTTCTACAAATATTTCATTCGTGTTTAATACAATTAACTGACTTATTTGCGGTATTTGTTAAATGCGATACAATCTTTTTAAAAGACTTCAATAAAGTTGGTCGTGTATTTTTTTATTTAATAGTTATATAGTTAATTGAAAGTTGTTGTTATTACATTCATTCTTCATTACTTGTGTACTTCTTATATCATTATCTGATATTTGGCAATAGTAAAATTTAAATGAAAACAGTTTTGAAACAGAAATATATATATATATATATATATATATATATATATATATATATATATATATATATATATATATATGTATATATGATTTTTTTCTTTTTTGTGTTTTTATTATATCACGGCACTCTTTAGAATATTATCGTTGTATATAACTAGATAACAATGTACATATAGTAAATATACTATATTCAGTGTGCCACGAGATTCAACGATAGCTGGTACTAGAAATAAAAAAAACAGTAGCAGTCGTGGGACTGCCGATAGAAGTGAAAACGGAACTATTAAGTTGAGTGTAATTAAAACTATATGCAAAAATTATATGATTTTTTTAATGTTTTATTTATTAGTTACATATGATGGGTTAAACAAATCATGAACAAAATATAAATACATAGTGGTTGAAAAAATAATTAATATACAATTATCTTAATTATACATAGTATTTATATTTACACGAATTTCAATTTCAATACTATTATCATTAGCATGTCGGTGACGCGAACCGAGGATGTTACCCTCTACCAAAACGCTCAACGCGCCTAAAGAAGTTTTCACTTCAAAAATTAGTATAATTAATTTCTATGCTCATATAATGTTTCCCCCAAGTGGGAATTGAAACTACAACCAATGGCATTTCGTTCGTTTTCGATCACTCTGACAAACTCGCTAGGGATACAGCGTGAAGCTAAAAAAACAATGGCGTTTAGAGTCAGACGCTGTCCCACAGCGCCACGATTGCCTCTATTTAAATTATACCTTTAATTTAAATTAGGTAGTATAGAATTTATACAGATAATAGACATCTTAAATACCACCTACTTGCGATTCTCGTTGCAACGTTGACTCTCATTTCCATATCCTTCATTTACAAGACCACAAATCCACGAATGTTCTGTCCATTTACTCTATAAAAAATTTTAATACTCAATATTTCTACCATAGTCTTTAAAAGGTATAAAATGACACTCAAACTATTTTTTCTAAAACATTTGTAATTAACACAGATATTGTAATGAAGACTCAACTCACTTTTAGATGTTTTTTTATGATTTAACACAACCTTTACATATAACAGGTATAGAAATTTACAGAAAATTACACGAACATAATAAAATGTTAATAAAATAGTCCTCCACAAATATAATATTATAATATAAAGGATATTTACGGATATAAAATAATGTAAAAAAAAAGAAATATATGGAAACGCAGCGAAAAACGAGTATAGACTGGGTGCTCAAAGAACGGTAGACAAGAAGAAGAAGTAGTAGTAATATCTACCCTCTATGACTTTCGCTATAATAAAATATATACTAATTAGAAATATTTATAATACTTAAACGTATGAATGTAATGTCTCAGTATAGTTAATATACATATAAATGAAATATAGAAAAAAATACATAACTTTAATTTTTTTTCCGTATAGCAAGGTAGTCGTAGAGAGAGTTAGGACACTCCTTTCTCCACATACCACCTGAATTCTAGACATTGTGATGAGTGGTGAAACTCAAACTCAAAGCCGTAAATTCTCTTAGGTACGAGATCGTGCAAAGAAAATAATTTTAAATATAATCATTCTGCCGAGTGGGAATCGAACCGACAACTAATCTCGCTAACAGTCAGTCGCTGTCTCACGGACCACCATGGCGATAGCGAAATATACTTGTAAGTAATAAAAATAATAGTTTCCTACGTTCTGAAAGATTTTTACCTTTAGATATTTCACTTTTACTGCGTGTGGTGAAATTATAATCTATGGGCAGTATGAGAAGTATTTTTTAAAAATCGGCGCAACTAATCGAGTAACAATATGGTGTAAGACTGTAAATCCTAATAACGAAAAAAATATTTGCACCTTTTTAAAGCAAGTATCGAGTTTCATAAATTGTTGTTATTGGCATTAATCCTCTTACTATGTGGCCTGAATTGGTTTTTGTTATTGAAAAATGACGATAAGATAAATTAAAACAAACAAAACCAAAATTGAATAGATTGACGGTTACTGTAACTGTAAACTAGAGAGTCGAGGGTTCGATTTCCACTCGGGGTAACGGTTATATATCAATCAAATCAGCCTTTCGTTGTCCACTGCTGGACGTAGGCCTCCCCCAGGGTGCGCCAAAGGTCCCGGTCCTCCGCTTTCCTCATCCAACCAGACCCAGCAGCCTTCTTCAGATCGTCGGTCCATCGAGCGGGAGGGCGCCCTACGCTACGTTTCCCGATCCGCGGTCTCCACTCAAGGACTCGTCTGCTCCAACGGCCATCGGTCCTTCGACATAGATGTCCAGCCCACTGCCACTTCAGCGTACTGACTTTGCGAGCTATGTCGGTTACTCCGGTTCTTTTCCGGATAATTTCGTTTCTGAGCTTATCTTTTAAAGAGACTCCGAGCATGGTTCGCTCCATAGCACGCTGGGCGACTTTAAGTTTTTTTACTAGACTAGCCGTTAGTGTCCACGTTTCGGCACCGTAAGTCATGACAGGCAGGACACACTGGTTGAAGACTTTGGTCTTCAGACATTGAGGTATAGGCGACGAGAAGATTTGACGCAGCTTGCCAAACGCTGCCCACCCCAGCTGAATTCTTCGATCGGCCTCCCTTTCGCAGTTGTTTTTACCAAACTGGATGATTTGCCCTAGGTAGATATATTCGCGAACAACTTCGAGAGTGGTGCCGTCAATGTCTATCGGACCCGGAACGACGTGCTCGTTGAACATTACCTTTGTCTTGCTCAAGTTCATACCTAGACCGACACGCCGCGAAGATTCACCCAGGCTTCGAAGCATTTCGGTTAACTGTCCCAGCGACTCTGCCACAATGACAATATCGTCGGCGAATCTGAGGTGCGTGATATACTCACCGTTTATATTGACCCCGAACCCGGTCCAATCCAGGGTTTTGAAGACATCTTCCAAAGCGTTTGTGAACAGTTTCGGGGATATAACGTCCCCCTGTCGCACTCCTCTGCGCAATTGGATAGCCTTAGTTTTGTGCTTCTGAATTTGGACAGTCATTGTAGCAGCAGAATATAAACATCTTAGTACCTCGATGTATCTCCAATCAATACGAGATCGTTGCAATGCATCCAGAACTGCCCAGATTTCGATGGAATCGAAGGCTTTTTCGTAGTCCACAAAAGCCATGGACAGCGGCCTATTATATTCCTCTGTTTTCTCTACAATCTGCCGAACAGTATGGATGTGGTCCACGGTGCTGTAGCCTGATCGAAAACCAGCCTGTTCCGGTGGCTGAAACTCGTCAAATCTATTAGCGAGACGATTCGTCAGAACCCTAGAGAACAGCTTGTAGATATGGCTCAAGAGTGAAATCGGTCTGTAGTTCCTCAAGAGAGATCGATCTCCCTTCTTGAAGAACAGTACCACGTCACTCTCGCTCCACGCCTCCGGGGTCTTCCCGTGTTGAATCACAGAGTTGAAGAGGCTTACTAACTCCCTCAAAACTGGGATTCCACTTGCTTTAAGCAGTTCCGTGGTGACACCGTCACCCCCCGGAGCCCTGTTGTTCCTAAGCTGCTCCAAAGCCGTCCTAATCTCGTTGACGTCAACGTCCGGTAGGTCTTCAGTGTAATGGCGAGTTAAGGGTGCGCGCTGGTCGTCAACGTTGAGGTCGTCAGATTTTCCTGATTTTGACGAGTACAACTGCCCATAATACTTCTCAACTTCCTCAAGTATCTCAGACCTAGAGCAAACGATTCTGCCATCCTCTTTTTTAAGTTTTGTGAGATGAGGCCTTCCTAGCTTGCGAGCAAAAACTTTCGATCCCCGATTCTGCATGATAGCCTCCTGGATGGCGCGCGTATTTGAGCGACGGAGATCGCGTCGCGTCAGCTTGCTGATTTTTAGATTCATGGCCCTTATCTCTGTCGAAGATGGGGGTGGTTGTTCTCTTCGCTCCCTCATAAGCTCGAGTGTCTCAGCTGAGAGTTTCGGTGTGATGTTTTGTCGCTTTGTGGGGAAATGCTTACGCGCAATATTACGCAGCGTATTGATCAGTTCATCGGCTCTCTGGTCTATATTGCTAGTGGTATTCAGCCCGTCAAATCGGTTTTGAAGCTCAATCTGGAACATTTCGGAAACATTAGCAACTTGAAACGGCGTTGGTCGAATAGTAGACTTTATCATCCTCGCTCGTTCGGCCTTCAGGTCGATATTTAGAGTGCCTCGCACGAGCCGGTGATCGCTACCGGTATTAAACCTATTAATCACTGAGACATCACTAAATATATGCCGTTTATTCGCTATGATAAAGTCTATCTCGTTTCTTGTTATGCTGTCGGGACTTCTCCAGGTCCACCTCCTTTGGGGTTTCTTTTTGAAAAACGAGTTCATTAAGAAGAGCCCTTGGGATTCGAGGAAGTTTACCAACATTTGCCCCCTTTGGTTCCTATCGCCCAGACCGAAGGGTCCAATGTACGATTCGCCGCTTCTTTGTGCTCCCACTTTGGCATTGAAGTCTCCCATAATGATGCTGTAGTGAGCCCTTGCGGTGTTGTTGAGGACTTTGGCGATATCTTCATACATAACCTCTACGTCGTCATCAGAGTATGTCGAGGTCGGCGCGTATACCTGTATGACTTTTAAGGTGTATCTGTTAGATAACTTAAGCACAAGGTAAGCTACCCTGTTCGACACACTACTGATTTCCAATACCTTACTTGTGAGAGACTTATGAACCAAAAAGCCAACTCCTCCCTGGGAGACTTGGTCACCTTCACGGAAGTAGAGTAAGTTGCCCGACTCCAAGGTTATCGTGTCCTCCCCCTTTCTTCGGACTTCAGATAGACCTAGAATATGCCAGTTGATGTGACTTAGTTCTGCTTCTAGTTCGGCAAGGTGTTCATCCAGTCTCATCGAGCGTCCATTGTACGTTGCCAGATGAAGTCGTCGTTTGTGGTAGCCTGCCGTAACCCGGAGATTCTTAGCACCCCCTGACCCTCCGATACCGCGACTGCTACCGTGGTCGGGCCTAGTGGGTCTGCCGAGAACTGGGGGCCCATTTGTACTTTGCACACTCATGGGTTGTAAAAGCCCATACTCACCGCGCTGGGCAGGCGTGTTGGCGAGCGCAGTATGTGGTGGTGTTAAAGATAAGCAGAAGGAATGCTGCTGCCCATCCCTCTTAATTTACGGTTATGTATATATATATATATATATATATATATATATATATTTTTTTTCTTCGCTGGTACTCAGACAAATAGCAACGTTGAGGTCCACCACTTAACAATCAATGTTTTTTATTTCGGTGATAAAGTAGAGTCTTAACACTAGACTATCTCATACTACCCTACTAAACGGGAAAAAGAGTGATGCTGTACTATATTTATAAAGGATAACGTAATCGGCGATTATAATAACTACTTTCTTACAACAAATAGTAATAGCATACTTTGAAAACATTATCGAATAAGATCTACTTATAAAACATTTGGATAATACTAAAGTAATCACATAGAATTACTATACCCTTCCTGTCTGTAGACCAAGAATTTGGGCACTTCACTCACTTAATAATTTTGTACCAAATTTGAACTGGTATTCTAGCGTACTAACAGCCAACAATTTGGTAAGTAGTTGCGAACTGCCATAGTTGTAGTTTCTGACGAGCTGAATGTTGCGCTTTGTGCTAAGAATTGATGCCGTGATGCCAAGAATATTATTCTGAATGAAAACTTAAGGAATACAATTTAGACTTCCAAAAGGCTTTGCGTTGGCTGGTTTTGGTATATTTGAAATGTGATTAACCTTGTAGTCTTTTTTGATGTTTTGACTTTTTTTAGTTACAATGAATTAAGATGGAGATCTCACTAGCAAATTCTAGTTTTTCCATTTTCTAAGAATTTGAGTAGTTAGAATTTCCTATAATAAATTAATATGTAAAGAAAAATATATTTCCTATATCTTTATATATTAATATGTAAAGAAAAAAATATTATAATAATTACGTGAACGGAGGAGTATGAAATTTGAGTATAGTATCTATACTATTACGTAAAGAGGCATATTTTGTAAATTTGTTTGTAAGGGGTAACCTTCGGAAATATTGAACCGATCATGAAAATTCTTCCACATTCAGAAAGCTATTCTGTTCTGGAGAGCTTACTGGCTACTTTTTTTTTATTGACCAAATTCAGAAAAAAATTAAATTGGCCAAGATGTGATGCTTTACCTGCGGCTGACTAAACGGTTAATTGTGTAGTTTACGCAGCCGAAGCTGCGGGCGGATTTCTAGCAATTTATATAGAAAGAGAAAGCAACTTTTTAAATAAGACATAAGAAATACACTATATGATTCATAAATGCCCTATATTTATTTGCCCTATTATCATTATAATTTACTATATATTTAGTTTGATTTGTAAAAAATTAAAAAACCAACGCATATTTTAGTATTAACATGAATTAGTCTCCGAATATTACCTAAATCTTATAATAACATTTAAATGTATCGAGATTTCACAACGAAATAGGCTTTGAAAGTAATTTATGCTAAGCCAGGAGAGTATTGGTTGCCTTTAATTCTAACGCCTTATTTGGCAGTAGCGCTGCACTATCTCCGATAAACCGAGTGTGAATGGAATGGGTCAATGTTGCCTACGAATCTGCTATTTGAAAACCGATATGCGAAATCCTTTATATGGGCATTTGGGATAATTTAGATTTAAATGGTTATTTCTACTAATTTATACTGTAAGAAGATAGCGAGCTTTATTTTGAGGTTTCCTGATTAAGAATTAACCGTTTTATCGACCAGAGTAAGTGTACATTTGAATTCAATCCAAAAATATAATTTCTATTTATTAATTGTTACCTTAATCTATTCAAATTGAGAGAAATGAAAATAATTTTAATATAATTATTTCTCTGAGTGGGAATCGAATCTACAACCAGGGAAATAGTCAGACGCTGTCGCACTACGCAAAAAAGGCATTTTTATACTTCTTTGCATTAAAATTATTATATATAAAACCTTTTGTTGTTGTTTTTTTACATAGGATCTGTTAGGACTGTTAAAAAATGTAACAATTATATTTTCCATTTCAAGGGCCACAGCCATTTTAATTCCTTCACAAATCTACATCTAACCTGACTTACATTTATACACACATATTTTCTAGTTATTGCCTTAACAAGGTAGAGGGCGAAGTGCCAACTACTACAGTCCGGGCATACCTCTTTAACATCCAATATCAAGATTGTATTCGCGTGTCCTTGTCGGAGAATCTTGTAATTGGTACTTGGGATACTTTGCATATTAAATAGGAATTCTAGATTTTATATTCACAATTATGTACGTAATTAGTCAGATATAATTATTACTTTGAAAAAAGTTTACACTTTTTACTTCAATACAAGGTACACAGAGAGTTTCAAATTAATACGTTCTCTGTTTTCCGCTGATTTTGTGAAAGAATTGAATGACAAAATTCAATTCGTGTCTTAATTAGCGATAAAGAGTTATTTAAATTTTGTTGTATGTTTGCATTCCATATATTACGTATCTTTATGTTTTGTAGTTAGAGAACTGAGGGATACATCTTTAAATTTATATAGGATATTGCATATCCAAATTCAAGCCTATTTTTATCTGTCAATAATTTACTAGGCTGAATAATATTTACTAGGCTGAATATCAATAATCCCGCTCGCTTTAATTTTATTTAACCAAAAATGCTTAGTGTTTTTTTTTCAATGGAAAACTCGGGATTATTATTAATATAGTTCCGAATATATTAATATGTTATTTCTCTTATTTTATTTCATTATTCTTTTATTATAACTTTTATTATATTTCATTATTTATTGTTTTTTTCCGCTCTAGAACCTAAGACAAAGTACGACATTGAGTTCCGCCATTTGTAATGCAATGCCTGGATATAGGACAGAAAGTGGAGAAGAGTCTTTTGGCACTACATTATATTACTACAATAAATATTATACTTATATATATTATTGCACTAAAAAAAAGAAAATATATAAACCCACCAGGGTTTATCCTAAAGAGGGATCTCTTTCGGCCAACCTGTGCAATACTGTGCTGACAAATATGTGCAATATGAAAAAACAGAAACTAAAACAGAATATATATTTAGTAATTCTAAGCACTCAACTAAATAATAATATATATAATCGTTCATTTTAAAAATATCAATTTTAGCTATACGTTTTATGTAAATATACTTACTACTCCACATGTATGCAAGTACATTTGTATGTGCATATTATCAGGTGAAGAGCAATGCTACGTCGTCTAAGTTACTGTGTAACAACCAGTGTTAGCTCTAACAGATGCCTTGGATTTCCAATGCATGTAAATATCCCACTTTGTATAGTTCGCTACTTGTTCGTATAGAGTGGAGCTTCATCTCAGATTCAGATTGAGATTGCTTTTGAACTTTTATAATCTCCACAAAACTTACTGAAAACTATTTTGATTTTGATAGTCGTAGCGTAGTGGTGAACGTGTGAGACACTAGTCTATAAAATAGTTTTATTATAGTCAAGAATATTATTTTTTTACATATATTTTAATATGAATTTTTATGTGTAAGTTAAAAATGTTATAATTTTAATGCATAAGTTTCCTATTTCTTAACTATTTCATTAAATGTTAATTTCTAAAGCCAACTACAAAGAATGAACGGGCTTAAAAGAACTATTGCTAGATTCTACTTTACTAATTTTTTGTTAATATTCACTTGAAAAGTAGATGATAATTCTAAATGTATTATAGAACTTTATTGCAATATAGCCACTTTTAACTTTCGGCTTTTTACAGCAGAACTGCCTTTTGATCTGGTGGCAGCAGTATGACTGACATTACTCACATCTTCATGTTAATTGACAATTTGAAAGTTCTTAAAGAAATAAATTTGCATGTTTTTGTTTTATCCTGCACACAGAGAGAACCTAGTATCATGACACTCTGTTCTTCACTCCAAATTTGTATTCTAATAAATAATAACCTTAATGGTTATTATATATTTTTTTTTAGCTTCACGCGGTCTTCAGCGGTTTCAGCTTCAGCGGTCCCGCACACAGCAGGGTAGGTAGAGGGAACTTAGTATTAAGTCACTCTGTTCTACACTTTCCGTGTTAAGTGGCGGAACTTAACGCCGCGCTTTACCTCGATACCAGAGCGAAGAAAATGGAAATATAATTTCCACTCCTCGAGTGGGAATCGAACCCACAACCATTCGTTTACAGTCACACGCTTGTGCCACTTGGCTACGACTGGCCACGTTATTATATAAACAGTTGTTATTAAGATAAATATATTTTATTATATTTATAAAATCCATGTTATAAATAGGTTTCCATTATGAATCATTTTCACGTTAATAATTCAACAGTACTAATAATATGTAAAATATAACTGTTTATTTTCTCATATTTATAAGCTAATTAATATTTATTAGTATTATTATTCTCATCAGTGAGCGAGCATGATCACGAATATACATACTATATACATATTCAATTAATAAAATTATAATATATCAAAGTAAATGGAAAATTATGCATTGCAAGATGCACCCGAAAACAGAGATATATCTATGTTACCAGCTTCACTCTTTTTCCCTAGTCTTAAGGCACTTTGTACTAGAAAATCTCCGTAAATATATTTTATAAAATACGTGCGTTTGCTATTTACCTATGCATAACAGAAAACGCAAAATGGAAAAAAAGCTAAGATTAGAATTTATACAAGTATAATGAATAAAAATAGACTATCTTTTTCTTATATTACTGATTAGATATCTATATACATACATACACACAGTACATATTAAATTAATTTATTGCAATTTCTGTCTGTCTGTGTGTCTAACTGTTTGATCCGGCTAGTCTCTGGAACGACTGAACCGATTTAGACTTTCACTGACAAGAAGTAACTTAGGCTTTTATTTTAGAGTTATAGCTATTTTGTAAAATTCTACGCGGACTTAGTCCCGCACACAGATGAGTAGACATAACATTGATTGTACTGTGTTGGTATTTTTTCTTCAATTCTGTACCTATATTGATATACTTTTAAAAAAGCTTAAAATGTCGTATTATTATCGTTACAATTAATTATATTATATTTTTTATTATTACTATTATTTTTTAATAGGCAGAGAACATCAAGTATTAAGAGACTCCCATAGCGTGTGGAATGGTGGAACCTTCCTGCGCATTTTCTTTCGAACGTGCTAAAATGAAAATCATATAATCATAAATATTCCTCTAAATTTGATCAAACCTATAGCGTTTACAGTCAAACACTATCCCACTGCGTCACCATCGCCTCATTCTATTTATAATACATGATAATACAAATTCTACTTGCTTCTGCTAATTCTGACGGGCTTTGTTGGAGTTCCCCTATGAAAGTTACACTAACATTTCACTAAGTTACTCCTAACGGAATAATTTATAATTTGTATACATATAAGCTGTTGCATTTAGCAACAGTTTGATGTTACCTCTACTCTGAATTGTAAGTACGTTATACTATTATAGTTACGTTATGCTAATATATGTATGTAGGTATGTATATACTATATTATACAAATCAATCTTAATACTACCTAAAAGTCTGTTTACTTTAAAATAAGGCTTTTATTGTCTTTATTTAAATGTGGTTACTTAGAAATTACAATATAATATGTACACCATAAAAATAACTAACTGCTTTTAAGACGATTTAAAGAAGCTTAAATTTGTAAATTGGCAATTAGAAAATCTGAATTGTATGAAAAACATTGTGTAGGAGACTACAAGATCAAAGTTTTATAATAAGAAAGTATTATTATTATTTTTATAACTCTTATTTAAAGCTGCGACTAGATAGGCATCCAGACTAAATTTGAAAGGTTAACGTTTGTTAACCTTTCAGAACCTAGTGTTAGACACTCTGTTCACCGCTTTTCGCCTGAGACATTGCGTGATTAGTGGTGTAACTCAACGTCACACTTTCTTAATTGAGCGAAACGAAATAAGAATAATCACACTCGGGTGGGAAGGGAACCAAAACCAATCATTTACAGTTAGACACTATGCCCATGTCCCTCATAGGTTTTAATATTTAATTTAACTATACATTACTTTAATTATATATTATTAGGGCTAGTCGTGGCGCAGTTACACAACGAGTGACTGTAAAACGACTGGTTGTGGGTCCAATTCCCACCCGAGGAGTGGAAATATTTAATGTTTGCATTTTCGCTCTGGTGTCGGTGCAAAGCGCGGCGTTAAGTTCCGCAACATAACATGTAATCTCTCTGAATTGTGCGGAAAGTGGGAAATGGAGTGTCTTAACACTAGGTTAAGTTTGCCTACCCTGCTGTGTGCGGGATACAGCGTAAAGCTATAAAAAAAATATGCATTAGAAGAAAAATAGATAGAAATACATCGCTAGTAGAATAAGTAAAGTAATTTACCAATGCACCTCGTAGTTGTATCACTTGTACATTTATTCATAGCGGTCGGATGGGCAGTGCTTTGTGAATGCTATATGCATTAACATACAAATTGCCTTCTTGAATTTACAATGTAATTTCCGTCTTATAACTATTGTGCATAAAACATGGGTTCGATTTTTATTCAAATAATGTTATTATGAACCAAATTCGTTAAAGAATTTGCTCTTTATTAGTTTCAGATAAAAGATATAGAATCTTTTACATATATTTTTTCATTTTAACTAAGCGCTTGTAGTGAGAAAACAAAATGTGAATTATTCTCCAATATTTGTAAATGTTTATATTAAGTTAACACTCCTAGTGAATGAAATACGCATTGGTACACTAATATCTTAGCAGCAAAACTAATATAGAAGCTAAGATATTAGTTTTAGTGAAACCCATACTAAATTGCAAGACATGAAAATTCTGGGCCCAGTGGTGGCGCAGTGGCACGAACGTGAACGACTATAAAGCAATCGGTTGTAGGTTCGATTCTTACCCGGTCCACTCAGTAATCATCCATAATTATTATATTTACCTACTTACATTATTAATTTAATTATTCTATTTATTAATATATTAATTATCTTTATTTTTCTCCGCTCTGGTAAGTAAGACAAAGCACGGCGTTGAGTTCCGTCACTCAACGTAATTTCTTGATTTTAGACGGTAAGTGAAGAACGAATTGGTTATCTCAGGCTAACGTGCTGTGCGGAAAAGTGTGGACTTAAAAATAAATTAAATATTTCTAATACATATTAGCCTAACTAGTACGCTAGCTTTATAATGAATGCAGCAATCGTCACTTCTGTACTGTTAGAAACTAATTTAACACACATCTAACCAATCTAAAAGTTTAACCAATTAATTTAAGCTTAGTTTAGCGTTAGTGACCAATTTAGCTTACAATTAACGTATTTTGTATATTTTTACATATTTATATTAATATTCTTTCTATGTATAATCAAGAGATAGAAAAAGACATTTGATTTGAGCAATGCATGGCTCAGTGGTGAGAGCGCCTGGACGGTATTCAGGAGGCGCGGGTTCGAATCCCGTTGCGTTCAAAATTTTTATACATTTTCTTTAAATGTCTTTTTCACTTTTCTTAAGTGTGGAATAACACTTTAAAAATGTTTAAAAATAAGAGATACAAAAATATTATGATTAAGCCTACAAGTAACCCCATATGTATGTAATTATTTTATATCGCGTAGAAGCAGACAGCGAGTTGATTGATAAATAATTTCGTTACGTTTATCCGCCGATAGCTCATTCTCATTCATTTTCCACAACCTATTCCAAATTGAGTATCGATTAGCGAAACCTTAAGCAATAACATTTTTTAATCATATCTTCAGATGTTTCAATATATATTAGTCTTTATTATTAGCATAACACCTTCAAGACACAGCTAAATAATTAAATTGTTACATATAAGTATTGTTTGGCCCATTATGGGTATTCTAGGCTTGCCGTATCGACCACTATGGGTTCCTGTCCTTCTTGATCCCTATCCACTCTCTGCCTGCTAATTGTACTATTTTCGTTTATACGTACTTTACGAAATATTACTAGGATTTATTTCAGTTAAGTTATCTCTGAATATTTTTCTTTTTTTGATTAGAATGGTGATAACCGTGAAGTACTTCGTATCAATGACAAATAATTTTCGTTATTTTTTTTTAGCTTCACACTATACTAGAACTTAACGCCGTGCTTTGCCTCGACGAATACCATGGAAATATTAAATATTTCCACTCCCCGAGTGGGAATCGAACCTAAAACCAATCGCTTTATAGTCACACGTTTGTGCCTTTGCGCCACGACTGGCCCCAAGATTTTCACGTCTTGCAATGTAGTATTGGTTTCACTAAAACTAATATATTAGCTTCTGCTACTATATTAGTTTTGCTGCTAAGATATTAGTGTACCGATGCGTATTTCATTCACAAGGAGTGATAACTTAATATAATAATTTATAAATATTGAAGAATAATTCACATTTTGTTTTCTCTGAGAGGCTGCAAAACGCGAAAAATGTGTGAATCATAATAAAATATATTCCATATTGCTACATTTTATGGACGGTCCGAAACATTATTAAACCCTTTTTAATGGATCTTTAGTCGACATCACGAAACTATGATTTATGTGAAAATCCTCACTTCCTTTTATCACCGCCGTGTCCGTCGTTTATAACCTTTTTGTTAAACGAATGGCCGGCGGGTGATTGATCGGTTTATGTGGGACATAAAAATTACCTATACAGTAGTCTAAGATTAAATAACAGTGGTTTATTTCTTGTCTATGGATATAATAAAGATGTAAGTGAATACTGTCCTTTTTTACCTTCACGCTTTAACCCGCACACAGCAAGGTAGGCAGAGGGAACCTAGTGTTAAGACACTCCGCTCCCCACTTTCCGCAGAATTCGGAGGCAGTGCGTGTTAAGTGGTGGAAATTAACGCCACGCTTTTGGAAATGGAAATATTAAATATTTCCACTCCTCGAGTGGGAATCGAATCCACAACCAATCGCTTTCAGTCACAGACAGTCACATTTCTTGCCACTGCGCCACGACTGGCCCCCATACTGTCTACATGGAAGATACATAAGACAAATTTTTTATTAGGGGCATTTATCAATGAACCTTACCAATTTTTATATATTTATCTCCGCGTTTACCTGTTTGTCTGTGCGTTTGTGCACGCTAACCTTTGAAACGGCTAAGGCGGTTTAACTGCAACTTTGAGTGTTATATGTAGTTGGATAGACGCCCTTAACATTTGTTTTTGTTTTTATTAAACGAAATAATTATAATTGTGTGGTTTACAAGTGTATTACAAGTGTAATATGTATATTGAAATTACAAAACAAAGTTAAAAGTTGAAAAACTTAGTTACAATTCCCACTCGAGGAGTGGAAATATTTAAGATTTCCATTTTCTTCGCTCTGATATTGAGGCAAAGCGCGGCGTTAAGTTCCGCCAGTTAACACGCAACGCCTCCGAATTCAACGGAAAGTGGGGAACGGAGCGTCTTTACACTAGGTTCCCTCTGCCTACCCTGCTGTGTGCGGGATACAGCGTGAAGCTAAAACAAAACTTAAATGACGCATTAAAGTTCCAAATAAGACTATGTTTACAGCATATTATTATTACCTAAATTTAAAAAATATATTTTCAATTTATTAATTTCTAACTAAGTAGTTATTTTATTAAAAACATTATGACCTCTATCAAAGAAACAATGTGTATCAAAAGTCGAATTATTTTTAAATAATAATACCTACACACTATTTTATAAAATGCTACAGCAATTTTCATTAGAAATTTTCATAAAGCCTGGGTCTTTGTTTTTCTCAGACACACTCAAAGTATCATGTTAGAACAATTACACAACCGACCCCCGAGGCTATGTTACAAAGCATTTACTTCTCTCGCAAAAGACATCATTTCATGATTTACTTTCTCTGCGGACTAGTTACTGTTTGTGACATAATTATTTATACACTAGATATTACTAGATATTTATACATATACAGAGGATGTTTTGGACGTAAGTACGGTGGTTCGGGTGCGGGTTCGATTCCCAGTAGGGGGTATGATTATTCAGGGAGTGATTATATTTATATTTTCACAATTACGCTGCAGTAGGGCCAGTCGTGGTGTAGTGGTCCAAGCGTGTGACTGTAAACGACTGGTTGTGGGTTTGATTCCCACTCGAGGAGTGGAAATATTTAATATTTCCATTATATTCGCTCTGGTGTCGAGGCAAAGCGCGGCGTTAAGTTCCGCCACTTAACACGCAATGCCATCAAATTTGGCGGAAAGTGGGGAACGGAGTGTCTTAACGCTAGGTTCCCTCTGCCTACCCTGCTGTGTGCGGGATACAGCGTGAAGCTAAAAAATATATATATATAAAGTTCACGTGTGACGATATTAGTGAATAATAATTTTCGTAGCGATTTAATTTATAACGGTAATTTAAGTAACTATTTAACGAACTAAATAGATTTTTAACTAAACTACTCTAGGATCTTTATCTAAATTAACCGCGGCGTAGAACCCCGTGTCCATCGTTTCCATTAGACTTACAGAGAATATAGAAACTCAGACTTAGACTATAGCGAATTTAAAAAGTTAATTTCTTACTGATTTAAAGTTCATAAGTTACTTTTAAAAAGCCTCATCTACACAATTAAATAGCTTCTGCCAGTAAGCAGAATGGGTGGGGGTTCGAATCCAACACAAGAGAATGATTGTTTTTAAAATTATTTTCATTTCCTCGCTCTGGTACATACCTGAGGCAAATCGCAATGAGTTCCACCATTCCACAAGCTATTTCTTTATTTAGGGCGGAGAGTCGAGGACGGAGTGTCTTAACACTACTCCTTCCTGTCTACGGGAAAAAACAAAATTGTATTTTATTTACATAATTTCCCTCCAATTGTTTACTCGAATATCATTTTACCTTTCAGCATTTTATACAATAGATACAATGCGGCCTTTTTGTATTCATAGGTTTATACGTAAGTCCCTTCAGGACGCGCTATCAATCAATTCTGTTTCATACAAAATCAGGGTTATTCCATTACGTTGTTAGCTTTTTCTTCTTTTGTTACTTTGGATCTTTTTATTTAAGCGGTCTTCTCGGAACTTCTTCTTACCATTTATCAATATTATCTGAAACAAAATGTACTTATGTTCATATACATTCATAATATATGTGGCAATGCTATGAAATATATTGTTTTCTCTCCTTTGTTTGTTTGTTATGGGTTCTATGGTATTCTATTTTATTTTATTATTTTAACATATATTCGTATATAGTAAATTACTGTTGTACCTATGTTGTATACACAGGCATTATGAAAAATCCCTCATATCTATGAGATTTTTCATTTTTATCTAAAAACAGAAAAGTTGAAACCTATTGTCTATTCTATAAATATAATAAAAATGTAAATGATCGCTGTCTGTATGTGGAAGATATATAAAAAAATATATTTAAGGACATTGTAATTAAAAACAACATTTTTTTCAGCTTATCTGTTTGCTGGTGCGTTTGTGCATGCTAATCTCAAAAACGGCTTAACTGATTTAAATACAATTTCAACTATTATATTTTGGTTAACTTGTTAACATTTAGTTAGTTCATTGTATTTCGATCAGTACGTAAATAATAAAGTTACAACACTTCAATATATCACGGACAGGTGAAAAAAACTAAATAGCTATATTATAGTGGTGTAGTTGACGCAGGCAAACCCGCGATAATAAATTGTAATAAAATATGCAGTTAATAATAAACAATAGGAATTAAAATAATTAAGTTTTTAACTTTTGGGGCCAGTCGTGGCGCAGTGGCACGAACGTGTGACTGTAATGACTGGTTGTGGGTTCGATGCTCACCCGAGGAGTGGAAATATTTAATATTTCCATTTCCTTCGCTCTGGTATTAGAGGTGAAGCGCAGCGTTAAGTTCCGCCACTTTACACGAAATGCCTCCGATTTCAGCGGAAAGTGGGGAGTGGAATGTCTTGACACTAGGTTCCCTCTACCTACCCTGCTGTGTACGGGATACAGAGTGAAGTTAAAAAAAAGAATTTCAACTTTTAAAGTGTCAATACTTTCACTCATGCATAATAATCGACAGTATTTGCATAAACCACACTTTTCAAATGACACCTAGAAATTTGACATAAATTTATCTACTACAAACTATGACACAATAAATATATGATTTTGTACATATATTTGGCTCTGAAGTTACATATTTAAAGGTACATTTTAAATGGAGTACCACAGACGCCTTTAAATCAAGCCAATTGGTGCCAAGAGCTCTCAAGCTTAATAAATCTTTTATACCCTCATTCACCTACTGAAAATTCGAAAAATTAAGCTTTTATTAATCATTGCTAACTGCATAGCTTTTTTCAGTAGCAATTATATTGAATTTTTTTCAGCTTCACAATTTCGCCATAAATCTAATGTAACACTACTTTCTCTACTTTTCGTCCGAATATAAAATATTGCAAGAACTTAACGCCGTCTTGCTAGAACGAAGAATATTATTCCTCCGAGTGAAGATCAAACCCACAACCGATAGACTACTACTACCACGGAGCCTCCGTGGCTTCCTCCATATTTGTTATATATAATCGAAATTACTTATATATATATATATATATATATATATATATATATATATATATATATATATATATATATATATATATATATATATATATATATATATATATATATAGACATATATATTACACATAGTATTAATAACATAACCATATGAAAATAAGTTTTATACGAATTTAATAACAAAAATTATTACTTTCATTGAACGTATAAAATTTAAATATTTATCGTATACATACCCGTACATCAACTTTCATATTGTATGGTAATATAATGGACGTAATCGTTGATATTCTCAAACAAATATTTTTCATCAGGCTCGCTTTTTCAGCATGAATATAACAAGAAAATAACGAAATGGCCTTTTCCCTGTCCTCACAAACGAAAACTGAACGTTCATTTTTTCAAACATCTATCGAAATTGCTTCAATCAATATAAGATACACAGAGATTCTATTTCGCCTGTCATGCACGGAGCTCCGACAGTGCCAACTGTTGGCTATATTCACACTCGTTTATTTTTCGAATGAAACTAATTTTACTACACGTTAAAGCCCTATTTTAATTTCAGCTTTAGACTCCCGTCTTGTATTGAGGCTCATAGTTGTAGAGTGTGACAGTATATGACTGAAAACACGGTCATAGTGGGTTCGACGCTCACTTAAAAGAATTAATATTTTAATTATTTTCGTGCGACAATGAGTTCCACCAAACAACAAGTAATAGTTTGAATAGTGGAGAACGGAGCGTCTTGACACTAGGTTTGCTCTGCTACTCTGCACTACGGGAAAAAAGCAAAATAAAAAATTTTGTAAATATCCACGGCCGTTTAATTGTAACTAAAAAAGGCTAAAATAACTAGGAATCCCCCGCCTAAAAGAATATATGTAACGAAATGATGAGGACGACTCCGTCGGGGGCTGTCGTTTTCAGTCACTTTAAGTTTTCACAAACCTTTTCATAGGTTTTCATGTTGTTAAAATAGGCTTGGCAAAAAAAAGATATTAACATAAATATTCAGTTTTGATGAGTGTAATTGTGTAAAGTGCATCAGGTATTATAAAGTGCATTTTCGAATACCTGCCTTCGTACTTAACCTCCTCCACTTTGCATGGTCTTTGGCATCCTCGACGGTAAATCCATTGGCTCTTATATCGTACTTCACGGTGTCCAGCCATCGCTTTCTCGGGCGTCCTGGGGGTCTTGCTACAGGGACAGACATATCGAGGCAAATTCTGCCGACATAGTTCTCAGGCCGGCGTACAACGTGGCCATACCGTCTCAGGCGACTCTCTTGAAGCTTATCCATCTCAGGTGACTTTCTTAAAGCTTAACATTTGTCATTAATATTATTAAAATAGTTTCATTTAAAACCTAATACAGAGTACATATTGGCTAACCAAATGTCACGTCGTATAGAAATCACAAAGAAATTTGTTCGGCATAAACGAGTACGTAATAGTTACTGAAAACAAAATATATAATAAGATATATGTTTTCAAGATTTTTACATATTTTGAAGCTATAAACTAGAACTATTTTTTAAACATGAAATAAAAAGAAACCCCTGTCAACTCGATAAGAAATGAGAATGTAAAAAAGGAAAATTATGTTACATAAATTTCTTATATTATTATTAATCTTTAAAATCTTCTTAATATTAATATATACTTAGAATAATCCGAAGCAAAAAATCGAATTTTATCGAAAATGCTAATACCGATTTCATTTTGTCTCTTCACTGAATCTAATTATCCACCTCGCCTCGACCCTTTCCCTAACTTTTATTAAGGCAGTTAACAATTATTGAGTTTGTGTCGACTCAAGCTGAGCATGATAGGTAAAACAAAGTATAATAAAGTGACATTTTATGAACTTTTAAACAATATCCAAATTTCAAAGCTTTCTTAGTAAACAAAAAGCTGCATTAGGCTACTGTGTAAAAAATGAGGAAAGTGAGGAAAATTGAAAATGAGGAAAACAATAAAAAATCAGTAAATTAGTGCAAAATCAAGTAAATCCGTATCTTTCATTCAATGCTCAAGCCCTAAAAAGTCTGTAGTAGGCAAAAATCTAATACGAAATCAATCACGGCTCATGTCGGTAGCAACGAGATCTACCTTCGTACTGTTTGTTTTATCATTTGCATACATTTGTATTGTGTGTATATTTTGTATTATATAATTTATATCGATGTATTTTTACCTTCACGCTGTATATCGCACGTAGCAGGGTAGGCAGAGGGAACCTAGTGTTAAGACACTTCGTTCCCCACTTTCCGCTGAATTTTGTAGGCATTGCGTGTTAAATTGCGGAACTTAACGCCGCGCTTTGTCTCGACATCAGAGCGAAGAAAATAGAAATATAAAATATTTCTATTCCTCGAGTGAATCGAACCCACAAACAGTCGTTTTACAGTCACGCTTTGTACCTCTGCGCAACGACTGGCCGCTATCATCATAGTATTAATACTTATTTTTTGTATTTTCTTAATTTACTCACTAGAGAAACTACATTTATGTACTTCTGTACACGTAAGGCACTTTATAAAATTTTACACAGAAAGTCATACAAACAATAATCAAAAGATGAGTTAATTGGATATCATAAATCAACAGTCATTCATAAGAAAACTGAGCACCAATTTCATCCTTCCCCTTTGTAAGTCAACCCTAATGGACGAGTTTAAACGTAGATTAATAAATATTTAAAATTACATTAATTCCAAAAATTATATATCAGTAATTAGACATCATAAAGAACGTAAGGCGCGTTTAAACTTCGCGGCAGAGTAAAATTTATTGTCCCATTAATTATTGCAGTAAAATAATTATAACAGAGACCAGCCTTAACGCAGCTGCGCCATTCTTTTGAAGTTTGGTTATAAGACAGCCGCATGTTTAATTAATTTTATAAAATACTCGTAACATTTGAGGCGTCACTGAAATTTTACGACGGTTTAAATGTAAGCTCTTTGTGATCTAACGGAGTATTACGTAATATAAGTCGACATTTACACAAGTATAATCCTGTTAAACAAATATTGTATGTATTGTACTTTTAACTCCTTTTCTTAAATCCATACTTATATTATAAATGCGAATGTCTGTGTGTTTGTCTGTCTCGCTTTCACTAATCTACTGGACGGATTTGAATGAAATTTAGAATGAAAGTAGTAAAAATTACTGGGTCTAACATAGGCTACTTAGTTTTTCAAAAAACAACTTCTAAATGGTTGAAATAGGGGATGAAAGTTTATATGAAAAATATACACCGCTTGATCGATTGTAACGAATTTTGGCATATATATAGTTGATAATCCAAGGTTAAACATAGGCTACTTTATTTTTCAAAAATCCACCATCAAAAGGCAATTACATGCATTATACTGAAACAGCTACGTAGATCACGCGGCGAAGCCGCGAGCGGGCCGCTAGTATTTTAATAAATATGACCTGACTAGTGTCAGTCAGTGTCAGGGTATGTGATGATAGTGGGATCAAATCTTGCTATATAGATTTTTATATAGCAGTATATGATACAAAAATCAGATCCTGTCTAAGAGCAACACAGACTATGCATAGAAAACACAATAATTTTAAGCGTACAAAATTCAGCATTTTATGAGTACAAATTTTAGGAAATTTATCAACCATCCACTCTGTACCACTTCTCACTCTAGATGATATATAAATTATCTTAAGTTTTTGTGTTTTTCAAAATCTTGTGGCGTTATTATTTAGCTCTTTCCTAGTTAAAGAAACACATTTACCTAGACTTTGCTAAGAAAAACCACAAAAACTTTGCATTTGGTAGTAGCAATTTAGAAAAAGTTAATATTAATTCAAGCAAAGACTAAAAAATATGCACCTTAATAATAAATAAATTTATAAGTTAATATAACCGCAGAACACAAAATACCTCAAATACTCTACATCCGATTTTCCCATCTTCATTACAGAACATAAAAGCGATTTTGCTTCCCGATGCCCAAATTTCAGCTTAAAGAATGTTACGTGACCTCTGAGCAATCTGTTAAAAAGGGATTCGAAGAATTGGCCCACTTAGGCAAATGGTGGCAGTTATTCTAATACTTTGGCAGAAAAGATCATTTAGATGAAGATTGGGTAGTCAATATGTTAGTTAAAATAAAATATATCTTTTTATTTGATTTACTATATGTTGGAATCACTGTGAATATCTACATATCATTATTGATATAATTTACTAAAGGCCTTATCAGTAGAATATTCATGCAAAGAAAAAAAGAACATTATAACTTATATATAGGTAAAAAATATCTTAACACGCGTCTGTTATATAAGGAGTATAAGTAGAAAGCATCACCAATTAACAATACCATTTTAAACTTAACGTCAACCAAATACGTTGCATCCAAGATGGTAAAACTTGAAGTGCAGTACTTTTTTATTACGAGTTTATGCAGTCCCAAGTATTATATGCAGTTGTAAAACTTAATTATATTTAGTCTCACGTACCTACATCATTACGTAAAAATCATTACGTAAAAAAGGGTCATCGTGGTGCAGTGGGGCAGAGTCCGACTGGAATCACGATTGGTTGAGAGTTCGATTCCCTCTCGGAGGAATGATTATAATTCCATTATTTTCATTTTTCCGCTTTGAAAAAAAAATATTTTATTTTTTATTTATTTGAATTTACCCTACTATGCGAAAAGAAGCGTAAAGCTGATTTTATACGTAAAAATGTATGAAATATTAATGTTTTTATTGTAAATACATCCAATGTTTACTATTAAAACAGATTTTAAAAATCACGAGGAACGTAAAATGTTCAAAGATTCAATACCATTTTTAACTTTTAAGTAAGTAATGTTCCTAACGTCTTTCAGAATCATTTCGTGTAGTGCATAGAATAAATAGAACTAATCTTATACATTCAGATTTCAAATATTTTAAACCTTTCAGGAGCACTTTCTTGAAGTTAAACTGAATAAAGGCACTATTTGATTTGAACAGAATTGAAATTTCCGCAAGAACATTTATCAGGCGGTGAAACTTGCTTCAATGAATTTGCAATAATAACGAACTAAAACATTCACCACATTTTTCTTCATTCATCTATTTAGACCAAGTCCAAGTTTCTGATAGCTTAAATATTGAGGGTATTTATCAAAATGCATATATTTTCTGGTGAGTAATAGGTGACCGACTGAAAACATTCAACCGTAAATACTACGTCTATACTGACGATTCAAAAGACACCAAAATCTGTGGGAAAGGTAATTACAATTATTGTGAAGCACTAGTAAAGCAAAGTAACATAGCGTATTCTAAACTGCGGCAACTATCTCGTCGAGGTACTCAGCTATTGCTGCATTAGGGCCTTACCTATCATCATATCATCCTAGCTGATTTATTATAAAATCAAAAAAGTAACTGCACTATTACTCTTCAAACTTTTCAAATTTATTAGGAGCATATAGTGTATAACTAGCCTATATTCACATACTTCTCGTCTCGTGAGCCTGTTGTGGCGCCCAGATCGTTGGAATATTTATTTCATTTCAGAGCTCTAGTAAGACGAATGCGAAAGTAATGCGGTGTTTAATTGCACTACTATTTGGTATCTATTACGCGATATCTCGAACTATGTCTTGACACTACAATCTCTTTGTCTACTCTTGTTATACAGAATAAATGAATGAACTACAAAAAATCTCCCAGTAAAAAGAATGAGTAGTGAATGACAATGGAGTTGATGACTACAATAGTAGTTATCACAAATATTTATTTCATGCAGTATGGAAAACTATACAATAGATAGGATGGGGCAAAAAAATAAGAACGCATTACATTATTTTTATTTATGTGAATACTGATAGTATAATAAGTAGCTTACAGATATTCATAAAACAGAACATGTATCTCTGCATAAAGTATAAGTGAAATACAAAATTTCAAGAATTCGCGAAGAACGAGAATGAACATTTAATTATATTACTTTGTGAAGCTCGTTTCCTGTTACAATTTATAATTAAAATATTTTAATATTAAAAGAATTGCAATGTTTTCTTAAGTTATAATTGTACACATATTGTATTAATACGTGAGCGTGATTCATACGTGAAGGGTTCTGTGCCTCAATTTTAACAGTGTTTCATAATTTAGTTCTTTGGAGAAATAAGCATATATGTTGTATTATTACGTTTTAGCAATATTATAGGAAATATATCTATATCTCTAAAAAAATATTTCTATAGATTATACTTCTTATAATAAATGACACCTGCTCTGAAATCAGTAAAGAACTGACCAGGAATATGTTTGGAGTTAATTTGTACCCGTAAAGCGAAATCTTTTTCCGATTCTAGCCAGTCTAGATTTATTTTCAGTCTAATCCTAAAACGAATATCGAAGAAAATATTATTAAGATCATTTCGAATTTCGCAAGTCCCAGGCACTTATTGATTGGTACCTGGTCTATTCAAACAATGGTAATAAGTATAATATGTATTGTTCCAAATTACCAAAATATCTAGATATTTATATCGACGTAATTTAATGAGAATTAAAACATATTCTCTAACTGAATATAATATACTAGAAAAAAAAAAACATAAATTGACAATAGTATCTAAGATTTTCTTCATACACAGAACCCTAAGCCCCGACTGATCGTTTTTCATTAATTTGGTAAAAAGGAAAATATATTTCTTTGAATTATCCATTATTAATATAGAGCGTAGCCATATTGTTTCTTTTCCTTATTTCCCGTAGAGGCAATAATGTTCTTTCCTGAAATAAAAGTAAATTTGTTAGTGACTTGTGAGCTTCGTCCACATTATAATAAGATATTCCAAGAATATTATGGAATTATTATCTATATAAGATTGAGGTCAAGCAAAACATATCATCGTACTTCATATTTGCACAGAATATATTTTTCCTTGTAATTTCTTTTGTAATTATTGCTGTTATTTTTGTTTAGTTTGTGAATGATTGTATTACTCGTTTTACTATTCGAACAAATTTTATTTAAAAAAATCGATTTTAATCAAATATGATTCATTTTGTTTAAAAAAAATAGATAAAAAGTTAAAATTTTAAAAAAATTATGTCAGGACATTCCTTGATCTCAAATACTCTCTCTTGTACGCCAGAGAGTGAAAACGAAAACAGTTAAATAATGATGACTCCATCAAGTGGGAATCGAACCTACAACCGATGGCTATTACAGTCAAACGCTGTCCCACTGCGCCACAATGACCTCAATTTTATATATAACTTTACTGTATAAATCTTACTCTTGATCAGGATCTTGTTTGCTCTGCAACATGAGTGATAAAGCTGCTTTAGACGTCCGCTTTTCTGTCGCGAACACGTTTTCTTTGTTCAACATGTGATCTGAAAAATATATTTCCTTATATATATTTAAGCCAAAATAGGATAAAAATTACTTGTTTAAAGATATTATTGTTTTATTACACTGTTTTCAATATTATTGATTTAATATTAGTAATTTTAATATTATTATATGAAGAGCGAATTGGATCAATTCGGGAAGTGATAATAATGAGGTTATTTAAATATTTCCTAGTTAACTGTTGTAGGACAAAGTGTGTACGTCGTTGTGTTACGCCACCTAAGGCACAGTGGCGGGTGACAGTGGTTTTCGTGTGGAAAGTCGATAACGGGGGTCTTAGCACTAGCTCTGTCAATACAGAGACAATTACTTTTATCTAATTTATCAAAATTTTGATATTTATTACCCTCACGCTGTATCCCACACAATGCAGTGTTAAGATACTGAACGCCTCGTTTTGCCTCGGTACAAGAGTGAAGAAAATGTAAATATTAAATATTTCCACTCCTCGAGAGGAAATCGACTCACAATCAGTCGCTTTACAGTCCACACCTTGTGCCTCTGCGACACGACTGACCCCAAATTTAAAAACACGTTAAATAAAATTCAAAATGTTTGAGTAAATTTATAATACATACTTTTAAAAATATTTGTTGCACGTTTTCTATATTCTTGAGGTAGCACTGGTAGAAAGCCGATATAGAACCGTAAAGGCGCCCGATAGAAATCTGTAAAAGTGGTTAAAGAGTGGTTTAGAAATAAAATATAAAAATCTAAAAAGGATTTTTAGTCATGTAAATGGATTCTTTTAAACTGTACCTACTTATATTATTTTAAGCATATTTTATAGGCTTTATTTAGTTACGTTTTATTACCATTCCCACTCGATGAGTGGAAATATTTCATACTTCCATATTCTTCACTCTGGTGTCGAGACAAAGCGCGGCGATAAGTTCTTTCACGTAACACGCAATGCCTCCGAATTTGGCGGAAAGTGGGGAACGAAGTGTCTTAGCACTAGGTTCCCTGTGCCTACAATGCTGTGCGCTCCCGCGCACAGCACAGCGTGAAGCTAAAAAAAATTGAAGATATTCGGTTTTTAAAAAACACAAAAACATAAATTGTACTCCTTAAATAAACGTATCACTGCATATATTTCAAAATAAATTCTAAGTTTAAAAACAGAAGCTTAACTATCCTATAACCTATCAATAGAAAGAGAAATATCTAAAAAATGTTTTACGCGAACTGGATACTACTCAATATTTAATGATCCGTGAAAGGTAAAATGCTCTGCGCTACCTGCGATGTTTATTTGAGAAGCTTTACTAAAACAATGTCTGTTTTATCCTTCATAGTTTACATAGTGTTCACATTTTTTATTTTTCATTGAACCAAAATAACTATAAGCCAATACTATATTCTTTTAGCTTCACGCTGTATCCTGCACACAGTAGGGTAGGCAGAGGGAACCTAGTGTTAAGACACTCCGTTCCCCACTTTCCGCCGAATTCGGAGGCATTGCGTGTTAAGTGGCGGAACTTAACGCCTCGCTTTGCTTTGGATACCAGAGCGAAGGAAAATGGAAATATTCAACATTTCCACTCCTTGAGTGGGAATCGAACCCACAACCAATTGTTTACATTGACACGTTCGTGCCACTGCGCCACGACTGGCCCCAATACTATATCTTATAGTTTATTGCGTGAGATTTGAATTTACCCATCAGTTTGAACCATCAGTTTTATATATAACAAAAGAAACGTAAAAAATCTTTAGAAAACGTATAAAAATTTGAACGCAGCAGGATTTGAACCGGCGCCTCTTGGAAATAGATCAAGCGCTCTATCCGCTAAGTCATGCGTTGTTGAACACATGACCTAATTGGTCTTTTTCAATTTCCTAAGTGTGTCAATAAAACTTTTAAAATGGTAAAAGTAAAAAAAAATGTACAAATGTATACATTTCTCGTGATATGTAAGTATAAAGTAAATAATAAAGTTCTTCAAGTATAGGACAACGGAATTCGTTTATGCTTATAGCACGTCAAAACGTGTCAAAAAATACAAATATAACTTAAAAATACTTATTTAAAAAGTTATCTCTTGATTCTGTATTAGTACAGTGTGTACAGAAAAAGATTGTACATTCTAATGGATTTACGAAAGTTTCTCTTGGAAACATATTTCGCAATTTATTAGGTAGATTACCATTGTAATGCTAAAACAATACATCTGATATTTGTATTACTTTTTTATTATTTATATATTTATATTTATATGTGTATTACTATATTAAAATATACATAAACCTACTGAAACAGGTCTCACTGGTCAAGTTTAAAAAGTCACTAAGGGAAAGGAAGCCTTAGCTAATTTTAACCACATTGTAAAAAGAAAAGAAAACATTATGAAGAGAAAAATTGAAGTGTTTTGGAACACTTAAGGTTACGAACACTTTACTCCAGCCCAAATGTGTTCTAGATTACCAAAATATATACGAATAGTCCAACTAAAATGCACACATATATACATACACACATTAAACCAAACTTCATTAAAAAGGAGTAAAAATTATGAAAATGAAAGATCTCAAAAGTAATGAAACAAAACAGTGACTTGTCACTATTTTTCTATTTAACACGCAATACGAAGAATATAAGAAGATAAACGCCTAAAAGTAAATCTCAATTAATTCAAACAACAATGATAATAAATATTGTTCAGCTCTTGATAAAGCAATGTGATATAAATCATACTGACATAGCATTCGACGCCCGATTTCTGGGTCAAGCTCCAGAGGTTCATCAGCGCGCCCTCGTAAATGATCTGCAACAGGGAAAAATATTTCCTTATATTCAAAAATATATTGTGCTTATTTAAGTTATTATTATTATTTGTATGGCATAAGATTATAAAAATACCATACATTTTACTTTAGAAACAAAAATTGATAACTTGGAAGTAATTAAAGTATTTATTTTTTCGTTATAAAAACCATAAAAAAGACTTCACGCTTTTTTCCGCATAGCAGTAGTCAGAAAGAACTTATATCAAGATACTCCGCTCTTTACTTTCTACCTGAAATCGAGAAGCTAAACGCCGCACTTTGAATTAGTTATAAGAGCGGAGAAATGAAAGTTATTTATACATAAATAATTATTTCATCAAGTGCGAATCGAACTTAAAACCACTCGTGCTTACGATCAGACACTGTCCCACTACGCCACGATGGTATTTCTACGATATATAATAAAATAATCACACATCATAATTGTGGCCAGTCGTGACCCAGTGGCATAAGCGTGTGACTGTAAACGACTGGTTATGGGTTCGATTCCCACTCGAGGAGTGGAAATATTTAATATTTCCATTTTCTTCGCTCTGGTGTCGAGGTAAAGCGCGGCGTTATTATTAAAATAGTCACAAATACTATACATTCTCTCTACATTATAACTTTTAATCTGTGTAGCTTAATTATTATAGACATATTTAATAAACTATAGTAAATAAAAAAAATATTATCTATGACAAACTAAAACAACTAATTCTTCATCTAAAAACTCTAAAATAAATGTTACAATATGAAAAAAACTGCTTAACGCTTTTTCCCGAATAGCAGGGTACACAAAGATAACCTAGTGTCAAGACACTCCGTTCTTCACTTTCTACCTGTAATCTAGACATTTAAGTGACGCTTAAAATATAAAAGCAGGTACGAAAATGATTTTCCTTAAATTAATATTTAAAATTAAGAAACCTTTATACAGATTGAAGCCATCCTTGTCTAAATTCGCACACACAGTGATTACGAGCAGTGACATAATTAATACAAATGAATCCCGCATATTAAACTTTATGAAGACTAATGAGCAACTCGGTATCGAAAGCGGCACTGAGGGGTGAGCTCCAGATTTCACTTTTTATATTAGCAAGATAAAGGTTAGAAAAGGTACAATGGATTGGTGGTAGGAATGATAGAACGTATGCGATTCTATTTTAGGCAAAAGTAAAATATATTAAATATACTTTTATGAGATAAGTATGTGTTTTAGTAATGAAATACATTTTATTATATAAAATAAAAAAAATACACAAATCCTCTATTAAAGCATAAAAGATGTATTGGCTTTATGATTTTATAATTCTAATTTTAAAATCTTCCAAAATAATGGCTTTTTCAATAAAGATTAATATTAAAAAATATATTGTAGCTATATTATACAACTACTTTTTTTAATTTTTTTCTCATAAGTACTCCCTCTGCAAAAGTTTTAAGCGATCCTTGATCACACGAATGAAAACTTGGTTGACTTGCTGAATAAAATATATTTCAATATGAAAAAATATATTTTAGGAGCCTTCGAATAACATGCAAACGGAGTTATCGCTTGGATATGATTATTTATTTAAATTACATTCCAATCATGTTCATATTCTGAAATTATATGAATATTCTGCCGACCAGTTTCAATAAATAAAAACTGAAAAAACTGAAAAGGATTTAGTTTTCGCAATTTATAAAAAAATGAAGCTACTAAAAACAAAATATTTTTTTTTATAAAATACATAATAATTCCATTGAATGATACAAAACACCTACACAACTGCAACTGGCAGCTCAGCGGGGTTTGAGCGCGGCATTTTAATACGCCTCTCAGGGTACTTAAGTAAACGTCTAGTTGTCAGCTGATTGGCCGCGAGTGGGCTGAAGGTCTTGCCAAGCTCCAAATGTATAGCTTGAATAACAATACAGAGTATTTTTATTACTATTGTATTTAGTTCGTGATATTTAATAGCTTTTTGTTTTTTGCTATGTATTCATATAAATGTTTATGAAATGAAGATGCCTCACAAAAGTAAGGAATAAATAAATAAAAAAACAAATATTATTTTTACAATTGCCTTTTTTTATGGAAAACTAGTTCTGTATTGTAGTGAACTATAGAGACATTACGATCAGCTAGCGGCTGGACCGATTTTGACAGGCCTTTCACTAACAGACAGCTGACGTTAATATTGAGAGACTAAGGCAATTTTAGGATTATGACTTTTTTGCTTTAATTCCACCCGGACAAAGTCGCGGGCACTGCTAGTTATTACTAACAAATTGTCAAAGTCGTCATTAATAAATAAAGACTTTGGCATTTTAATAAAATTCAAGTAAACACTACTTTGTGAACACTATATGAGAGTATCGTCAAAAGAACATAAAGAAAATATAGCTTCATTTTTCGGGAGTATTTTAAAGAGTTTTAAAACTGTCGGTTTAAAACTAAAATGCAACATGCCACACAAATGGCTGGGTTTTAACACTTCAAGTGGAGGCTTTTAGTAAATGAGTGTGAAACTTAGGCAACCCTTACAGTAGAAGCACATGGGTATTTGAAAAGAAATGGTGAAAGTTTAATTCACAGTTTCAGTTCACACATATTTGTGTTTCTCCCAACGGTTTTACCAATTTAGAATTTTCTTGTATTTAGTTTAAAAAATTGTATATTTTTAAAGTTAACTGCAGGGAATATTTATCATAGCGTTATATAAAGTTATATTAGTAACTTCGCTCTCATGGCTACCCTAATCAGAGAATACCTACGTGTTAAGACACTCCGTTTTCGACTTTCATTACATTATTTTGTATTTTTTGTCTATATAATGAATGTAAAAAAAACAAATTTTTGTCATAAATTTAACTCCCTTAATCAAAAATTTGGTAAAATAAAAAAAATGGACAATTTTCATATTATTTTATCTGACGAATTTTATTCACATACTAATAAGGAAACATCTTTTGGCTATAGTTTATATATTTTAGTAAAACAATAATATTTGAGACTATTATAGCGCAGTGGGAAAGCATCTTACTGTAAACAGTTGCTAGTGGTTCGATTCTCACCCGAGGAATTGACTAAATTAAAAAGAAAAAGAGAAAACAGTTTCTCTATTTACAGAAATTAACAAAAATTTTTTTAGCTTTATGCTGTATCCTCGCACACAGCAGGGTAGGCAGAGGGAACCTAGTGTTATGGAGAGTTTGCGTGTTAAGTGGCGGAACTTAACACCGCGCTTTGCCTCGACACCAGAGCGAATAAAATGGAAATATTAAATATTTCCACTCCTTGAGTGGGAATCGATCCCACGATCATTCGCTTTGCAGTCACACTTTTTGCCATTGCGCCACGACTGGCCCCAATATATTAAACTGTGTTAAAAGTTTAACACTGTGTATTAGTTTTCTATACTATGTCATTAGAGTTGACTTAAGTTCCAAAGTTCTTAAATGTAACTTTCAAAACTTTAAAAACTGCATAATATTGTTGTTATTGTTATCTAGTGTACGTAAATTATTTCAGTGAAAGACTGTACAGTACACTATAATCTACAAGATCAACATTTTCTCTCTAGGTAGAGTTTAGCTTTCATAGCTTGTCTTCAAGTGACCTGGTTTTGAAACATCCTCAGCTTTGACTAAAACACTGTGCGGCATTTCTTGTTAGTAAGAATAAAAAGAAAGTAACCCCGATGTTTAGAAGTTTAATTAAGCTAGCCACTTTTTAAACGAACAAAAGTTCTTATAAAGACATTAACGGTAAACTTAAAAAGTATGTAAAGTAAAAAGTAGTAGAAAAAGTATAAAAGTTTGAACGCAGCGGGATTCGAATCCGCGCCTTTTGGGACCCATCCAAGTGGGAAATGAACCCCCGCCAAGAGGCGCGAATACCGTTTTTCGCTTTTCTTTCACCTTCTTTCCGCATAGCAGAGCAGTAAGAGAGAACATAGTGTCAAGACACTCCGTCCTCCTCTTTCCGGTCGATATCAACACATTGCTTGTTGAGTCACGCAACTCAACGTCGCGGTTATTTTAGATATGATCATTTTCCAGAGTGTGAATTGTACCCACTATCATCGCGTTTAGTCAGACGTTGTCCCACTGCGCCACAATTGGCTCAAATTTTTATGTTTTCTAAAAAGTTTTTACACCTGTAGTACTAAAGCTGAATTGATGAGTTTAAGATTTTTTTCAATTAAAGCTAAACCTAAAGATCACGGCATTCAAAAGCTGGCACTTTTGCACAGAAATGCAAGCAAAAATGGCCTAGTTTCGAACATGAAGTGGAGGTTTTCAGCAAATGAGCGTCGCGCCATTTATAGTTAGTTGTTAAACAAAGAACCTAACCCCGACCTTAACGAGCTGAGGTGCAAAGTCGACACATTTTGATGTATCTTCAAACAAGAGAAGCTTTTAACAAATATAATTGTCTAAAAAGCATTTAGCGATTTAAATGACTTATTTAATATAAGCTTCTTCGCTTCTTGTAATATCTACTAGATATAAATTCAAGTTCCTCTTGTAAGAATTGTTTATTTTATAACTAGTAAAATTATAAAATGATTGTTTGCGGTTTAAGTCAAGAAGGTCAGTATACATGCATTAAATAGCAATTATTATTATTATACAGCTTCTATTTTTTACCGGCAAAGCAGGGTAGGCAGACACAACCTCTGGCGAGATGTCAAGTGTAGAGACATATTTATTCTAAAAACCGGCAACGCATCTACAACTTTCCTGTTGTTTAGATGTCCATGGGCGAGGGTACCGCTTACCGTCAGGTGGACCTTCTGCTCGTTTGCCTCTTTTTTACAATAAAAAAATAGACACGATTCTCCGCGTTCCGCCCTAATCCGGGAATAATTATTCCTAATTCATTTAGATTCTATAGTTTATATTTTCAAATAACAAATGAATAAATTATTATGTAGTTATTCTAAAAACAATGAAAACAAACTTGAAAAAGTATTTTTTCAGCTTCACGCTGTATCCCGCACACAGCAGGGTAGGCAGAGGGAACCTAGTATTAAGATACTCCGTTCCCCACTTTCCGCCGAATTCGGAGGCATTGTGTGTTAAGTGGCGGAACTTAACGCCGCGGTTTTACCTCGACACCTGAGCGAAGAAAATGGAAATATTAAATATTTCCACTCCTCGAGTGGGAATCGAACCCACAACCAGTCGTTTACAGTCACACGCTTGTGCCACTGCGCCACGACTGGCCACTGGCCGACTGAAAAGTATTGATTTAATAAAAACGAAAATATAAAAGACATTTAAAGAAAACGTATAAAAATTTGAAGGCAGCGGGATTCTAACCCGCGCCTCCTGAATACCGTCCAGGCGCTCTCACCACTGAGCCATGCGTTCTACTATCCCCTGCGTCGAAATTCTCATACGCTTTATTACAACTTATTTTTGTTGTTAGAATCTCTGTGGTGAGAACGCATGGCTCAGTGGTGAGAACGCCTAGACGGTATTCAGGAGGTGCGGGTTCGAATCCCGCTGCGTTTAAATTTTTATATGTTTTCTTTAAATGTCTTTTTCAATTTTCTTAAGTGTAGAATAACACTTTAAAAATGTTTAAAGGTAAAAACGAAAATAACCTTATCATAAACAAAATTCATAAACTATAAAAGGCCGCCACTTCTTAGTTAATCATTGCACATGTTTTCATAAAGTTATTATTTACAAGTTACTATTCAGTCCAAAAAATCTTGTATATAAATACTGTTATTTTAGTAACTGACAAAGTATCTTGGCTTGAATGTATGCATGTTGCATATTATGCTTTGGATGAATTTTAATCAAAGTTAGCAATTTAAAACTTTAATCTAAATATTTCTTATCAACGCTTCGTCTACAAATTTCAGTCCACGGAGTTTTGAGAGAACTTCATATTTTGTGAAGTAAGCAAATTTGGTTAACTTTAATTAAGTCATATAGGAGTACGTACACTAAATAAAATTTCATAAATAAGTTTTTGGGTTACGTTGCATTTTTAACTTAACGCTTGTATAAACATAATAATTATAAAGTGTAAATATTTATTAATTAATTCGTGGCCAGTTGTGGCCCAGTGGCACAAGCGTGTGACTGTAAACGACTGGTTGTGGGTTCGATTCCCAATCGAGGAGTGGAAATATTTAATATTTCCATTTTCTTCACTCTGGTGTCGAGGTAAAGCACGGCGTTAAGTTCCGCCACTTAACACGCAATGCCTCCGATTTCGGCGGAAAGTGGGGAACGGAGTATCTTAATACTAGGTTCCCTCTGCCTACCCTGCTGTGTGCGGGATACAGCGTGAAGCTATAAAAAAAATATTATTAATTAATAATTCATTATTAAGTAAATAAAAATATTCTTTTTATAGCTTCACGCTGTATCCCGCACACAACAGGGATACCCGCACACAATATTATTTATTAATAATTCATATGTATAAATAAATAATCATTTATACAGATATTTTTGATTTTAGGTGTTCTTATTATGTTCTGGAAGTTGCCAAGCAGTCAAGTTTTCCATTTATCATTGACAAATTGGTAGATAAAAAAGACGACGCACTTTATATATTTGGGCCAAAAAATCTATTATTACTAATATTTAAATTACCATTTGGTCAATGGGATTGGAATTTGATCACACACGGTGTTGTTGTATACCATACGACCATATACGCTAAAGTTCTGAGTTCGGTTCTCACTCGAGGGAATGGTTATATGTATATACGAGTAAATTACCTTATTATGTAGAAAAAAACGAGAAGAAAATAACTTATAAGAAGGTATATTACTAATACTTATAAGCATATATTGCCAATAAAAGAAGTAGTATTTGAGTTGAATTCAGTCTTGTGTCTTGACACTAGATCCTCTCTGAATACCCCGGTATACAGGTTATAACGTGAAACTGAAAAAAGTGGGGAACGGAGTGTCTTACCACTAGGTTCTCTCTTCATACATTCTTCATTATATTACTTTAGTACACGCATGTACGGTTGAATTAAATTTTTTTTAGCTTCACGATTTGTCCCGCACACAGCAGGGTAGGCAGAGGGAACGTAGTGTTAAGATACTCCGTTTTCGACTTACCGCCAAATTTGGAGGCATTGCGTGTTAAGTGGTGGAACTTAACACCGCGCTTTGCCTACCCTGCTGTATGCGGGATACAGCGTGAAGCTATACAAAATACACTGTAAAAAAAAGAAGTATCAAAATGTATGTACACTTACCATGCACCAAATAGGTTATAACGTATCTTGAGCCATGATGAATGTAGGGCGCGTCATGCGTGACAAATGACGCCTGGCGTTTCCGACGTGACACCATAAATCCAATACTCGTAATCGAATCGGATCTGATAGATCCCTCATTTATTTTCGGGTATTACCCAATTTGTTGGTGATTATTTAACGTAATAAATGTATACGTACTTGGGACTCAATTAGTGTGTAAGTCTAATATTGCCTTTTGTAGGTTCAAATTTCTTATTCACGAGGTTTTAGTGCTTTATTCTTTTTTTAGCTTCACACTGTATCCCGCACACAGCAGAACCTAGTGTTAAGACACTCCGTTGCTGACTTTCTGCCAAATTCGAAGGCATTGTGTGTTAAGTGGCGGAACTTAACGCCGCGCTTTGCCGCGACATCAGAGCTAAGAATATGGAAATATTAAATATATTCACTCCTCGAGTAGGAATTGAACGCATAACCAGTCGCTTTACAGTCACACTCTATTTTTTTTCAGTTAACAATACATATTATGATCATAATACAATTATTTTTGCTTTGGTAAACAAAACAAAACGCAGGGTTGAGTTCCGCCATTCAACACGCAAGGTGGATCGCAGCGGAAAGTGGAGAACGTGTTTTGAGTTCTCTCTGGCTACCGTGCTATGCTAGCTGAAGCTGTATATTGTGTAATAAGAAAATAAGATATTGGTATAGTAATGATTAAATATATAGGTACTCTTTTTAATATATTTATTTTTACATTTAAAAGTAATTTAAATTGTTTATTTCCATTTAAAAAATGTAAAATTAAATAAAAAAATCTTTTCAAATAGTTGATGATATTATTATACGTAATGAATGTTAATTATTATAAAACTCTTAGAGTACCTACTATTATTTTCAATTATAAAATCAAATTCAAGTCAAAATAAATGAAACTCGTTCGTTCGTACTATGTAACTGTATTTCTTCTCAAAGCCTTGATGTATGTAGCACACGATATCATAAATCTAGTTTAGGTTATCAAGCCAAATAGATCCTTCTAAAGATACCATTGTAGATATATTTTACGTATTGCTTATTTGTATACAAATATATACATGTAGTGACAGTATCTGTAGTGACTGATCACTTTACACGCCACTTACAGTCCGTTTAAAAAAAATAGTGTTCTATAGTGAAAAAGTTCATTTCGGCAAAGCTTTTACATATATCTAACTATAAAGGGCAACTGTGGAGTCAAAATATGTCCCATTTTACGGTGATAAAATATGTTTTTGTTTTTCAAATTCTATATGAATATCAACTTTTTTTTTTTTTTTAGCTTTACGCACTCCGCACACAGCAGGGTAGGCAGAGGGAACCTAGTGTTAAGACACTCCGTTCCCCACTTTCCGCTAAATTTGGAGGCATTGCGTGTAAAGTGGCAGTGGCAGTTAACTTAAAACCGCGCTTTGCCTCGACACCAGAGCGAAGAAAATAGAAATATTAAATGTTTGCACTCCTCGAGGTGCGATCGAACCCACAACCAGTCGTTTACAGTCACACAATTCTGCCACTGCGCCACGACTGGCCCCTATTGAATTCAATTAATTTGTTCATATTAGTTATATCCCTTAAAGCCGGTCAATATTTGGCACGTAACACTGCACTTAGGAGATTGTTTCCAACATTTACTTAAGGCTTATAGTTTCTAAGTGATGTATTACCGAAGCTGCTATGAAGGATGTGTGACTATCAATATTATGCTAATAATTCACTTACCGCAGCCCACCGACATCGCCAATAATCCCTTTGGTTGTTCAAAATAACGGAACGGCAGGTAAAGTGTAGAAAATGTACCCAATTTTGTGATAGTCTTAACTTACTATTTGGATTTTTTTTTATTATAAAAGGAGGCATATGAGCACAAATACCACCTGATGGTGCGTGCTTCGCTTCGCTTCGCCTTCGCCCATGGACATCCACAGCAACGGAGGAGTTGCGGATGCATTGCCAGCCTTGAGGATGAAGGTGTCTGTATACTCGACGTTTGGAGGCCCCTAAATCGTAATTCACAGGGAAAACCTCAGGTCCCTCCTGTCATTCCACAATTTACAGGTCCTTGGGAAAAATGGCCTCCAGGCACGCCCGTTAATCGCAAACCAAGCGTCCAGATGGTACGGATGATATTTATTCCTGTGATGAGAGGTGATATAGTAAAAAAAGGAAATAAAAAATAAAAATATAAGATAAAAAAAGGAAATAAAAAAAGATAAAAAAAGATTACAAGTTAATTGGTACTTGTACATATTTATTTTGGAATTTTGACACTTCACAGATTTTTTTGTTTTCCTCCCTGTTTTTTTTGGTTTAATATATTTTTTAATAATTGTAACAAGTGAGTGAATATATGTGTATAATTGTACTATTTTTTAGATCTATGGGAGTTTTTGAAAGATCGCATATCTATAGCTTCACGTTGTATCCCGCACACAACAGGGTAGGCAGAGGTAACCTAGTGTTAAGACACTCCGTTCCCTAGTTTCCGCCGAATTTTCGGAGGCATAGCGTGTTAAGTGGCGGAACTTAACGCCGCGCTTTGCTTCAGTACCAGGCGAAGAAAATGGAAATATTAAATATTTCCACTCCTCGAGTGGGAATCGAACCCACAACCAATCGTTTAAAGTCACACGTCTGTGCCACTGCGCCACGACTGGCCCAATATCTATACTAGCCTAACTATATATACTCAGCCTAGGAGAACTAACTAGTGACATTTTCATTTGCAAACTTGTCTGAATTCCATGGGTGCCTATATATAATGGAAATTATAGACATCGTACCTACAAACGTAACTAATTATCCTCTCTTAGTTTTAAAACTTGATCACTATTTAAATCTGATCCGATCTGCTACTACCAATCTACGTCAATATTGTACAATTCAACTATCGTAGCAAATACAGCTGGCTGCAAGAAGTACCACATTAATAGTACCACCAGTCAGCCAATAGTACCAACTGCTGCCGGTGATCCTGGTCTGTAAAATTATTTTTTAGAAGTCTGAAAAGATGAAACACTGTAATTTATGTTGGTTCCATTTTTTCTTAACTTTTGAAATATAGCTTTAGCGTGAGATTACGGCTTTATAACTATTATGGCTTACCTTATTGTAATCTGAGCCACGTAACTCCATCATAGTGTGGCATACTGTCTTTGTTTTAATTTATGATCGTACATTAGATTTTACAAAATATTTTTTCCTTTCAATTTATCACTTTACTCAGTTCCTTCTTTTCACTACAGAGTCAGACAGGGAGGGGCCAGGTTTGATACTCAACCCCACACCGATTCCGAAATGGCCAATAACTACAATGTAACCTGTTAGAGTTTAACCTCGACGTTTTCCTAAGACGGCACTTTTATGCAGTAAAATAACAATGTTTTAAATTTTTACTTTTTGTCAACAGAATAAAGCATATAGTTTTAAACACTGATGAGCATTTTGGCAAGCTTTCAGCCTAATCTTAATGAATTTCAAACTATATTATAGATGTAATCATAATTATTGTTCACTCATTATATCCTGTTCAATATACCTATAGAATTAAAACTTTCACCAATACTAATATTTTTAGTATTAAAACAGTTGTAACTTTTTTTGAAGCTTTAAGCTTTTTCCACATAGTCAGAAAGGATAGTCAGAGAAAAACTAGTGTCAAAAAACTATTTACTCTATTTTCTTCATGAAATACATACACTGTGTGTTAAGTGGCGGAACTTAACGCCGCGTTCTTATTTTAGGAACCTGTACGGGGAAATTAAATTAATATATAACCATTCATTCGCATCGAACCTACAACCATTGCGTTTTCACTCACATACTTCCCAACTGCGTCCTACTTAACGCCCTAAACTTGTATCTCAAGTTCAAAAACAATTCTTGCCAATGATAAAACGCCAATGAACTTTTATTAGACGAAATGAAAGCTTTCTATTTCAATTACATGTTATAGTGAGCTTATTTCACAATTAACAACGACGTGTCGGCTCTTTTTGTGATATTCTAACTGAAAGTAATGCACCATTTCTGTCCGCTTTATCACTCTTTACGCGAAGAACGTGACACCTCGGACGTGTTAGCTGGTAGTGTAGTATGTAGTGGAAAATAGTTGGGGCTAAAAGGAATATAAGACTAAGACTAAGTTTGTAATTTATTTTATTACAATGAATTTGTTAGATAAAATGCGAAATTACTATTAATTCATTAATAAGATAGGTTCTAATTTTTAATTAATACTATGGTCATAATAAGCGAAATGTCAATGACTGTAGGTTTAAACTATGCCTTTATTTAATGTCAGTCACCAAACCTAAATAATTATATCGAATTGTGGCCAGTCGTGGCCCAGTGGCACAAGCGTGTGACTGTAAACGACTGGTTGTGGGTTCGATTCCCACTCGAGGAGTGGAAATATTTAATATTTCCATTTTCTTCGCTCTGGTGCCGAGGTAAAGCGCGGCGTTAAGTTCCGCCACTTAACACGCCATGCCTCCGAATTCGGCGGAAAGTGGGGAACGGAGTGTCTTAACACTAGGTTCTCTCTGCCTACCCTGCTGTGTGCGGGATACTGCGTGAAGCTGAAAATAGAATGTTTACTATTAACTGATGCTAACTTTACCGCTTTATTAGTAATCTCAACTTAGTCTGTCTCAAATATTTTATACGCAAAGTTAGTACGTTTTAAAAATATCAGTATATCTTCACCTTATTGGAAAGTAAAGGTCTATCGCTCAATACAAAATATTAAAATTGAAACAAAAAGTTCTTACGTTAGTTAGTCAGCACCGATAATAAATTGTTTAGCGTTCAAAAAATATATAACTTATAACTTTAATAAAGTTATTTGACGTGAGTAAAGAAATGAGATGTGTCGATATCTTCACCTTCTCTGCCACAAAAACATTATAATTAAAACTTTTGCTGATGCTCTGCTTCATTTAAGCTAACCTGTATTTAAAAAAATCAAGTCATACAAAGTAAGGCCATCAAGACACACTGATAATAGTGGGTTCGATTCCCACTCGGAGAAATGATATTGAATTTATGTTCATTTATTTACTCTTAAAAAAAGGCAGGTTGTATTTCGCCACTTAAAACGCACTGTTAAATTAGACTCCGATAGAAAGTAGAGAACAGTGTCTTGATACTAGGTTGCCTCTGCCTTCTACGCGAAGCAAGCGTGCAGCTAAAAAAAAAAAAATTAAAGTTAAGAATAGTTTATTTATAAATCTAATCAAAAATTATTTATTTGTAAATCTAATAAAAAAATGATTTAATCTATTATAAAATAAAAATAACTTTTTCAGCGTATAATAATTTATTTGCGTAAAAATATCATTTTTCAAAGATCAACTTTCATGTGATGTAAAATAATTTCAACAAATAATCTACGCATATAAAATCAAACATATCGATAGGCCCTAAGTAAAGTATCGTAACTATATCTATCCAATGTTATAAATAAGGCTGAAAAAAATGAATGTAAATTTTAAATTAAATTAATTGTTTAAAAAGACAATCACCAATTTGTTTCAAAAAGCAATTAATTTAATTTCTTATATGCATACAAATATGTTTCAGCCATACTTTTTCCCAGCTTAACGTTTTTTACGAGTGTCAAGACACTCCGTCTTTCACTCTTCGACCGAAATCGGGATATTGCGTGTGAAGAGGTGGAACTTAGCCCTGCCTTTGCATTTGGTACTACAGCGAAGAAATGAAAATTTTACTATAATCATTACCCCGAGTAGGAATTGAACCCACAACGAACGCCACGGTGGTCTCAACTATATTAGTATTATTGATAAAATAAAGTTTTAATACTTTACTTAGGGGCCATTAATATCTGCGATTTCAATACAGCATATTTATTAGGCAGGCATAGTATTACAATACAATTTCAATGGCATCTTACTAAGTAATTATTCACTTTAAGAAAAACCAATTTTACTTTCTACAATATAATGTCAAATAATAATCGTAATCTACGACTAAGTTTTATTAATTATATAAAAGATATAAATAAATTTTATATACTACTACTTCTTATAATTATACATAATTATCAATATTTCATATAAAAGAACAAGGCTTGCTTAATTTGATTACAATAATTTTGAGCTATAGAGATTTTTTAAGTCAATTGTCAGAAAATATTTTGAATAAACTTAGGTATTTACACAATGTTTAACAGTAACAATATATTGTAAAAATCGAAAATCGAACCCGCGATAGGCAAGGCAATGCTATATCCAATCATAATGTAAATATCATCAAAAGTTTTGACCACTCGGTTTTGCTTGAAAACTAGTGTCCGACCGAAGGTTCGGTTTCGGTTTCGGCAAGTTTCGGCAAAAAAATGTAGTTTCGGCCGTAGTTTCGGTTTCGGCAAAAAAGCTGCCGAACCTTCGGCAATGCCGAAACTCTGTACTCATAAATTTTCACACGTCGTTTAGCTACATTTAAGTGTTTTTATAGCTTGTGTACTTAATATCAAGATATGGTAAACGATTTTAATGAATTATAAATGTATGTTAAGAATAATATGTGTGACATTGTGTGAATGACACTGTCTGTCACTGACACTGTGTTTGTTCTCGTAAGTGTGGCTCCTTTCAGGGGATGACTATAAATTTTGGGGGACCTTTATGTTCGCTCATGGACATCTACAATATTAGAGAAATTGTGGATGTGTTGCCTGTCTTGGGGGCGAAGAAGAAACAAGGATGGGCAGAGAGAGTTGGCTAACATGTCATCGAACCATATTTTGACATATTTGGTGGTTCATTGTTGACGTAATTGTTGCGAGCTATTTGAAAAGACGCAAACAAGTAGCTAAAATTATACGTATATATTAAAAGTTGCTCTTGGAAAAGGCAGTTTGTAGACATGAAGGTAGAGGACAAAGCTATGCCTTGCTGTCGTGGAATCGCTCGATCTGGCAATTGATCTGATACACCTAGTAATAAAAACCCTTTTAGTGAGCTGTGCTGTAATCATGGACATCGTAAATCTACATGATGATAATCTAGTGAATAAAAAAATATAAATTAAAACTTAACCTACCACAACCAAACCGGGGAAATTGAAAAGGCCAATGGTGGGTTTGAACATTACAAGAAGATATTTTTATATTTTTTTTATATGTTTTTAGCTCACTCAACACGCAACGTCTTCATTTTGGGCGGAAAGTGGTGAACGGAATGTCTTGACCCTAGTTTCTCTCTGACTACCCTGCTATGCGGGTAAAAGCGGAGCCCTTAAAAGCGGAGCGTGAAACTATGAAAATGTATAGTATTAAATATAATTGAAAATGTAAAAACATATTGTAATAAATTCCATATAATCACAACAAAACGTTAAAAATGTACAATTTTTTTACATGTTATACTAATTTTATGACGTCATTAGCAGTTTCGGTTTCGGTTTCGGCCGAAACTGAAGCCAGTGCCGAAGGTTCGGTTTCGGTTTCGGTTTCGGCTGAAAACCCAGTTTCGGTCGGACACTACTAAAAACTAAAATCACCCAAGTTTTAATGAAGGAACAAGAAGTTATCACAGCAAATCTAGGATATAAAAATAAGACTTTAATGTTCTCTGTTTTTTCCCCTTTGTCTAGGTACGAGAGAGAAGAAATAATAAATAATATTACATTCCATTTAGTGGCCAGTCGTGGCCCAGTGGCACAAGCGTGTGAGTGTAAACGACTGGTTGTGGGTTCGATTCCCACTCGAGGAGTGGAAATTATATTTCCATTTTCTAAAGCAATTTTGTAAAGCGCGGCGTTAAGTTCCGCCACTTAACACGCAAGCCTCCGAATTCGGCGGAAAGTGGGGAACGGAGTGTCTTAACACTAGATTCCCTCTGCCAACCCTGCTGTGTGCAGGATGCAGCGTGAAGCTAAAAAAAGAAACTACATTCCCCCAAGTGAAAATCGAACCCAAAACCATCGCATAGACTGTATAACGACACTACGCCATTGCCTGACTTTAAATACATTGACTTTTAAAAATCCCACTGCAACAAGACGGCCTTTTATATTTTTTTTTTTCATAAATTATGAACAACTTTTTACTTAATTTAAAAATTTTGATGCTTTTGCTGTTCAAGAAAACGAATATTACAGAACAAAATACAATAGAATAACTAAATTTCGAGTGGTCATTAAGTTAGACGATATCCTACATTATTTCACAAACATAATAATATATAAACAAAGTTGATTTATTTTTAGTTAATTAAAAAATTTCTTTACAAATTTATAAACATTAACAATAAAAACCGTTACATTTTCAAATTACTCTACATTTTAAATACAAAATCGCATACAAGCTATATTATATAAGCATAAAAATGAGATTACACGTCATATAAAATACTGTAAGGCAGTGTGATACACGGAATTGATTCAAATCGATTATAGAGATCAATATAGTTTAAGTATTTTGAAATGAAACTATTTTAAAATGGCTTAGTCGCGTATGTTTTTAGTATTAGCAAATAAATTTTCCCTCATAGAAGGGTACTTAGAGAGAGCCTAGTGTCAAGGCACTGTGTTTTTCACTTTCCGCCCGAAATCGAGACATAAGCAATGTTCAGTGACGGAACTTAACGTTTGCTCCACAGCAGAGAAATGAAAATAATAATATATGATCACTTCCCGAGTGGGAATCGAACCCACCACCATTACGCTTACAGTTAGACTCTGTCTAACTGCGCCAAAACGACCTCTGTTATGCGATTAATCCGGTTAAAAATAGTTTCATTTCAAAATATATAAAAATCGCGAAAACAATTTCTTATTATAATTTAAGTATTCGAATTATTATTGTCGTAGCGTCTGAGGAATCTGCAAAGGAAGGTTTTAAGGCAAACATGGTGATTGAACTGTTTGAGATCCATTTCACAACAAAAATCGATTTTTCTGTTTAAATTGATTCAATTTATCGATATTTAGGATTGCAAAATAGATCTCTGAATGTCTTATAATATAAAATAGCTTATTTCTTACAAAATCTTATTTATTCAGATCTCAAAGCAATAACGAGTACATAGTTATTATTTATTGTATAATGAAAAATAATAGAAAAACTGTAATTAATTAATAAAAGCATTTGTCTATACTAATTAATTAAAATACGAGTAATACACTTATGCTAACTAACTTACGCTAAATTGTGCGAATTGTAAATAAATTTTGAGTCCAAATTATACATTTTAAATACCAATAATTTTATTTGTAAATCGAAGAAATATTAAAAAATATATATCAACACTAATTGAGTATTGCCTAATCACTATACTTAAGCTTATATCATAATAATACGTCTTATAATTACTTTAATTTTAATATTGTCAGCCATTATTCTCCTGCAGCACACACGACTAAAACCTCCGCCTATTTCGATTATTAATGAAGGCAAATGAATAGAATGGTTTTTTACGATAAATGTAATGAATAGGAACCTTTATTCGATACAATGCATATATTATCTGTAGCTGTCATCTGTCAAAATTGGCGCGTTTTTGAGTTTGATTGATTATAAAGTGACAGCTTCAATAGGCAGTCTATAACTAGTACTAAAGATTCAACAATGTTGTATACATATAACTCTAATACTTTCAAATACTAAATACATCTCACAGCTCCCGTTAAGGCTTAATGGACATTAATTGAACACACAAGGATATAAAATTGACTTCAAAAAAAGTTATTGTTTGTAAATGCTTACGGTGGGATTTAATAATTACATATTTTTATACATTTATATTGTAATATTGAAATTTTTTTGGAAGGTATGTGTTAAAAGGTCAGTTTTTTGAAGTCAATCATATCACTTTAACACATTGGATAATTCTAATAACAACTGCATTTAAACAATGCTTATGATAATTCGCTTATAGATTTGAAGAATTCTCCAAGGCATTTTAAATCGATGTATTGGGACAGATATCGATTTTGTTAGGAAGCCGTAGGGATAGCAAGATGATGATAAAAAATATATACTATACAATGACATAATGAATGAATATATACTAATATTTTAAATCGATATTGTTTTAACAAAAGAATCGAGCTATGGCAGCACTAATGGCAGTATTCAAGTAAAAAATTAAACAAATTAAGTACAAAATATTTTGCTTGTAATTAATTATTTTGAATCTTAACAATTGCATTATTATATAAAGACAAATAAAGACACAAATACAATGTTTACAGAAATAACAAATGAGATTCATTAAATACAACAATAATACTTTAAATTGAGAGTATAAGAATGATCAACCAACATAATCTCATATAAAATATAATAATTGATAGATTCATCATTCTATGTGACAATGAGTACTACACTTCAATCAAGTAATACTTTATAATACAATACTATTACATTTTTATAAAACAAATAATTCTGCAAAATCAAACGATTTTTTTTTACAATAATACACATAATGACATCAATAATGTATATGAATGACGGATTGACAGGGGTTGAAGAGGATTGAAATGGGTTGAAGGATTGAAAAGTTGAATACCTTCAGGCGGAGCAGGTCGCGGGTGAATCACACGGCCGCAGGAGATGCTGATTGTCAGTACCACTTCGCTTTCTGAGCGAATATGTCCGCTCGGAGGTTTTGAGCGAAACATATGCCGAGAATCTGTGAAATTATGCAGAAATTCATTAATTACAATATGATATGAATGGACGTGAAATATATAAGAAGTGTCAGTTGTTATCTAGTTACTTTATATTATATGTTTATAAATGTCGTGACTATTTCATTTTAATTTTCACCAAAAGGTATAGTATTGTAATCTTTTTAAAATAAAAAATATACTATACTATAATATATACGTACAAATAACACTACGCATTATAAGTACAATAATAAATTATCATATTTTCATCCTTTTGTCTCAAGAAAGGAGTAAGCAATTCTATGTTACACTTTCAATGATTGCCTTTATTATGTGTCAATTAAAGTAGGCGACTTCATGTGTTTTAAAAAAGCCATCTCACTGGATGCTGGACACAAGGATTACATTTGCCATATATTTGGTAGGAAAAGGTTTAAATCAAAGTCCAAAGTTTTACATCGACATTCAAAGCATAAAATACAATTACAAGCTATACTTGCGTAGCGTAGATAAAAAATTATGAGCTAAAATAAAATTACAGTCGAGCGCCGATTATCTAAACTTAAATCAACCGAACGATCGCTTATTCGAACTACTACCTGCCTGAACAAAGACCTAAAGAAATGTTTACAATTAATTACATAAATACAGTTTTTATTTACGTGTATATTTATTTATATATTCTTTATTGTATTTTTTAAAAAATACTCAGTGACAGCAAATAAATTTATTTGTTAACAATGGTGGACTTATCTCTAAAAGAGATCTCTTCCAGTCAACCCGTGGAAGAATTTATACGCACCTAAAGCTGAATCAGTTTGATCAGCCGATTTTAAGCCCTAATTAGTCCGGACAATCGACGCTCTATATATAAAGTGTAACGTGCATCTACAAAAACAAAAACTTACTTGTGCAAAAGCAGTACAAACAGCGGACGTGGCAACTATCAATAGATTATTGTCGAACCACTCTTCGGCGGCCTCAAGGCAACCCTTCTCATATATTATCTTAGCTATGTCAAAACTCTAAAACAAAAGAGAACTAAGCGTGAACAACACAACTACTGTATATAATGGAGGATGTGAAATATAAATACATATGTATATATAAATATACAAATATTATATTATTTTCATTATACCCTATATTAAATAAATATAATATTATATTTTGTTATAGGATATAATGAAAATAAACATAATATAATATTATACCGGTATAAATTATTTCCACTATATTCTGCAACTCGTTATGATAACTCGAATTCAGGCAGGAAGTCGAGAATAAAGAGTCTTGACACTTGGTTCTCTGTACCAATACTGATATGCGGGAGAAAGCGTGAAGCTGTACAAAATAAATAATGATTTTCTTCTATAATAAAATAAATACGTGGCCAAGATCTATAAATACCTAAAACACTGTACATTGATAAATCTTGCTGTATATTACATGAAGCTGTGTAATAAAAGCACCTGTGTATAGAAATTATACTTCTGTGCCTATAGATTTAATACAATAATAAAATATAATTTTTACTATTTATTTCCCATCAAGATTGTATCGTACTTGTAAAATAAAGTTACTCATAATTACTCTTTCAGTTAAGGTCACCAGTCCTATTGGATTGATGATTATTTATCACATAGAATAATACAACTAACCATAACAATTATATTAATATAATATGTCACTTTCATACTGTTCAACAAAATATATATGTACAAAATCTGTCAATCAAATAAAACAAAAACCAAAATCACAATTATTTCGAAACCAACCAAGTAGTAGGTTTAACCAACCATTTCATAAGTTACCACAAAAACAACAAAATCTAACTCTGAGTTATCTTCAAGATATCTTTATTTCTCAAAACAATGTAAATACAAAAATTACGTCTATATTTAGACACATACAAAGACACACAAACACACACACGCACAGAAATTATAATTAACAATTAGGTAAAGTGGAGGGCGGAGTGTCTTGATATAAGGTTCTCTCTGAATACCCCGCTACGGGGAAAGCTGTAGCTTTTTTCTTTTTAATTATATGAGATTGACGTTTGTAAGCTCTAATCCAGAGTTACTAGTTGCCAAGTTGTCACTCGACAAAGATCGACAAAGGTCTTTAAATGCACTCATACTTCATAAACAACTCTAAATGACAAACAAGTCGAAACAATCAAGACAGTATATAAGTATGGTATAGTTGTGGGTTCGACTGAAACGTGTGGGAATATATTTCAGTACTTTGAAGTATTTGTTCTTTCGTTCTAGTCCAATAATTCTTATGGAGCAAACGAAGTGCACTATGCAGTATTTTTTTTCTGTATTGTGGATTTGCTGTTGAACCTGTGGTCTTTACAGCGACACTGGGGGGTGAGGGAAGAGGGTACTCAGTTCCTGCGAAATGCAAGCATTAATGGCTGCTCGAGAGGGAGCCAACAGGCGCAAGGGCACCACCTAGCGGGGCTAGGACCTCGGCTTACGTCGTCGGGGGGGCGGGGGAAGAGGTGAATCCCTATACTAATCAACCCTGCCGCGGCCGGAAACAATTAGACTAATCTAAGGGAGCCTAACAGTCCCAAACCGCTGGGCCCGGCCACGCCGATGCGCGGTCGTGCCGTTAAATAGGTAACTATGCAGTATAAGGATTATATCAATATCTGTCACTTTCATATTCTTCAAAATCAACTACCACAGAGTAAAAACATCCTAAAAAATCAAAATCCGCCCTAAAATAAAAAAAATAGAAAACAAAAATAATCGCAATTATATCCCAACTAAACCAAGAATATACCCAAATCATCAAGAAAACTTCAACAAAATCCACTTCCAATCAACAAAACAAGGCAGCACAGAAGTATAATTTCAACACACGGTCTGTCGCGCGGTCAGTAGGCGGCAACCTTTAGCGCTAACGGTCCGAGCACGGCGGCGGCGACGCGCGCGAAGTTGCGCTGCAACCAGTCCTCGCCCGCCGCGAGACACCCGCGCTCGTGGATCACGCGCTCACTCGACTGCTGTTTACCCGCCATTGTTAAATAAAACACTGTTCTTTTTTCAAACGTTTGACTGTTATTGCGATGGGTGTGGGTTCGATTCCCATTCAGCGAAATGATTATGTATTGATTTTATTATCATACAGTGTTTACTCCTTTAGGATTTAATAATCCAGTAATTGTAAAAATTGAAAATTGTCAATAAAGATATATTTATTTACTTCTCCGCTCTAGTATCTAAAACAAAGCGCGTAGTAAAGTCAGTCGACACGTATATATCAATATTGGGCGGAAAGTGGAGAACGGATTGATTTGAAATTTATTTATCTTTGACTACCATACTGTGTTATAATTTATTGATATTAAGTTACGTAAGTTATTATTAATCATCATCACTCTGCAAAGACAAATACGATAAAAAATGATTTTATTTAATTAATTTTATTCTACGATGCCCATGACATATCAACGACAACTCTAAATAAGGAATACAAGCCTATAAATTTAATATAGTAACAATACTTACATAGGTAGGTTTTCTAACGTCATATCCGCATTGCTTGTTCCTTATAATATCTTGCGGTTTGTTTCTACAGCAGCTGAAAGGCACTCCGCACGCTTCCCGCGATCCCACCGCGCCACTCGAACAGTTGAAATAGTCATTTCTATCCCAATCCTTAGGGCCCTCTACGCCGCAGCATTGTAACTGTAATATTATGTAAGTTAACAGTTAAAAAACGAATAATATTTAGGAAAAAGAAGGATACAAGATCTAGTCTGTAGTGGTAATGCATTAAAATGAAGAAAAAGCTGTTGTATAGTAAGTGATAAAATTTAAAAAGGAAAACCTCAGGATTTCATGGATTTACTATGAAAATATTATACTATAATAAAATATTTGTGATAACTATTTTTCATGATAATAACCGCGTATATGTAAATATCTGTGATTCACAGTGAGTAAGTGCTCATCGTGTTGCAGAGAGAAGACCTCGAGAGTCCTGTTTTTACTCGAATCACTCGAGTGAATTTGTAAAACTCGATTGAAAAAAGACCACTCGAGTCTCTGTATACTCGAATTACTTAGTTAACTTGGCATATCGAGTTGATTACATACTATTTATGTGTAAAAAAACTCTTATAATGTGTATTATTAGTTACTCCTTGTGGTGACATTTCTAAAAGTCTGTAACATTGCTTATGTTACTTGAACATAAAATACTTTAATTCGAGACGCATCACTAGCTCGAACTAGTGACTGGAACTTGAAGCACAAATGTCCCTGACTTGACTTCTTCCCCTTAAAAATGTGCATAAGCGCTCGTTCATTCTAACTGATATTGACTTATTTGTAGTGTCCGACCGAAACTGAATTTTCTGCCGAAACAGAAACCGAAACCGAACCTTCGGTTCTGACTTCAGTTTCGGCCGAAACCGAAACCGAAACTGCTGATGACGTCATAAAATTTGTATAATAAGTAAAAAAATGTACATTTTTTACGATTTAAAAATGAAATGTGCAATTGAATTATTGTGATTAAGTTGATTTTATTATATTATGATTTTTTTCATTTTAATTCATTATATGTACATTTTTAAGCTTCACGACCAGTTTTGCCGCATAGCGAATAGTCGGAGAGAGCCTAGTGCTAAGACACTTCGTTCGTCACTTTCTGCCTGAAATGGAGACGGTGCGTGTTGAATAGTGGAACTCAACGCTTTGTCTCAAGTGGGAGTGCGGAGAAATGAAACAATCATTCTCCCAAGTGGGGATTGAAAACACCACCATCACGTTAACAGTTAGAAGCTGTCCCACGCTGCGCCACGAAGGCCTATAAACACGATTGGTTATAATATTTTTCAAGTTCGCTATTGGCTAGGGTTTATATCTTTTTACATTCGCCGGTTTGGTAGTAGTATTTTTTTAATTGATTAAAAGTGGGGCAAACAGATAGAGATGGTAGGAATAGTGAAAGAGCTGGCTTACATGCCATCGAACCGGAACACATCATCAGATGTTTGGTGGTTCGTCTTTGACATGATACTAATCTATAAGCTAGTTGTTTGTGTCTATTCAAAGGACTCGCAACCACTATCACGTCAAAAATTAACCGCCAAACATCTGAAGATGTGTTCCAGTTCATGTCATTGAACACATCCTTCTCCTTTCTTCATTTTCAAGGTCGGTAATTCTTCCACAACTCCTCTAATGTTGTAGATGTCCATGAGCGACGATAAACGATTACCATCAGACAGTCCTTCTGTTAGTTTGCCCCCCTTTTAGAATGTTTTTATTTGGAAATAATAAAAAAGTAGTAAGTACTAGAGACCTACGCCAGTTCTCTTTGCCCAAGGCTCCTAGCGATTTACATAAAGGCTTTTCGAGCTGTAGCCCAGGGACCTGTGGGTTATCAGTCCCGAAGACCCTCAGTCTCCATTTAAGACTGGCAACACTTGGTAAATATATATTTTTTTACGAAAATGAAAACCGTTTATTTAACTGGGCATTTCTTGCAGGGAAATTTAGGTGCTAATTTATGATAAGATTTACATTAGATATATATTTATATTAACTTATACTATGTTACATTTATAAAGAAAACGGTTATATTTAAATAATAATTAATAAGGCAAGCCTCCAATAAAGTATATTTACCGGGCTATTTGCCCGGGGTTCGCAAAATTCATAGGTATTCGACCCCTGAAAGAAGCCACACTTACGCGAACAGACACACAGTTTCCTTACAGGCTAACAGGGATAGTTCATTTAATCTATCGTCAGCAGTTCATTTAGTATTCTCATCATTAATTTATAATTTATATATTAAAATCGTTTACTTATATCTTAAGATTAGGTTCACAGGCTATCAAAACACTCAAAAGTATCTAAACGACGTAAAAATTCATGAGTCGGTACACATGTGTGAGTAGTTTCGGCATTGCCGAAGGTTCGGCAGCTTTTTTGCCGAAACCGAAACTACGGCCGAAACTACATTTTCTTGCCGAAACCGAAACCGAAACCGAACCTTCGGTCGGACACTAATTATTTGTCAAATTAAAATTAAGTATTCCTCAAAACTAAAGTTGATTTTATCTATAAAATTTTCTAAAACATATTTTCGAATACCGAAAAGTAGTTTCATTTAAAATAGTCATATTGCTCAAAGTAACGATGTTTTTAGATTAAAATATGCTAAATCTAGTGATTTCAAGTCATTTAGATTTATTCCGTCTGATGTATTTTAATGTAGGAGGCCGTCGTGGCGCAGTAGGACAGCGTCTGAGTGGAAAACAATTGTTATGGGTTCGATTCCCACTCGGGGAAGGATTATATTGAAATTAATTTCTTAGCTCTGGTCCCAAAGACAAAGCGAGGCGTTTAGTTCCGCCACATAACACGCAAATTTCGAGCGAAAAGTCGAGGACGGAGTGTCTTGACACTAGGTTCTCTCCGACTATTCCGTTATGCGCAAAAAAGGGAGAAGTTGCTGAAAGAAGTAGTCGAACTGTCTTACTTACGGAAAAACTCATTGTGCCTATTAAACAATATAAAGATATCATATTTAATTTTATTACGAGTAAAATTTATTTATTTATTTATTTTTTTCAGCTTCACGCCGCACACAGCAGGGTAGGCAGAGGGAACCTAGTATTAAGATACTCCGTTCCCCACTTTCCGCCGAATTCGGAGGCATTGCGTGTTAAGTGGCGGAACTTAACGCCGCGCTTTACCTCGACACCAGAGAAGAAAATGGAAATATTAAATATATCCACTCCTCGAGCGGGAATCGAACCCACAACCAGACGCTTACAGTCACACGCTTGTGCCACTGGGCCACGACTGGCCACAACAAGTAAAATTGGTAAACAATATAAAGATATCATAAACATACCCAATCCTCTTGTATCCAGTCTATCAAATTCTGTTGGTCAGGGTCAGCCCTGTAGTTTGTGATGAAAGATTGGAAGCCGGTTGTTGCTTGTTGTTTTATCTGCAAGAAAAGTAATAACATATAGTGACAAAATAATGCTAAGCACAATATTTCCAATTCGAGTAGAACACCCTTAACTTCATACAAACAAGAGTAAATTCTTCTTTACTTTAGCTTCACGCTGTATCCCGCACATAGCAGGGTAGGCAGAGGGAACCTAGTATTAAGATACTGTGTTTCCCACTTTCCGCCGAATTCGGAGGCACTGCGTGTTAAGTGGCGGAACTTAACGCCGCGCTTTACCTCAACGCCAAAGCGAAGAAAATGGAAATATTAAATATTTCCACTCCTCGAGTGGGAATCGAACCCACAACCAGTCGTTTACAGTCACACGCTTGTGCCACTGGGCCACGACTGGCCACAAAAAAGTTAAATTAAATTCTCTTCTTTACTTTAATAAATGCTTAACAATATTTTGATTTATATTAATTCCATATGTTTTAAAGCTAGCGCCCCGCACGCGGCTTTGTCTGCGTAAACAACACGACTGTAAATCATTTAGTTTTTTAATATAGTTTATTCATCCACCCGCGTTATCACATAAGATTGAGTGTTTATTTTATATCAATCATTTCATAAATAATAAAGTTACATCAATTTAACTCATAAAACGATTAAATAAAATAAACACTTAATCTTAAAAGAAGTTTACCTAAATACAATAGTCAAAACTGCATTTAAATCGGCAAGCTATTACTTAGTTAGTTTAGCGTGCACAGACAGACATATATAATCTACCGGCCCGATTTGGACGAAATTTAGAATGAAAGTAGAAAATGTTACTGATTCTATCATAGGCTACTTATTTTTTCAAAATCAACCTCTAAAGGGTTGAAATAGGGGATGAAAGTTTATATGAAAAATCTAAACCGCTTGACCGATTGTAATGAATTTTGGAATAAATATAGTTGATAATCTAGGCTTAAACTTAGGTAGCTTTATTTTTCAAATATTCACCCCCGAGGGTTGCAATATAAGGAAACAGTGACGTAGTTCACGCGGCAGCGGGCCGCTAGTATTAAAATAACTTTTATTCCCCCTCAAAAACAACGAAATGTTACGTCAGTATCTAAATACATTTTTAGATATCATATAAGTACTTCAACTAACTCGACGTTGTGGGCGAATTAATACAGTATAAACTAAATTGAACTACTTGTTATTGTTAGGTTTCATCCTTGTTTGTCCAATTCAACGAGATAATAGATTTATATTGCACAATAAGTCTATTTAATCATGACCTCGGTTTTAAGCCGGCTAAAGTTGTTACTAATGTACTGATAAAAATACATACTAAGCTTTATTACTACTAAATTTAACTTCTGACATTGGCAGTGAGTGGCACAGCGTCTGACTGTTAACGCGATTGGTTGTTGATTCCATTCTCAATTACAGGAATATAACCAATAATCAAATTGAATTGTGGTCAGTCGTGGCCCAGTGGCACAAAGTGTTACTGTAAGGTGACTGGTTGTGGATTCGATTCCCACTCGAGGAGTGGAAATATTTAATATTTCCGTTTTCTTCGCTCTGGTGTCGAGGTAAAGCGCGGCGTTAAGTGGGGAACGGAGTGTCTTAACACTAGGTTCCCTCTGCCTACCCTGCTGTGTGCGGGATACAGCGTGAAGATATAAAAAAAAATAAAAAAGATAATTAGAAAACGTATAAAAAATTGAACACAGCGGGATTCGAACTCGCGCCTCATGGAAACCGTCCAGGCGCTCGAAAAGCTAAGCCATGCATTTTACTTCCAGCTGCGTCGAAATTCTTATACGCTTTATTACAATTTATCTTTGTTGTTAGCATTACTGTAGAGAGACTTTACAAATATCTGTTATACAAAGATTTTTCTATGAACAATCGTTTGGCAAGAGAGAATGCTATTTATTATATAGATATAAAAAAAACGACATCTAATGTATTTTTCAATTTTTCTAACTGTGTGAATAACACTTTAAAAATGTTAAAAGCGATATTTAAATTATTTTCATTGCCCTGTTTTGGTACCTAAGACAATGTGGCGTTGAGCACACGTAATATCACTATTTTAAGTTGAAAGCCAGAAAAAAAATTAAGTACGGAGTTAATTGACACTAGATTTTCTCAGACTATGTTATTTTATGGAAAAAAGTTCTTTTATTAAATTTAACAGTAGTATTAGCGTATTTTTCAATAAGTAGCTAAGTTCCAAAGTAGCAAATTATCAATAGTATTAATATTTGTTGCTATATTGTTATTTCTTGAATTATTCTACACAGTACGGTTTTAAATAACCGTGTAACTTATAGCTATATATAGTATATACTTCTATATAAAATTAGGTATATAAGTGACGAAGTTATGTACGCACAATATTAATAATCGATCCTAATACAAAAACTGCAACCTTAGATTGATCTAGCAATCATTTTTTTGAGTAAATCTGAGTTTAGGTAGTTTCGATAATACGGAATGCATTTCTTATCTCGGAACGCTATCTATGGATGTGGTACATTAGCCTCATTGATTGGTTAAGGTTTTAAATTTACTATTTGAAGTAATTTACAGCACATTATAACTTTGTGATTAAAAGTCACACAATTTTGAAGAAATATGTTGAAAATAAGGAAAAATCTGACTATAAACAGTGAACATCTGGTTTCCATTTAGGTAGGTAGGTAAAATTATATTTAAATTACTTATTTCCTCTGTCTGGTCGGACAAAGCGTTGATTTCTTTTAATTAAGACGAACGGAACGGAATAAGAACGGAACATCTTGACAGTAAGATCTCTCAGTCTAAGTTAAGGAAAGAAAATGCGTGAAACGGCTGAAACAATAGTTCCAGCACACATTGAATATAACGATATTAATACGTCAATAACTTTCCATAATATTTTTCAATACAAGAAGTACTGAACTTTGTTAAAAACTTTGTTTTAAAATTGTAAAATAACCGAAAGCAATATAATTATATATTGCAATTAATATAATTATAATTCATTCTTTATTGTATTTTTTAACGTCTAACGCTTAGTCCCGAAAAGCGTTAGACGACTTTTGCTATGCGTCAGAGAAAAGATGACGACGAGGGCTGACCGCGCGACAGTCCTTTCTTCACTTTCCAATCGAATCCAATTTATAATAAGGTAAATTCACCTAAAATTGTACATATATGAATTTAGGCTATTTTAATCGGTAAAACTTTAAATTCGTATTCAACAACGTTTGCTGTGCCATTAAACAATACTAAACATAAAAACTATAATCAATCATAATACTTACCCAGTCTTTAAAAACAAAGAATAATATTCCAGCCGTCATCTCGGCTAACAGTAGAAGAGCGAGGAATACAGCATACTGAAACAAAAGTATCCAAATTTACAAAATATAAAAATCTTTTAAAAAATATATTTTTCTATCATTTCGATAATTTAATTAATTAGCAGCTTTCGCATATTAAATTAATAAAAAATTACATATGTTATTGCTTAAACTCTAGATTAGGATTTTGTATCCTCAATATAAAATTATCATGGCTATTAAGACGTATTTGTCACAAAACGACAAGGTAATAAAAATTCACTAATTAACGTTTCTCGCTTTCATAACTGTAAATGACTATAGAATTATTCCTAATTAAATAAGTAACACATTTCATGCAATTAATGACAATGTTTACACCAGTTCATGGTATAAGTCACCAGTTAATAATAAATAAAGCAAATTATATGTTAACTAGCGACCAGCTCGTGGCTACGCCTTCGTAACTATACATACGAGTACTTGTATAGTATATGTATAGTTACAACACATGCAGGTATGCATACTATATAAAACGAAATGCATATTTAGTAAGTATGCATTTCATTTTTTCGACACAAATCACAAACCTTTTTAAACGAATAAAATAAAATAAACAGTTAAAAATAATGAGAATTTACCAAAATTTGAATCAATCAAAATTTGTCCTGCCACTACTTTCTCTCTGACTACCCGACATGTGGGAAATAGTGGGAAGTAAAAATTAAACATATAGTGCTCCAAGTATTATTATTTTTTCATTTTTTTAGGTATCAGATGCTAAAAAGAATCTAACTTGGACTGAAATATAATAATCAGTGAACATAACATAAAAAACGATACAGTCATAATTAATAGCATAATACATAGACTTAAAAATAATGTTAAGGTCACCCACTAGCTAAGGTTAACTAATTAATGTTTATATAATAAAATAACTTACGCAGGCTAATAAGCACGTGTTCTCACGCAAGGCGCCGACGCAGCCAGTGAAACCAATTATGAACGTTATTGTACCTGATAATAAACAAAATATAAAGAAACCATACACTATGTATTAATGGAATGGCAAACTTTTACAAATTTTATGTTAATATTATTATGGCACATGTTGAATGCTGATCCTAATATGAACTTAAAAATAGATTTTAAATATTTAATATTTCTATTTTATACAACTAGGCAGAAATGGAATACAATGCTTCTTTAATAAAATCTTTTGTTTTCTTGTCATGTAATCATTATAAAATGAAACTAAGAGTCTTTCTTTGACCACAGACACAATTAATCCAATGAAAATAGTTTCAGTTTTCAGAGAAAATATTTTTGACTTTCATTGGTATGGTTTAAAATAAATACATCTATGAAAGAATGAAAAAAAATTGTTTATCAAATCTTGCATTACTCATCGAGTGAATAAAAAAAATAATATACAGATAAAACTACTGGATGCAGAAAAACGGAAATTTGGCTGATAACTACAAGAATGGGAAAACCTTATATTCACATTTATAGTTGTTGTTGAGTAGTTGGGCAAAACCTATTGTAATACATAAAAATAAACCAATGATAACGATTAATAAAATAACTATTAAAAATCTTCATATTTTATGTCTAATCTCACAGTACAAAGTAAGTAATGAGAATCCAAGAATATGTGATGTCATAAAAAACATAAGTAAAGCAAAATATATACAAAAACGGGAGAACGTAACTTTTCTAGCAAGAGGCCTATTCAACTTTGAAAATTTTTGGTGGACCAATATTAATATCATACTTTTTATATTTAGAAAATAGCAGAGATTATTTGTAATCTAAATAAATGGTTGCACCCTTGGACTAAAAGAAATTGAATAATGTTTTATTCTAGAATGTTTTAGTTTAAATAAGGTCAATGTCCCAACATTGCTGTTTTAAATTTAAGTATAACTCATGGACATTCATTGTTATAATTATTTCAATGATGAAGTTGTAATGTAAATTAGGTATGACAAGAACAAAGGATTTTATGTATATGTACCAACTCTCTTATGTATGGATGATTAGGATATTAGGATTATAAGCTATTTACAATATTTAAAAGTTGCAATATTTAGAACTATCTTTTTACTTTAGTTTTTTTTTAGCTTCATGCTGTATTCCGCACAGCAAAGTAGGTAGAGGGAACCTAGTGATAAGACACTCTGTTCCCCACTTTCTGAAGAATTCGGAGGCATTGTGTGTTAAGTGATGGAACTTAACTTAACTAACCACACTTTGCCTCGACACCAGAGCGAAGTAAATTGAAAATTTAATTATTTCCTCTCCTGGAGTGCGTATTGAACCCACAGCTAGTCGGTTTACAGTCACACTTTGTACCACTCTGCCATGACTGGCCACAAAATACTTTACTTGGTACTTTAGTTAAGATGTGTAAATTTATTTAAAATTAAGAGAAAACAGTTAAAGCAAATTATAACAAATTTTATCATATAACTCACCAACACATATCAAAATGAATGCAGGATCCAAAGCAATATTTGTCAAGCGTGAAAGATTATTGAATGTATCTTTCTCTGACCAAGCCCACACACCTATGGCCAACACAATAAGGCCAAGGAACTGTAAATGAAAATAAAATTACAAAAGTTTTGTTAAATTTGACCTATGTTTTCTGTTGTTAATATTTGTTAATTTGTTAATAACTTTTTATTCATATTTTACTCTAAGATACCAATTTCAGTCAAGACAATTAAAATTAAGAAACAAAGTAATTCCTTTATTTTTCTTTGTTGTGCACACAGTTTTAAAATTATCATTTGAATATGTTTTTCTAATTTTTTGAAAATTACGTAAAACATATAGGAAATAACTTATTGTTCTGGTGAATGCAGCCTTGACTTTAATATCAAGTTTAAAAGTTATAATGACTCACAATTAATAAAATTACCGTATGGGGTTAATATTTAAAATCTACAAATAGTTAAAATGTTAGAATTTAATACACAAAAACTTACCCAAAATAGTACATTAACTCCAAAAATTACATATTTCAAACAACAGCTGACTTCAGTTGTGTCACGTCGATATTTTCTAATACCAGGCATTTTATTTTCTATTTAACGCATTTCCAAATAAAAAGTGAACAAAATTTTATAAAGAACAAACCAAATAACAATACTTTCGTACTACATCTATTGAATTATAGAAATATTAAAATAAAAGTCAATAAAAACAAGTAGGCCAAAGGCCAACTAACTGCGCTTAGGATTGGCAAGTTACAATGTTGCTAGTTGGTGACTTTTTCGCCAATTACAAAAATAGCAAAAAGGAGAATAGAAAACGTTTATATTTTTTTAAATATTTACTATCCTAAGTTTTATTAATTACTTAAATCTTACCTATTCATTGAAAATTTACGTATATCGTTTTTCGTCAACTTTTTTTAAACTCTTGGTCCTATCAATATAACTCCTAAAAGACTTCTAAAAATAGTAATATTCTCATTTGGTTATCGTGCTTGTGTGAATAAGCAGGTAATAAGAATCATTCTTCCCTTAAATGACTAAAAATACACAAAGATTAAATTAAGACTAAAATTAACTAAAACTAAAAATAATATATTTATCGATTTTAAATTGTGAAAAGTACCGCCATAAAAATGAGTCTTGAATTTAGTCACTAAAAATGATATGATCAACTCATTAATAACTGATTATATTACAACCATAAAAATTATTACAATAATATGTGTTATTTTCTGCATGCAAAGTGTATAATTAAACGTTAGTTAGTTATTGACACCGAATTATGCGTGTAAAATAGAATAACTATTTTTAAGCTCCAATACTAAAGAGAAATTTGCTTAATCTAGCAACACTGACTCATCTCATTCACCAGATAACAGATTAAAAATATGCTTACTGACTTTTCAACATGGATACTAAATTACTAACCTTCCTAAGCATATTTAAACAATAGAGGTACCGTCAAGTTACCCGTTACAGTTTCTAAGAAATAACCGGATGAATCAACATAGCGTCTTTCCTATTCTACATTCATTAAAGAAATAAAATTGTGGGCAACTACCGCGCCTTAAAGCCACAGATAGCAACATCTCCTCTCAGTGTTATGTAAATAGGTAATAATATTTTGAAAGACAAAACTCAGCCGTGAGTATTGTAACTCAACACGTGATATCTCGCATTCCACCGGAAAATGGCGGACGGAACTGTTAACCACTCTCCACTCTCTTGGTCGTGAGAGTTGTGACACTTATGAGTATCATAAGAGTTAGGGGAGGCCAACGTGGCCTAAGGGCACAAAGTGTGACTGCAAAACGCAATAAATTGTGGGTTCGTTTTCCACACGACGAATTGAAATATTTAATATCACATTTTCTTCGCTCTGGTGTCGAAGCAAAACGCAGCGTTGAGTTGCGCCACTTAATACACAATACCCCCAAAAATTGACAGAAAATGTGCACAGGGATGCAGCGTGATGCTAAAAAAATGAAAAATATATTGCTATGCGGGGCAAAGTTTAATAATGTAGTGTAACAATGTTATTAATATATCTATGTATATTTTACATTTAAGGTAACATCATAATATCGTTATTTCGTAGCTTATATCATATATTACACCTTTTAAATTCATGTAGCTTATCAAAAATTTCACGACAATACTTTTAATCCATCAAACAGTTTATATGGACAACCAAACTGTTTCTTTTAGGCCAAAAGTATCATCTCGTGCTTATTATAAAGTATTATAATGAAATAACTAAAAAAAGGCCAATTTTTTAATTACACTTCTGGCGTCGAATGTTCGATTAGGTCAATAGAAAATATAATCTAAAAAATTTTTAGACGTAAACAATATAAATAGGTACTTAAATATTTCAATTTATAAAATTGTGACATAAAAATTTATCTATGACGCCATCGTGACGCACTTAGATTTGTACAATATGCTATGGTTGCGAGCTCAATTGCTTCGTCTCAGTTAATATATTTTCAATTTTCATTTGCTCTAGTTAGTCAAAGGTAGACAGACGGTCGCATGAGGCATACATTCTCTCCTAAATTGAGCAAAATTTGTAAAAATATAATTAAGATTCTAGTTGAATAGTCTGCGGTATCAATGCGTGTGATAAACCTCACGCTTAACAATTATATTTAATTCATTTACAAATATTTTTTTAATATTAACGGTCTACGGTTTTTTCTCGCTGGAAACGTTATTTTGGAATAATTCATATTATTTTTAAGTATGTTAAGATGTGGATTCAATTTATATAAGAAATCACTATCACCATCTTTTATTTTTTTAGCTTCACGCTGTATCCTGCGCATAGCAGGGTAGGCAGAGGGACCCGAATGTTAAACACTCCGTTCCCCACTTTCCGCCAAATTCGGAGGCATTGTGTGTTAAGTGGCAGAACATACGCCGCGCTTTACCTCGACACCAGAGCGAAGAAAATGGAAATATTAAATATTTCCACTCCTCGAGTGGGAATCGAACCCACAACCAGTCGTTTACAGTCACATGTTTGTGCCACTGCGCCACGACGGGCCCCTATCACTATCATCTCTAGTGCCTATATGCCACATCTTACTAATAAATTAGATGAACATTGTTCTGTAATTGTAAATAAAATGATTCTTTGTATGTACTTTATAGAATTGTAAAGTACGCATTTGAACATGAGATGATATTTAGTAAAGTTGTTGTACATATGCCCAAGAAGATATCGTAAAAGTACGATGTGGTAAGACCAATTTCGAATTGAAAAGAACCGCTGCAATGTCAAATATTTTCCAAACTGAACAAAATCATTGGTGGTGTAATAACGCGCGCAGGTTACAGCTGTCACTTGTGCACGAAAGCTTAATGTCAAAGATAGAAAGGTTTATGTAAAAATAAATAAAATTTAGAATAATCTTTATAAAATATTTTATTTGTAGTATCTAACGTTTGTACATATTTGGTTTAATCTGTGTTTAAGGAAACGCAAAATAAACGCACAACTATGGTAAAATTTATTTATATACACATTCTTCCATTCTTCATTATACCCTTCTCCACCTATCTTGGTACAGCGCGAATATCTATCTTGCTTACCACGACTTTATAATGTACCATGTCAGAGATAATAGATAATATAAAAATGTAAAACACTTTATAACAGGTATTGAGTACTCTGATTGACTATTAACAAAATCATGTTGTGTGAAGCAATAAACAATTTTTTATCAGCAACATTTATAAGTACACCAGTGAATTTAATTGAAAAATTTTCTTGTAAAATTAGGTAATTTATATATTTTATTAAGAATAATATCTAAAAATGTATATTTTATCGCAGCCATGGCTAATTACAAGTATTCCCATCTGCAATATTCATAAGAATCCATGGTATGAAATCACTGACTTTAGTGTATACGCCTGAAAAAAAAAAACAATAATTGAATCTTTAGTTGTAGTTCAAAAATATGCCATAAACTATGAAAAATGACTAACCCGGATATCGTGGATCTGCACAGCCTATACCCCATGAAACGATACCTGAAAATTTAAAAAGAAATATTTATATATAGATAATTATTTATTTCATCCTTCGATATTTATGCATGTAAGAAGATGTAAAGTATAAAACTACAAAATTACCTGCTAGTACATATCTTCCTGAACTTTCAAATACGACAAAAGGTCCTCCACTGTCACCCTGAATAAAAAGAGGACATAAAAGGTATATTTGATAACCTCTATACTAAAATAATTTTTCGCGTGTATTTCTAAAGAATTGTTAACACTGTGACTGAAATACGTCATACTTTGTATGAATGACGTTAAGATTGTCGATATTTCTAGTAGATGGGTAAATCGTAAATTTTTATTTTAGCTTCACACTCCTGCATAGCAAGGTAGGCATAGAAAACCTAGTGTCAACATACTCCGCTCTCCACATCTTGCTCGAATCTAAGACATTACATTCGAGTGACATTAAATTCCGTCACTGCCGCGCTTTATATTATCACCGATGACAATAATTTTAATGTTATCATTCTACTATATCTATACTATAATGCTTAAATCATTAAGATGAAGCGCTACGGCCATAGTCATCTATAAAAAAAATAAGTCACTATTAACTTTGAGAATTTTAATATCCGACACACGTTAGACATGTAAATTCCTATTCTATTTATACGTTTATACACATGTATACTAAGCCTAGTTTAAAAAACACCTAGTTCTAAAATTTAATTTAGGGTTTTAAAACTAGGTATTGTTAGGAACGTTAGTCTTTATCCTGTGGTAAATAACACGTTAACGAACAAATAAATTCAAATTACATGTAAAAATATGTTAAATACCTGGCAACCGTCCTTTCCTTTAGTGAAAGCGCACATCATCATAGGTTTTAATTGAGATGACAACTTGGAATTCATGCAGTCTGCGTCATTCAGTATATCAAGGCTTGCTTTCATTAGATAATTGGATGAAGATTTGTCGACACCAAGGCGACCCCATCCAACTATAGTTCCCACTCTACCTCCAAAATTTTGCCCTGTGATGTGTTGATAATTTTAGTTTATTCGAGAACTTGTCGTAAAAATTGTTAAATACAGTAAGTAAAAATAAAAAAAATAGTTAGTTTTCGTTGTCCTGTTATCTATGATGAGGTGAAAGATATGAACATGTGGTATTTTCATCGTACCCTGACGTATGGATACTTTTTGAAGCAAATTGGTGTGTTTTTATTTATTGATAGATTAGATGAAAATATAGATACAGTGGAACTAATCATATCGTTCACATTTAAATTTAATTCAACTTATAAAATAAGTTGAATTAAATTTTCGTCTTTTAATATTCAAAATGGCGTCATCGTCCAAACTCTGACTATACACGTGACTATTACAGGTATATTTTGAAGGGTATAGGTATATATCAATAAAGTGTTAGGCATTAGGTTACTCTAAACAAGCCAAATGCCCTTGAAATAGGTAGAATATATGGAATAGAGTATTTTAATATGATTGTCTTTCTATCCACTATCCTAAAAACAAAATAAATAGTAAGCGTAATCATATCTTAGCATTTTGTAGTGAAATACTTGCCTGGCATTGGTAAACAAATAGGTATAATGATGTTACTGAATCGTACAGGAGAAGTTAATTTTGCAACAGCAATATCATTTTCGTCTCGAACAGCTGTTGACTTGAAATCTGGATGAATGACAACATCTGAAATAGTTCTTTGGGCTACATTCCGTAGGTCGTCTAAGTTATCAAGACCAATCAAGGCTACTATTTGTCTAAAATCATCCCTGTTGACAAAAATACAGTTGAATTCTTGGTACATGACTCCTTGTCTAATTTAGACGTGTATCACTTTTAACGTAGTTAACTACTAACATTTGAACCAAAATTATAGGTACGTTGTGGGTATAGAAAGAAGTAATTGCTTTCATATCGACATTATGTGCCGATGCAAAATTATGATATTTCTGAATAAACAACTTCACGCTTGTTCTCCGTCTGCTACTTTCTGCTTAAAATCGAAACATTATGTGTTCACTGGCGGAACCCAAAGTGACGTTTTGTCATTGGTACCTCAGCGAAGAAATGATATTTTCATTTCTTCGCTCTGGTACCAAATAATATAATCATTCCGTTGAGTGGGAATTGTACCTACAACCATCGTGTTTACAGTCAGACGCTGTCCCATGGCGCCAAAACGGCCTGTGACGGCGGCGAAAAACATCTATTCGCCAGTATTTAATTACAATAATTTGTAAGATTCATACGTTTAGTAATTAATTGCAGAACTTATTCATTCATTCTATTTCTTCATTACTGGATGATCATCTATACATTGAAAAAAAAAATAAAATATCTTGTGAATATAAAGTTCACAGTTAAGTTTTATTAACTCTCTGTGTGCACAAGTGCAATATTTTATGTAAACACCACGTTTTAAAAAAATAACAAACTGTAATCAGAATATTAATTAAAAAATTAAATCATACCATCTAAAGCAATGTCCAGCACTCAGCAAATGCCTATCTGTGACGAGAGCGGAACCGCAGTGAACACGTTTATCCTTCAAAAGGGCCACTGTCCAGGGAAATGAATGAGGCTCGGCTCTTCTACCACCGACTATCCGCATAGAGACTATATCGTCAGATGGCGTGCCACATTCTGTTAATTTAAATGCATAAGCGTTATAAAACTAAGTTGACGTTATATCCTAAGTAGGTAGTAGAATATTTTGGATAGACAGTAATAAATCGAAATGTCTTTAAAATAGCTGAAAAATATAGAACCGGATGAAATGTGCATATATAGGTAATATGTCTTGATACTTGTCTAATATATCTTGAATCTTGCTAACCGACATGCGATGTCTCTAATACTTAGTCAGGGTTTTGACTGAGCAAGCAATATTTTCAAATCTGGTAAAACTCGTGCGAGTATCTAATAATTTAAATGGTGAAAATCTATAAAACCATTGTTAAATAATATATTTAGATTTAACTCAAATAACAAGCATATCTTTGATACAAGTATGTACATACAATTTACCATTCATATCATTTTACTATTTCCTATAATATATAAAATCAATAAATAATACTCACGGCATGTTGATGCCCAAATAGTCTCTATCTATAAAACAAAAATGCATCATTTCAGCTAATATCGATTTATTTGATATAAAATTTATAATATAAAATTATACAAACCTGAGCTAAAGTAGTGAAAATAATAAATATTTGCCACATTGTAATAATTTGCCACATTACATTTATATACTATTCTTGTGAACACTTAACACTGCACTGTTTCTGCGACCAAGTATCGATACTACCTTATTTATGGCTTACGCTTTAAACCATACAAATTGTTCACGCCTATGTCCTCGCAACGAAACAACATAAGTTTGTATTACAATTATCGGAGATAATAAATCAACCATGATTTGGTTTCTAATTCAGATTCAGATAGAGATACATTATATACTTTGAGATATTCAGATAGAGATACAGTATATTGAGATATTCAGATAGAGATACATTATACACATTGACGCATCTTTAGATTTAGAAATTACTCCAAACACGTAAAGTTTTTGTAATAAAATGCATGGAAAATCAATTTACTTCATGAATAATAATAATAGTATTTTTTTTACCTGTGTGCGAAGTGCTTATTTATTTCATGTTAAATAAATGTTACAATAAAAATTCTATAACCATAAACTACATTACTCTAAAACTTGGGGAAAAATGAACGGACGTTTGAGATATTGTCGTGAAAATTATATAAATATTTTAATCTACTCTCAGTATAGTATGAACTTATTTATATAATATAGATATTTGTGGTCTATATAACTTTAAGCACAGGACAATCCGTCTTTGGTTTGTTGTTTTATCCAAGGTACGTATTTAGATACGGTTGTGTAGACTCCTGGAATTAACAGTTGTGATTAGTTTATATTTTGCAATTTATTTGCACATCGTTACAATTTAATTTAATTTTGTTAGTTGATATGAAACATACCTGGATAATCTGGCATAGCACAATCAATCCCCCACGAAACAATACCTGAAAAAAAAATATTATGAACTGCTTTTGGGAAATAAAATTTCGTCTGTTAAAATTGCTTTTATCACGCTCACGTGTACTTAGATATAAAATTTAACAGTTTACAAAATGTAAAGTTTTTTTTAGAAATTATTATACTATTGACTTTTGCGGAGTTCCATCACTCAATATTTTAAATTCGGGCGGAAAGCAAAAAAAGGAAACTCTGAGTCTAGACATTGGGTTCTCCCTGCCCACCCTGCTTGAAGGATAAGCCGTACAGTTAGATTAACCATATAGATATGAAACATACTCACCAACTTGGTACCACTTTTTATGATGAGTCTTAGAGTGGGTTGCAAATATTGGGCCACCGCTGTCTCCCTATATGAATAGATAAATCATCTTAAATACTCAAAGTAAGACATACAAATGGAGCCTTAATGAAATTGTTCAATCGATTAAATACTATGATGTTATATGAATGTATATTAATTTAAGTTAAATTTAGGTTTAATATTCAAGTCAATCGATTAAATACTAACAAAAAATAGTACGGCAAATATCTCACTCGAAAAGTGGAAGTATTTGTCATCTGTCGACTGAAAATTTAAGACATGAATAATTTTTTAATTCTACATAAATCATTTTATAGAAAAGGATGTGGGTCCTTTTCTCCTATTTCTATTCATGACGATCTTCCTTGAATATTCAATAAATGTGATAATATTTTTTTTATATTTTATATGAACTAAGCCTATTACTAATTATTTTAAATACTTCATTACTTGTGAAAGTCACCTTATTGTTACTAGATCTCTTTTTAAAATGCAATTTATCATAGTGTAACTATATCTCTTTTTTTTTAATCAATATCCCTTATGTGTTTTACATTTCACGTGACATTGGCACTAAATAAGTATCTTGTGCACTACTAGCATTAAAAACGCCAATAATGAACTAAATTAAACCAAAAAAAAGTGTTAGTGTAAGTAGTTAACACTCTCTATGTGTATTCTTTACATTTTTATGTGACTATAAAGCGGCTGGTTATGGGTTCGATTCCCACTCGAAAAGTGGAAGTATTTAATATTTCCATTTTCGTCGCTCTGGTGTGAAGGTAAAGCGTGATGTTCGGTACCGCCACTTAACACGCAATGCCTCCGAAATCGGCGGAAAGTAGGGAACAGAGTTTCTTAACACTAGGTTCCCTCTACCTAACCTGCCGTGTGCGGGATATAACGTGAACATATTCTAAAGGTTACCTGACAAGCATCCTTTCCTAAGCTATAAGCACACATCATACTATCTGGTACCAGGTTGTCCTTATAGATATTCGATTTCGAACATATATCGCTGGGTACGATCTTCACTTTAGTTTCTAGTAAATATCGAGAAGACGTAAGCGCTCCTTGTCTCGTCTTTCCCCAACCTGCTACTGTTAATGGTATATTTCGAAAGTCCATATCTGAAACATGTGAAACGATTTTTCTTTCAAATAAAAAAAAAATAGTGTATTTATTCTAGCCATGGGATCGTGGTGCAATTCCCATAATAGGAATGATTGTTTTTAAATTATGTTCATTATCAATAAAACGGTCAGTTGTACGGCCAGAAGAAAAAGCGCGGCGTTAAGTTGTGCCACTGAACACTCAATGTCTAGATGTCAAGCAAAAAGTGGAGAACGGAGTGTGCTGATACTAGGTTCTCTCTGACTACACTACTACGTGAGCAATGGCTAAGGCTGTTAAATATAATTAAAGAATTTCAATTTACCTTCACTTGGCAAGCAAATAGGTCGAACTTTGTTAGAAAATTTAAGTTTCTTGACGAGTGTCAACACAGCTATATCATTGATATCTCGAACAGCATTCGATGTAAATTTCGGATGTTTAACTCCATTGGATAGTTGATATATACTTTGTGTTGGGTCGAGGCGATCATGCATCCCGATGTAAGCTGACAGGTCTCTATAGTGAACTCTGACAAAGAATAAATAATGAACGTAATTTTTTTTTATAATTGAGAGTACAAAAGATTAAAAACAACAAAATTATATTTTGATTATGATAAATAAGATATATAATTATGTCCATTACATGCTGCTGTATTACGTAATAAATTGATTTAGTCATTCTTATTGTGATTTCAAAATGATATCAAAATTCAAAATGTTATTAAGTAATTTAGACTAAAGTCACGGAATGCCTGTTTTGTCACTAAGCAAAAACTTCTGCTTCTTCATCTTTTAAATCGAAGTTAACTATTCAACCAACTTTTAAACTTCTAGGCAGAAAATTCTTCTATGCAGAAAACTAAGCTCTACCAACTGGTACAGTACTAATAAATCGTATTTTTATTAAAAGGCACACACACATATTTATCTTTTCTAATCTAATTACACATACACTTACTAATAGATACCATATTAAATTACAAATTATCTTAGTAAAACAGAGAAAAGAAACCAAGAACAAAGACAAACCCAAAAGTGATACAATGTCCAGCAGTTAATATATGTTTATCAGTGATAATAGCTCCCCCGCAGTGTAACTTAGATCCTACCATGAGCGCCACTAACCACGGGTACTGGTGAGGCTGCACTGTACTACCACCGACTATGCGGCGGTTCTTTCCGGTGATTCCACATTCTTATGAGAAAAAAAAAACAAATATTATCTAGAAATTAATTATTTTTAATTATTTATTATCAATTATTAATTATTATCTATAATACGTATTTGATATGTATCACCTATGTAGGTAATTTATTCTTTGTCTTTCCATATGTCACATACATGCGTAAAATATAATTATCATTCGTAATTAAGTACCGTCGTAGTGAAACAAAGTACCTAAATATTGCTCAATCAAATGAAATAAAAAAAAATGTTATTATCACAAAGTTATTTCAAAATACGTTAGCGTTATCTTACCACAAGTGCTATTAGCTTTGTTAGCCTGGACCTTAAAAACCAAAAAAAAAAACATTTATTTTCATTTATATTTTTAAGATACATATATTATTATTCAAAAACGCATAAAACTTACAAAATGAAGCGTCAAACCGAGCAAAATGTATATTCGTTTCATTTTATAGTTGTACATAATATCACGTTTTGGCATAAGAGGAAAAACATGGTGATCAACATCGCCGGAATGATTTTGATAGCAATAAACAGTCGAGAATTTTTAATTAATTTCCAATGGATATCAAATATCAATGCACTCGTACATTTACGTAGAGCGAATTCATTTTGCGATAAATTTCACGCTTGGTGAGAACATTCTAATTGAAGGTAATTTTTTAAAAAATACTTTGTGATAACAGTAGAATCTACATGAATGATTTTTTTAACATGTTTTTAATAGTTGACTCTATTTAATTGTTAATATAAAAACTCTTTGAGCTACTTTTTGTCAATTTGCACATGTGTCCGGTATCTGGTAACAGAATATTTTTATAATATGAACCTGACGTCCTCACCAGGATCAATATCATTTTAATCGTGCCATTTCTTCTTTTAGTTTCCTTTTTAAATTCATTCGTTATTCATTCAGTGCACAATAACTAGTTATTAGAAAAAATTAAAGAAAAATATTATGATCACGAAACGTGTAATGACTTTTCTTATCGACATAATTTTCTTTTCTTTTTTTTTTTCGACTTTTGAATTTAAATATTTTGTTATTTTTAAAATCTTATTTAACATATGTAATAAGTTAGTTATACTTTGGACACTTTAATAGCATCTGTGTATCATCTATCATAAAACTAAAGTTACTTTTAAACTATTAAAATAATATTTACAAATGTGACGAACGAGAAAAAGGTATTTAAAATAAAAATTGAAATCCAGCAACTAATTAGCACACAACAAAGGGTTCATGTTCATATTGCTCAATATATCTTGCAGAAACAATGCGATGAAGACACAATTAACATATACAAAAGGAGCCGAATGCGGATAAAAATTAGTTATTCGTTTGTAGTGAACAGACCTGTCTCACCATGTCTCCTAATTCAGTGTTAGACCAAAATGAAACTCAAAGTAATTCTACATTAAATGACGAGAAAAATATAATAGTAACAAAACGTATAGGCACCGACTATTCTTATCGGCATCAAATTGTTTGGAAAAATGCTATTGGTTTCGCGATTTTACACATGTTAGCAGTTTGGGGGCTTATTATATTCTTTACTGGAGGTGTCAGCTATGTAACACATATATGGAGTAAGTAATATCATGTATTTTTTTTTAAATGTTATTCTAAAACCGGAAATTGTAAATCTTATACAAAGACAATAAAAAATAGTTTTTTTAGAAAAAGTATAAAAATTGGAAATTTGAAGATAATTATATAGAAATTGGATATAGTTTTACCGCAATCGTAATACGTAGACATGTAAATTACAATAGCAGCATTGTTTTTTTATTATTTTAAATCGTCACAAGGTCGATAACAATTTCATTATTTATAAATTCAGCGTGACATATTAATGTATTTTTAGCTTTTCTGTTACTAATTAAATTTATTTAATAAACGCTGACTTACAAAATTATACACATTTTTATGTTATAAAAACTAAAATATTTTTACAGCTGTATTTCTGGCGTTTGCGAGTTCTGAAGGCGTTACGATCGGGGCCCACAGAATGTTTTCTCATAGATCGTTTAAAGCAACCCCATTACTAAAGGCTATTCTTCTATTTTTCTTCACAATGGCTGGACAGGTACTTTTGTTACATTTTTTTACAAAATTGGAAATCAAAATATTCTTTATTCAACTAGAAATATTATGTGCTTAATCTCAAGGGAGCACTCAGAGGAGATTTCTTCAATATTCCTACGAGAACTGGAAAAAATAATTTATGTTTTGTAGTCCGTTGTACAAAGTTACTGGTTACAATTAATTAAATTTAAAAAGAATTAATAATAAATGGCTTAAATTTTTTATTCTATACTTTTGTTATATTTTGCAAGAATTCCGTCTACATTTGGTGTCGAGACCACCGCCTTCATCATCGCTACTCTGATACCGACGGAGACCCTCACAACTCCAAAAGAGGATTCTTCTTCTGCCATATAGGCTGGTTGATGTATAAGAAACATCCATACGTTAAAAGCTTAGGACAACGTATCGATATGAGCGACTTAGAAGCTGATGAGATGGTCATGTTCCAAAAAAAGTAAATACAAAATATTTGTTTTTTTTTTTAAGTTACTATAAATTGATAACTACTAAATTGATATTTCATTTTTCTAATTTATTGATTAACTATATTATAAGTTTCAGTCTTTTTTTAATACTTATTAAGATGTTTTTTTAATGTTTATTTCAGGTATTATTATTATTTATATTTCATATCAGCCATATTTATCCCCGTGAGTGTGCCATATTACTTTTTTGGAGAATCACTTAAAAACTGTTTACTCGTGTGCTACTTTGCACGCTATTTAAGCCAATTAAACGGAACGTGGCTAGTAAACAGCGCAGCGCATCTGTATGGAACTAGGCCTTACGACAAGTAAGAAAATACTATAATGAGAATTTATATCAATTTTACTATTAATTACTTACCTAAGTAAAATTAAGTTATAATGCTTTAGCTGTATGACAAGGTAAGCAAAGAAATTTTAATATCAGCCCATTCGTATTCTCCGCTTTTCACCCGATTTTGAAGCATTGTTTATTGAATGGCGGAACTTAACGCCGCACTTTGTCCTACCAGAGCAAGAAAGTGATAATATTTGAAATATAATAATTCTCCGATTGTAAAATAAATCAGTAATATGTCAAGTAGGTACTTATAGTAATATACATAGTTGTGTAAAAGTCCAGTATATACATAGCTACTCACGTATTTTTAAATGTAATTATACTTTAGTACTAAGTGTTTAAAATTAAAATATTTTTTATTTTAACAGAAAAATACAGCCAGTGGAATCTTGGTTTGTGTCATTTATAAGTTTAGGTGAAGGATGGCACAACTACCACCATGCTTTTCCATGGGACTACAAAGCAGCAGAATGGGGCATGCATTTCAATTCTTCCGCTTCATTAATAAGATGGTTTGAAAAAGTTGGATTAGCGTATGATTTGAAGACTGCCTCTTCCAAAATGGTACTATAACTTATTCAATTATGTATATTTTTTTAGAATTTGACTTATATCTTAAATGTTTTTTTGCAGCTCCACGCTTTTGCACGCATAGCGGAGTAGTCAGACATAAAACCTAGTGTCAAGACACTCAATCCTCCACTTTCCGTCCCAAAACGAGACATTGTGTGATGAATGGTGGAATTCAAAGCCGCAAAGAGCGAAACGAAAACGACGAAAGCTAAATGAAAATTTCAATATAATCATTACCTCAGGCTGGAATCAAACCCATAACCATCGCGATTACAGTCAGACACTGTCCTACTGCGCCACGACGGCCTCTATTAAGAAATTTAATATATAATATTTATTTTACCTGTTTATTTATTATAGGTAGAAAATCGCGTTTTGAAATCTGGAGATGGAACCCACTACGCTCTTGGTGACAACGAAAGCAAGAAAGCTGTCACTGCACTAGGCATACTACATCCTCTGAATCCGTCGTTTAATGTTTCATATGTTGCACCTGACGCTATTTTGGAAGACAAAGGATTACCTCTAAACCACGAAAATGATGTTATCAATGTGAATGTGTTGAAAAGAAAGACTGGATCAGGTTAACTTAATACTTAATACTCATTATTATCTATATGAAGCTGTTAAATATAAAATGGACTCGCTTATAAGTTTTTGGATGTATATTTACTCACGATGATATTTTTTTATTTTTTTAAATATTATTAAAGAATAAAAGACTTTTTTGTTTGATATATGTATATTTTTTTTATTTATAATAATTATTATTTTAAACAGTTATAAAACACAAAGGAAATCATGTAATCTAGACTAAATATTTGATTAAAAATTATATTTGCCTGTGAATTTTCGCATCATCACTTCAAAAACATTGGCAGTCTTGTTGAATGTTCTCATGGATCCAAATTAAATTGTCGACTATTTTTGTGAATAATGGGCATACTTTTTCTTCACAAGATGCGAAACTGACTACACCTAGTAGTCTGAAGGGTGAATTAGCCGCCCAACGAGTCATTATGGGGCTCCCAATATCATCCTAAAATTGATTATTTTTAAAATGTATCATTTGCAATTTACTACTTTATTATCGAAGAAAATATAGAATATGAATTATGTATTAAAAATATAATAGTTTAATATTAGTAAAAATAATTCAAGTGTAAGCTTCATTGGATTTATGGATTCTTTACCTACTATTTATTATACTCGTATGTACATATGTAGTTTAATTACTGACTCAGTCGCTTTCGTATTCCTTTACATTTTGCCTTAATTTAAGAACGCCAGTGGTGGTGCAGAGGCATAAAGTGCCACTGTGAACGCGCACGGTTGTGAATTCGATTCCCATGCACGACGCATGGAGATATTTAATATTTCCGTTTACTTGACTCTGGTGTCGAAGCAAAGCGCCCCGTTAAGTTCTGCTATTTAACACGCAATGCCTCCAGAATTCGGCTGAAAACGGCCAGGCTACAGCGGGGTAATATAGGGGAGCAATATACGGGATATAACGTCCTAGCCTCAATATCAATTTTATTTAAATTTAAATTTAATTTAAAGTATAAAAGGGTATTAATGTATTTTTCATCTTCATATAAATCAAAAAATAATCGACCCGTTTTCACGAAAATTATTTAGTTGTTTTTCATAGTAACGTACCAGAAATATATTAAAATCACAAAATAAATATTACAAAAACAAATGTATTCTAAATCAAATGGCATATACGTTGCTAAGTAACGCGTATTTTACACTTCAAGAGAGCTACCTTCTATCTATTATAACTTACCTCGCACACTATACTTCTAGCGCCTACAGGTCCAAGGCAACCTTTATCTGTTAATGAGATCTCAGGAGGGTAAACTGAAGTTCTAGAACAAATTCGCGAAGACAGCGCCGGCAGTGTTGTTACTTGACTCAGACAATATTCCGTTTTGTTCCGCAACCATGTTGGTGTCCACACTAATTGGTCTATTTCTCCACTGTCTGCACGTATATTATTATAAATCGTAAATGTTCTTTTTTAATTTATGTGTGTGCATATGATTTTAATTTTACTGATAAGTCGAAATAATTATAGTTTTTAATTAAGTATCTCTTAAGTTGTAAGTCTCACCGCTTTAAAGAATTTAAAATCTAACATTTATAATGTAGTAACGAGTAATTAAAAACATCAAAGATACATAATTATAATATTGAATAATTAATAAAACAAAAATAGAAAAATAAATTCAATAAATTAAAACTACTATACTTACCGTACACTGGCATACAAATGGGGGATATAAATTTACTAAACATTACGTTATTTCGTAGCCTTAGTAAAGCTAAATCATTAAATTTTCCACTAGAAAAATATCCTGGATGAATTAAAATCGCTTCTACGCTAGAATTCAGCGCATGATCCCCTTTACATAGCTCTAACGCACCCAAAGTCACTTTTATATCCTTTGTTGACTTTCTAGAAAACAAAGGACAATATCACAATGATAGAAGTATAGATACCGGTATAAGTAAGAGATAAGCATTGTGAGAAAAAAGTATTGTGTTTTGTCAGGGTAGTCAGAAAGAACAGTTCGTTCTCCACTTGCTGCCCGAAGTCATGGCTATTGTAACGCAGTGAGGTAGGGTCTGACCTTAAACGCGATTGGTTTTGGGCTCGATTCCTACTTAGGGGAATGATTATATTTACATAATTTTAATTTTTCCGCCCTGGTACCTACGACAAAGCGCGGCGTTGAGTTCAGTCCCTCAACATGTAATGTCTAGAATTGAGACGACAAGTAGAAAACAGAAAAGAAGAAGAGAAGTGTATTGACACTACGTTGACTCTGTTTACCCTACTATGCAGAAAAAGCGTAAACAAAAAAAAACAATAATTTGTAAAAATAACCTTAAAGATAAAAAAATTATTACCCAATCAAAGGAGTCGCTGCAGTAATGACATGGCGGTCAGATATTAGCGTTCCTCTTATGGTTGTTTTACCTGTATGAATCGTTGCAAGCCACGACATGTTGTGAAATGCGTCACTTTGTATTATCCCGCAACCTGATAAGATAAAAATATCCTTTGTAATATATATTTATAATATGATATTGCTATATTATTATGTTATTCATTATTTATTCATTTAAAAACAAAAACATATTTCATAATTTGTTTTTAAAAATTTGAACGTAAAAGACATTACAGGACGTAGATGCCATGCTATGGCTTAACGGTTAGATCGCTTGGCCGGTGACCAAGATATGTTGCTACAAATCCCGCTTTCTAAAAATGTTTAATTTTTTTATTTTTCTTAAATGTTAAATAACACTTTAAAATTTTCAAAGTATTTGAACGTAGCATCCCGCGTTGTTCTTAGATTTTTTGCATCCATGCGGTTTACTAATTAAATACATACTTTTCGATGTACATCAATATTCATTTAATCAATTGAATTATTTATCATGTTTTTTTTTAATTTTTTTTTCAAATATATGTTTACGTAATATATTCTCTGAATAATCATAACAAATACTTACGACATAGACAAAGCCTTCTAAACCTCGTATAAAATGTTACCAAATTTGTAGTGCTGTCACTTACAACCTGTAACATTTCAAATTAAATTGCATAAAATAAAAGAAACTTATTTTAAAAATTAAAAACATCGAAGACAGCAGATACTCACATTGTGTACGCCATAAAACAAAACAAATATATGAAGTAAACGCATTTTACAATTAACCAAAAGAAAATATCAACAAAATGTGTTAGGTAAAAGTTTTTAAACGTTAATTTAAAAGAAAAACGAGTAAAATGCGGGCTCTTTATTTAGTTAATCTCGAAGCTACAACACGGATATTAATTACGACATATCACTCGAATTGTTATTTGAAATATACGGGTGAATAAAACTAATTAGAATATAATAGCAATGTATAGATAGTTCAGTTTGAACAGAAACAGCCATGACGTGTTTGGGCCTTGATCCAGTCTAAGTATTTTGTAACTCTCGTGTAAACACCGGGGTAACCTTTTCTTCCACAACCGATCCCCCAGGAAACTATTCCTATAAAAGAAATGTTTAATTATATATTTTAGACAATAATTGCAAGTTATGGTTTATTATTAGGAATATTTAATTAATGTTAAATTACCAAGTACTTCATATTGTTTGTCTCCTCTTTCAGCGGTCAAAGATCCTCCACTGTCCCCCTGTGAATTAATATTGTTATGATGCTGACATTAAAGTGTATGTGTTAAAAGTTAAAACGTAAAAGTAGTAAGTGTTATCAACGGAAATATGATCTTCCAAAATAATTAACTCCTATGGTTTTGTTTAGGTATAAAATAGGCATTTAAAATGAAAAAGGGTGTTCTATTACTCAAATTTAAGTTGAAAAAATGAGGTTCTTTTTTCATCTTCACGGTTTTTTACCATCGTCTGAGGTCACCGGCGGCGGGAGCCTGCAAGGCACGTCGCGGAGTCAAGGGTGGTGTAGGTCATCCTCTACGGCTAGCTCGGAGTAGCGCACGGGAGCGACCGCGCGCGCATGCTCGGATCAGGTGAGTAGGCGGTCAGCTAGCTATAAAAATAATAATAAGATTAACTTACCTGACAAGTGTCCTTCTTGCCTTCTTCTGGGTATCCAGCACAAAGCATACTATCAGTTATCATCGAAGGTTCATACTTAGTGTTCCTACACTTTTCATTACTTAAAACCGGAAGTTCGACATCAAGTAGTTTGCAAGAGTGACTCAATTGTTCTCCAATAGACCCCCATCCGGCTGCTATGGCTTTAACTCCTATGTACGAGTTACCTAAAAACATTTTATTTTCAAATTAATGTTAATGTTAATATAATCTACATTTTTAGAATATACATCTAGATCACGCTAGATCTCTTCTATAAAAGGCAACATCACACTTTTTCCCGCATAGTGGATTAGTCAGGGAGAACAGAGTGGGTGGAAATGCTGAAGAAAAGAAGAAAGTAGATTTTAAATTACCTATAAAAAGAGATTTAAAGGAACCTATAATATCTAAGAGAGCCCACATACAAGAATGTCAGAAAAATATGGCAAAAAAACTGATATATTTTTATTTTGTCACAAATTCGTTTGTTAGATCTCTAGGTTTGTGATTTTTTATAATATAGAGGTTTTAGTTTTTTTATAGTATTTTTTAGTTTCGGTAGATTTAAAATGGCCCAAAGCTAATTTTTTGTTAGTTTTTCATTTTATTGTTTAAAACTTTATTGAGAACTATTTTATGACAAATATTAGACAACAATTGTTTCAAATATTACTGCTAAAGCGGACATTTTAATTGGTTTGTAGTGGGTCTTTTTTTCTTTTTTTTTATGAAAAGGACAAGGCAAACGAGCGTTCGGGTCACTTGATGTTAGGTGAACACCGTCGCCCACGGCCCCGTGTAACATCAGAGAAGTTACGGGGACCTTGCCGGCCTTTGAGGTAGAGGTAAGCGCTCCTTTTGCAGGTATCGACCTGGAAACACTGCCGCTGGTAAACCATTCCACAGTTGTGTGGTGTGTAAAGGAAATGACGACGAAACCGCACAGTACTGGAGCCTACTAGTTGGTACCAAGTTGGGAGGGACCAAGGTCTTAAGATGGCCCATTGCCATTTTTTTTTAAGTCGTTCTTTTTAACAAGTACAATGCTGTAAGAGGCGTAATTTTGTATTAGTTCGATTCTCAAAAAAATAAATTACACTTTCACCAATTACTTTCCCTCATTTACCTGAACCGAATGAATTTAAATGTTTAAACTATTTATTATACATTAATTAACTATTTATTATATATTAACTAAGCGGGCCACCATTGGCGCCTGTACTATATTCTAAAAATGACGTTCTATTACACACACCATATAAATAGTGCCTATTTACTTACCATCATCTCGCGGCAAACAAACCGGCTTGATCGTATCCGATATATTGACCCTGTCATTTAGCTTAAGAATGGCTATGTCATCTCTGAATGTTAAGTAGGTAAAGTTGTGGGCGACAACGTCGACCACGTAACGGACGACAGGTTTTTGTGTCTTGTTGCATCGATCATGATCACCCAATGTCACTTTCATCATGAACCACATTAATCTATAAACGAATCAGTTGTTTATTTTTTTTATGAAGTTATTATAGGTTATAGCATAAATGATAAGTAAGGTTTTGTTTTAATTATAATATGTAGGCTTTATATTCCAAGCCTTTTTAATATAAAGAATAAAAATAAATACAAATTGAATCCAACATTTAAATGTTTTCTATAGAACGTTCATTTAGAAGATATTGATATTGTTGCTCTTGACCTATTACAAGCATGAGCTAGCATGGCACAGTACGCCTGCGTCACACAGTATACGCGATCGTTGTGGTTATGATAGCCACTCGAGGAATGATTATATTTAAATTATTTTCATTTCTCTCTTCTCTCACTCTGGTGACAAGGCAGTGCGGTAGAGTCGAGTTCCGCCAACACCTCTGCCGCCACCGCTTAACACACATTATCTCGGACTCAAGTAAAATGTAGAGAAGAGATTGCTTCGGCTTGACGATGTCTATGACTTGACTATGATCTAAGTATCAAAACAGTCGTTTTCTATGTTTTGTACGAAATCTTTGGACTTCATGACAAATATTAAATCATATAAGAAATTGGTTATTATAGTTTAAAACTAACTCTACCTGTTATCATAAAATAACTGCAACATACCCTTTGACACAATGAGCAGCAGTCAATATATGCCTATCATTGATAAGAACTCCAGCACAATAGAACTTTTGGAAGTATGTAAGTCTTGCCACCCAGGGAAACTCGTTCACAGCTGTCTCTACACCGCCAGTGATTCGGGTAGCTTCGTTACGCTCACCACAACCTTTAAATTTTATTATTATTGAAGATTTTGTTATCATTATAGCATTTTTGAATAATAATAAACCCTATTTTTTATTATGTTTATAATATTTTTTGTTTTGTACCTTCACGTCACCTGTATCCCTTGCGGGATAGTCAGAAAGAATTAAAATGAAAAAGTTTATGATATATTATCATATATTTTAAATTGATATGAAATTATCTTGCATTCTTTTATCATCCCAAGTAATAATTAAAACAAGTGTATTTTTTATTCATTTAAGACTTAAGTGAACATAGTTTTTGAAAGAACGGTTCAATTAAGTAATTAACGAATGAAACATCATATCATATTTTATTAGATTCACGCTGTATCCCGTAGTAGAATAGGCAGAGGGGACCTAGTGTTAAAACACTACGTTCCCCATTTCTGCATTGCGTCGCGGTTTGCCTCGACACCAGAGCGAAGAAAATGAAAATATTAAATATTTCCAATCCTCGAGTGGAAATCGAACCCACAACCAGTCGCTTTACAGTCACACTTTTGCGCCTTTGCGCTTCGGACTGACCCTTATATTTCTACAAAATATTGAAAGTACCTAATAGTTTATAAAAATAAAAACTTAATGAAGAAAATTTTCTTATCAGTAGATCTTTTAGCCAAGCCAGCCACGTAAGTAGCGTTACTAAAAATATACTTCAAGTAAATTCATAATAATCATATTTAATTAAATTATACTTAGTTTAATAAAAACAAGTACTTACGACAATTGCATTTATTTTTCTCTTCCAAAACACGCTCCGTAACATCTTCAGAGGCCCAATTTAACGAATCCTCGTCTGTAGACTTAGATATCATATCTTCTGTAGAATTAGAACTGAATCCTTCTGGAGGTATGAGATCTTCAGCCCTAACCTTTTTTATAACATTTATCTATTTTGAATATATACATATCTTACTGTATTTAAATTACACTTAATTTTTTATGTAATTGATCCGTTGCTTAAGATGATACATTCATATTTCATTCTTTTCAATGATACTAGAGAACGAACTAAATTTTCACTGGGATTAATAAATTGTGGCCAGTCGTGGCCCAGTGGCACAAGCGTGTGACTGTAAACGACTGGTTGTGGGTTCGATTCCCACTCGAGGAGTGGAAATATTTAATATTTCCATTTTCTTCGCTCTGGTGTCGAGGTAAAGCGCGGCGTTAAGTTCCGCCACTTAACACGCAATGCCTCGGAATTCGGCGGAAAGTGGGGAACGGAGTGTCTTAACACTAGGTTCCCTCTGCCTACCCTGCAGTGTGCGGGATATAGAGTGAAGCAATTTTTTTTTTATTAATAAATTAATAAAAAGGTGAAACGAAGTGTTTATTTTTATGTTGACTTTAAATTTCAAATCGATAAACATTATTACATATATTTACCAAATTGTAGTCATGGCATACACAATCATAATATAGACTTTTAGTAGTATAACAAAAATTATTTTGTGATTAAAAGTCAATTAATTAATTAAGGAATAATCACGATTGGTACAATCAATGCGATCGAACCGAATAACATTACTTTCGTTAAAAATGTTAAAGAAACTAAACTACTCATGACCTTATTAAAAATACTATTAAGTAGTAATAAAATACTTACAATTATCTGTGCAATTTTAAAACAATAACACACTAAAAAAATATACACTAAACAAGACTTTTCGTTAGTTTTCATTTTGAAAAACAATTTTAGATACTTTTTTAATATAATTTGTAAAGTTTACAGGATAATTATACGAAAATCTGATAGTCGAGTCGTCTCAGAGGCGAAATGCAAGCAAATACGAGAAGGCTGCAACAGGAATGGGTGCATTGCTCCCGCGGCATCTATGCGGTTTAACCCGCTTCTATTATTAGTACGGAAACTAGCTTTATGACCAAAAGTCCTTTTAATGTTTGAACTTTAAAGGAAAAAACGTTAGTTATATAATAATTAACGTTATAATAAATGTTATTGTTTTCCGTTTTTCCTTTTGTATTATTATATTAAACAATTTTTTAACATTGATTCCATATTTTTTTTTAAATATTTTTAAGCGTCACGCAGTACCCCGCACACAGCATAGTAGGCAGAGGGAACCTAGTGCTTTGACTCAGTTTCCTTTTTTCCAACGAATTCTGGAGATATTGCGTGTCAAGTGGTGAAACTCAACTCCATGCGACACCAAAGCGAAGAAAATGGAAGTATTAAATATTCCAATTCCTCGAGTGGTAATCGAACCAGTCGCGCTTACAGTCACACCTTCTGTCCCTACGCCACAAATGACCTTAAAAATGTGTCAGCCAAAAGAAACAAAAATCTATTTTAATTATTTATTATCAAAAGTAAAGGTACACATATAAAGCAAAATAATGAAGCGAGGTGTAAAATAATATACGTAACTAAGTATCGATTAAATTATTAAATACGTCTAATAGTCACAATAGCATGCATCTTGCGTGTTTTCTCTTATCCAATCCAGGTATTTAGTCACTCTTGTATAAACCCCTGGATAACCTATTCTCGCACAGCCATAACCCCAGGATACAATACCTATAAAATAATAAAATATATATTACTTTTAACATTTTGAAGTGTTATTTACGCTTACGAAATTAAAAAGACATTTTTATGAAACATTTTTATAAAAAATTGAACGGAGCGGGATTCGAATCGGCGCCTCTTCGTAGCCGTCCGTCCGTTCTACTACACTTGAAATATTATATAGTATTTTCTTTATTGTGTTTAAAATCGATGCAGAAAATAATAAAAACTTATGTATTTCTATAAGAGATCTTTTCATTCAACTTACATAAGTGGCCGAGTGCATTCATATCAATATCAATCAGTACAAATCAATAAGATATTAAATATTAAAAGTAAGGAAATCTTTTTATTACGACATATTAAGGCATTGCCAGCTTCTAATTTTACACTTCTCACAGACAAAAAATTAGGAAATCAACTATATGTTTACAGTATTTTTTTTTTAATTTTTAGAAACCAGCAAACGTGTTTCAATATATGAACAATATAACAATATTAATTATGCTACAAAAGGCATACTAAACGGCGTGCATTGGGAGATGGATAATTTAAAAAATAAAAAAGATAATCTGAAATAGAAGCCATAATCATTAAATTATGAATAATAATACTGCAAAATTTACACGATAAAATTTGAACAACGATATTTACGTACCTATCAAGTCGTAAGCGTGATCTTTGTTTTCAAGTACTAATGGTCCTCCACTGTCACCCTGAAATAAACGAACCATTATACAAAAAAATATATAAATAAATATATGTTTATATAATTAACTAAATAAATTCGGCGAATAAATAAATAATTCTCCGAATTCGGCGGAAAGTGGGGAACGGAGTGTCTTAACACTAGGTTCCCTCTGCCTACCCTGCTGTGTGCGGGATACAGCGTGAAGCTAAAAAAAAAATTAACAAGCCAAAATAATAGGGTAATTTTATAGTATAAAAATGTTGTTTTTTTAAAAAAAAAAAAACATTTTTTTTATCATCACATATCAGACAACCATTACATGGATTAACAAAGTTAACACGTATATCAATTTAACAAAAATAATATTCTTCTTATAAAATATTATACCACCAAAGTCAAAAACATACAAAAAAAAAAATAACGATTTACCGTGCATGCGTCTTTATGGGCCGTAGCAGGGTAACCAGCGCACATCATAACATCTTTGATCTTAGTCTTATTGTATTTAGTGTTCCTACACTCTTCGTTGCTAAGCACTGGAAGTTGGGCTTCCATCAATGTGCAGGACCATTTACCCGTTTCTGCTACAGCTCCCCATCCCGCTACTGTCACCATTGAACCCGTGTAGAGATTTAAGGCTATAATTTATTAAAAAATATATATTAATTAAATTTTATTCGTAATAAATATGGCCACTAGCCGTCGTGGCACAGTGCGCACAAATTATGACTGTGAAGGTGACAGTTTCGGACAGTTCGAAATCCACTCGGGAAAATGATAGTTAAATTTTCGTTACTATTTGTTGAGTTTCGCCACTGAACACGCAAAATGTCCTAGTTTTAGTGGAAGACGAAGTGTCTTAACAATAGGTCCTAGGTAGTCAGAGACTACCTCGCTATGCGGAAAAAAGCGTAAAGCTATGTAAATACTAGCAGCTGCTCTCGACTAAAATGCCTATAACGATGAACTTCTATTGTCCATAAGATCTACGTCACCCACGAATATGAGTGAGTCCCTTGGTTAGGCCTTATTGGCCTGTTGGTGGATATGCGGAACCAATTGGTCCCGTGGAGGAAATGGTTGTCATAAGAAAGGAAGAGCTTATATTAAGAACTTCTATTGTTAAGGCGCAATTTACTACTACTACAGTTCTACGTCAGGTGTTCCACGTTTGAAAATCAATTAGTCTTAAAGAAGTTCCGAAGATGTGCAAGTACAAACATTCTGTTTTTACTTTCTTATTGTATTATAAATTGTTTTAAAATTATTAAAATATAGTAATTTTACAGTAAAAATTGTATAAATATTATATACTTTTATTGATTTTTCAGCGATTCGACAACCATAATGAATTGTGACAGACGTACCTAAGTTTTGCCGCAGCGGAATGTGAAATATTTAGTATGTTGCTTAGACGGCTGGCGTTACCAATGTATGGGGACTCTAATACAAAATTATTTTTTTTGTTATTAATTTCTAATGTATGGTAAACTAATAATCGACGCCGTTAGAACTAAATTAGTAACTTCTCGCTTTTTCCCAAATAGCATACCCTGCTCAAATCAAAGAGAACCTAGTGTCAGGACACTCCGTTCCCCGCTATCTACCTGAAATCGAGGCACTGCGTGTTTAGTGTCGGAACTCATATAATTTAAATATAATCCACTATAAAATATTTATTGGGCTCGAAACATCAAGGCTTTAACGTTATAAACGTATTAGGCCCCATGTTAATATCATTGATATCTTTTAATCTATACCTGATGCAAAATTTTAAAAATGTATTTAATTTTACGATACATACATTTAAATGAAATATAAATTATAATTTTGTTATCATACCTTTTTTAAATCAATTGAAAATAAAACAACATACATTTTTAAATAATCGAAGCCTTCAGTTAATTTATATAATAAATTTTTAATAATAATTAATTAGTTATTAATTTTATATAATAAATGTTCATATTTTAGCTCCACGTTTTTTTCTGCTAATATTTATTAACAAAAAAATAGTATTAAGACACTCGGTTCTCCATTTCTTATCTGAATTCAGACATTGCCTGTTGAATGCTGAAGGTGCGGCATTAACACAAACATATCTATAATATATACTTACAAGAATTTTTTTTTTTTTACTTTAAAATGAAATATATGGTTTAATCCTGTTTAGATCTAATAAAATCTTTCCAATGTCATTTGATTGCAACACAAAGCAAAGGGTATCATAATATTTTTACGATTCGCAATAAAGTGGCGATCCTTAATTTTATGCCCAATAAATTCTTATGGACATGTTTATGATGTAAATCCCTAATTTACTCAAATTTGATATCGTTTTAAATACATATAAAAAATATGCCATTATAGCTGAGTGGATCTGTGTATGTATTGCAAAAACGGTGGTTGTAGGTTCGTTTCCCGTTTCGGGGACTAATTATGCTTAAATTATCATCATTTTAAAGCTGTAGTAAGATAATATGCGTCGTTAAGTTCCGCCACACAACATACTGTGTCTTGTGTGGTTGATTTTTGAAAAAATAAGTAGCCTATGTTTGCACTGGATTTTTTACTACTTTAAATCTAAATTTCATCCAAATAGGACTGGTAGATTAGCCGTCCGTGAAAGCATGACAGACAAACATACTTTCGCATTTATAATATAAATATGGATACTACTTAGAATTCTTTTCTTGTTTTTTACTTCAATAACTTAATTACTTCAATAAGCATAAAGCTTCAATAAACAAAAAACTTACGAAGTTAATAATTGAATAATAAATGATTTACGACTTGCTCAATTATTAAAGCAATTATTAAGAATATAAAATGATTATACATATATTAAAAATAAAAAAAGTTTATGATTAAATGAATTTTGTGAAGAAAAACCTTTTGTACCTTTTTTAATTGAAAGTAAGTGGACGAAGGAGTATGACATTTGGCACAATTATAGTTATACAGAGAAAGAACGCATACTACTAATATATTTTTGAAATGATGCATAAAAATATATCAAATCAATAAATCTTACTGTATACGTAACATACAGTATACTTTTGTATAAAGTGACGAGTATTTTATACGTCAACGGAGACACTAGTAATATTGTTTGCAGTTTCCAGCTTCTTCTCGCATAACAGTGTAGGCAGAGATAACCTATTGATAAACACTTCATTCTACACTTTACGCGCGTTGAGTGGTGGAACTAAACGCCGCGCTTAATCTCCTTACCAGATTGGATGAATAAAAATAATTCAAGTATAGTCAATCATTCCCGCAAGTAGGAATCGAACCCACAACTAATTGTATTTACAGTCACGCTGTCTCTTTGTATAACGATGGCTTCATCAATAGTAGGTATTTAATGATCAGTAATAATAAATTTTAATATCATATGTACTTATAGAAAATAATATAAAATACTTACGATCTTTTGGCAAGCAAACAGGTCTGATTGCATATGTATAATCCATAGGTTTGTTTAACTGTAGCAGAGATATGTCATTGCTTAAATCAGTCAGCGTGAAGTTATGAACGTACATTTTCACCAAATATCGGGTTTCGGGTCTCTTTTTGCCGCACCGGTCGTGTTCACCGAATTTAACACGAAACAGAAACCACATAAAGCTGGAAGAAATATTAATTTTGAATATTTTTAAATTTTATGGTAACACCTCTGGTAGATCTTAAAATCTTCAGGATTTAAGATTTACAAAGATTACGATATTTGAGTACATTCATTATAACGTTAATAAAAAAATAGGACAAATATAGCATACTTATTCCAATCATTCCATTGAAAGCCTCAAAATGTGCGATTTAAGGTTCTCAATAAATACCTATCTGTACCTATATTTTTTCAGCTTGACGCTATTCCTACATAGCAGAGTAGTCCCCCGATTACTCTCCTATGCCCCTATTTCTTTCAAGAAAGTAGTGTAAAGACATTCCGTCCGCTTGTTTGATAGTATATAGTACCAATATAGGTATACTATTAAAATTTATTCTTCACGCGTATACTACGAGGCCATTATAAAAAGTATACCTTATCCATTAAACATTTTTATTTTCATTATTTCGTATAGAATATTATATTTGTGTATTAATAAAACTACAAAAAACAATAGCATAAATTAGGATAACAAAATAATGGAGTTGGGTAGCTAATAGCTGTATAGGATGCTCTTATTTTTTTTTAAATTGTCATCCATACTTTTATTATAAATGCGAATGTCTGTGTGTTTGTCTGACACGCTTTCACGGCTAATCTACTGATCCGATTTGGATGAAATTTAGAATATAAGTAGTAAAAAAGACTGAATCTAATATAGGCTACTTAGTTTTTCAAAAATCAACCTCTAAAGGGTTGAAATAGGGGATGAAAGTTTATATGAAAAATCTACACCGCTTGACCGATTGTAATGAATTTTGGCATATATATAGTTGATAATTCAAGGTTAAACATAGACTACTTTATTTTTCAAAAATCCACCCCCGAGTGTTGCAATATACTGAAACAGCCACGTAGATCACGAGGCGAAGCCGCGAGCGGGCCGCTAGTGTCTTATATACTATGTCGAATATACGATATTTTTTACGCTCTTGAACATAAGCTAAAGCACGACATTGAGTTCCACTGGTCAAGGGAAAGGGTAGAACGGAGTAGATACTGTGCTCTATCCTAACGTCAAGATTGACGTTAGGCTCTCTTTGAGTACACCGCTATGCGGGAAAAAGCATGAAGCTGGTTTTGTATCTCAATATTGAAAATTAAATGAGATTAGATTAAACCTTGGCGCCTTTTAATTAAATAAATGCGACGGTCCCAAAAATGAAACATTATAACATGCGATAAGCTTCTTGGAGGAGATTGTTTATTTTTTTCACTTATTCAAACGATGCATGGCTAAATATGTTCAAGTTGGTTTACTCCTGACTTTCCTGTTTGCGCCAGGTAAAGTTCATTTACTCAATATTAGTGTAAACTTTTAAACATTTTTAAAGTGTTATTCCACACTTTGGAAACCTATGCCTGGACGGTTTTCAGGAGACGCAGGTTCGAATCCCGTTGCGTTCAAATTTTTTATATGTTTTCTAAATCTTCTTAAACTTTTTATAAGTGTAAACTGTGAAACTCCAGATTCTCATTTCATAAAATATAGGAATAATTAAATAATGTTTGTCTATGGTTAGATAGATCATCACAATGACACTAAGTGAAATAGTTATATTTTTTCTGTTTTCTGTTTTCTGTTCTGGGTTTCAACATTCATCCTATACAGAGCTTTCTTACTTAAAGACATCGTAAGGGGACGTCATCTAACTATAAACTTGAGTGGTTGTGTATTCGATTCCCACACGGGTTAATGATTATATTTAAATTATTAACATTTTTCTGCTCTAGTACCGAAGCCAACGCGCGGCATTTGGTTCCCCCACTTAACGCAACTTCTCACAACGCGCAACGTCTCGATTTCGGTCAGAAAGTGGAGAACGGAGTACCTTCACAGCAGATTCTCTCCTTCTACCTTGCTATGCAGAAAAAGGTTTTGTATGTATATCAAAATATTTACTCTTTAACGCAATGTGCCGCTGAAATAACATATCTGTCGTTGATCAAGGAGGCTCCACATCCAAAGGAATTTAAATAAATAAGACGAGCTATCCATGGGAAGACGTTTACATCTGTTTCGGAACCGCCCACCACTCGCGGCTCTTCGTTGCGTTCCCCACAACCTAAACAAAAAAATACAATTAATTTTATAATAAATAAAAATTATACTTTAACATATTCTTAGGCCGTCAGTACAGTACAGTGCAGTGAGACAGCATCTGACTGTAAACGTGATGGTTGGGGGTCCGACACCCACTCTGGTACGTACACAAAGCGCACCCCTTGAATTCTGCCACTATATATACAATGAAACTGGATAACGGAGTGTCATAACACTAGGATCTCTCAAAATCGAGAAGCTTTTTCTTAGTGTCTAAAGCCCATACTTCTTTTGAATCAATAAAGTAAAGTTTAGTTTAGTAATTACTTATACAGTTACACAGCTTTCATATGGCTAAGGGAGTATATTCCGCACATTTATATTTAGCTCACAATATATTATTAACCTAAGTATTTCGTTTTAATTCATGTGAAAGATATATAAAAATGGATATTACGAATATTTTATTCGAAATACTTCAGTATTTTACTTGTTACGTGCGTACATATTCCCCCTCAGAATACCTAATACTAAACAAAAATAAATTACTAAATTTAAATTGTAATACTTTTATAACCGTTTCAAATAGTTATCGACACTTTTGAAGAAAAATATTTAAAAAGTAAATAATCGATATAAGAAATTCAATCGCTATTGTAATTGAACCTACATACAACAGTATATAAGTCAAAAAATGAAATTATAAAGTAAAATATAATAAATCAATAAAATGCGGTACTGTATTATTTACATAATAATGACTAATCTATAAGAAAATCTCGTGAGCATTATCCAACTAACATAAGTAATAACCTAAATGTATAACATTAATTACCTATTTTGATTCTATATTTTTATTCAATATTTTTTTAAATTAAATCATTTGTAAATAAAGCGCCGTAATTAAAAAACTGAACTGAATTAGTTAACTCAACTTACCAAATTTACAATTGAGAACCAAATTTAAAATATAAAAACACAAGTATCCATTATTTATTGAAATAGAACACTATTAATACTACTTACTGCAATCTCTACATGGTGGCAATTGTTCTTCAGAATGTTGTCCATAAGAATAATATTCGTCACTCACTCTAAGCAAAGTCTGCAAAAAAATAACTGTCTTTTAAAATTAAAAAAAAATAACCGTTTTACATAAAATAAACTTAAATAAAAAACTATTTTCACACTAATTCTAAGTAATCTTAATCTTAAAATTGTTCGTAGATAAAAAAAATATACTAATAAATCATAACAAAAAATCACTATAAAGCAATAAAAACTTAACCCAGTTAGTTGCAATTAAAAAATACAGAATTCCAACATTAATTAAAAGCGGAACACTATTAGCATAAAATAAATAAAAAAACTGAAACGCAAAAAAATATTATGATTAGTAAGAAACTAGTAGAAACAAAAAAAACTTACCTTGCTTAACGTGTCACCAGCACTGACTGACACACACAAAATAAAGCAAAACAAATTCATTAACATCTTATTATTATCTTTCCAATAAAATATTTTATTTATCATTATTTAAAGACATGAGTGATGATAGCTTCGAGCGTTTAGTACACAATGTATTCGACACACCAACTTATGCCTTCGATTTCGAACCGCTTGTGAATATCGGGCATCCTAAAATGTAGCGCGCAACCAAAATCCCAAATAAATAAAAGCTTTAACATCTAATCTGCAAGTATGTGCAGTAATTTATGTCTCTTTTACAAACAAAATAAATGAGATCTTAATGTTAGTGCGAAAGAAACTTTTGAACACCGTTTTAGGCGCCAATAGACGTTTGTGTATTCGAACATGTTATTTGGCAATGACCTCAGGGGTCGTTGACCTCGCGGACTTCGGAATTAATATTTAATTTGAATCTCATAGACTCGTCATAGATAATAATATAAATGTAATGGCTAATGCACCATTATGTTTTTTTGATTATATTGAAAATTCCGTAGTATGTGTTTGTAACCTATTTTAGCAACATTTTTGAGCTCAAAAAGCTTTATTCATTAACTAGCGACCCGCTCGCGGCTTCGCCACGTGAACTACCACTTTCATCCACTATTGCCTCTTTGGAATTGGTTTTTTTTTATAAAAGGGGGATGGTCTAAATTTAACCTTGCGTCCCTAATTATATTCTTGCGAAAATCATCGATGCATCTAGTACAATGTCTATACTATTTGATAGCGTATAGTTATAACTAATCTAGTAAGAAAACGTACGAAATCTGCTATCATATATCTATATGATAGCAGATTTCGTACATATATACCATCAGGTATATAGTATTATAAGCTGGTCATAATATCTTAAATAAATTTTAGACTTTTTATTTTATTTTACAATTGTGTTACTTACTGGTATTAAAAAAATACCTTTACTTGCAAATAATCAATATTACTTGACTTTGGTACTTTTTATTTTTCTGCCGGAACTATATTGAATACCAGGGTAAACTAACGACCCGCTCGCGGCGTCGCTGGGTGAACTACTACTTTCATACCCTATTTTAGCACCTCTGGAATTATTTTTAAAAAAGAGAGGTAGCCTATATTTGACTTTGCCTCATCAACTATTTCCTGAGAAAATTAATCGAAATCAGTCAAGGAGTTTAGAGCTTTCATTCTCACTATATTCTTAACACATATATAAGTTTCATCCACTGTTTCAACCTCCTAGGGTTTTTTTTTTTTTAAAAAGTAGCCTATATTTGACCCTACGACTTCTTCTTTTCGAATTTCATCTAAAGCGGGCTAGTAGATTACCCGTGCAAACAAAACCTATAGAAGAGATACAGATTTTTGCATCTTTATAATAATATTAATGAGTACGAATATATCTAGTACAATGTCAACTATATAATAACAGATGGTGACAGAAAACGTAGTGACATTTGTTGTCATATAGATAATATAAAGTTTTGTAGACCGGTCAAATGTATTTTTAATTGCAAATTATCTTCAATAAATGTTGTGCTCAATTTATTTTATAATTATTTTAAGTAATATTAGTGATATTAAAACAAATTTAGTTTCACTCGTAAACTATCAACACAATTTAAATGTTTTTTTTTATTTTATTTTTCTGCCGCAGTTGTATAGAATACCAGGATGAAAACTATCCCATATGTTGCTCTAACCTTTAAGCTAACTCCATACAAAAATTCATTAATTTCTACCCGGTAGATATCAGTATATAAATGATTTACTTATATCGGTTTTTTATTTTTTCCAAAAAAACTACATGGAAAACCGGGATAAAAGCTATCCTATATGTACCTTTGGACTATAAGCTATCACCATACCAAAATTCATTCATTTCTGTCCAGTAGTTTTTGCGTGATTGGCGAACAAATTAACAGACAGACAGACAGACAGACAGACAGACAGACAGACAGACAAAAATTCTACTGAGTGGATTTTTGGGCTCTGTTATCGATATATTAACGCACCCAATTAAAATTTTTCTGAAATTTTTCATGTACAGAATTGACTTTTCTACTCCTTTATTATATAATATAGATAGAATACATGTACATAAAAATACAAAAGCAGTTAATATTTTAGATTTTTCTTCTTATTTATTTTTTTAGCTTCACGCTGTATCCCGCACACAGCAGGGTAGGCAGAGGGAACCTAGTGTTAAGACACTTCGTTCCCAAGTTCCACCGAATTCTGAAAGATATTTTTTTCCTTAATATAAAAAAATAAAATAGCACTCACTAACGTTTTATGTTGGAAAAATACTTTTAAATCTCTATGGAAATACTAATATTAAACATAGTTATATAACTTTTAAATTTTTTTTACCTCTTTCATGTACAATAATAAATACCTACATGAGAGGATTTATTGAGGAGTCACGTGTTTTTTAGTATCAAGTATTTTTAAAATTAGTGAGAATATTTAATATTTAAAAAAACGCTAGAAAAAATTATAGAGGCCATCGTGGCACAGTGCGACGGCGCCTGACTGTAAAGCGATGGTTGTGTGCTCGATTCCAACTTGAGGAAATTTCTTGAGGAAACTATATTTACATATTCACTTCCTCGCTCTGGTACCAAAGAAAAGTCGAAGTTCTGTGCATGTTCTGAGGTATGTCTGTAAACATTTATTTGTACAAAACTAAAACTACGAGTCAGATTTAGATGTAGTTTTTAATAATAGATTCAAGTTTAATTAGTGCATGTGCTCATATATTATGTGCTACATAGTGACAACTCACACAAATATGTTTTTGCAAAGTTAAAACTACGAGTAATATTTAGATGCGTCCTGTGATAGTTTCAGGTTTAATCATAGCGTGTTTTAATATACATTCCACACCGATAATTCACCTGGGGATTTTTTTTTTATTGAAGAAAGGGAAACAAACGAGTAGAAGGACTACTTGATGGTAAGGCGAAGGTAACTAACCTTCGCCCATGGACATCCACAAGACTGGAAAGGTTGTTGTTGTGGTTGAAGAAAAGGAGGGAAGAAGGATAAGGATGGAAGAAGGATAAGGATGGCGGGAGTAGGGAAAGAGAGTTGGCTTACATGCTCGATGGAAGCGGAACACATCACCAGATGTTTGGCGGCTTAGCGACAGAGGGGAAGTGTCTAACCTGTCCTCCTACGGGTGAAAATGATGATGGATGCTGCAGTATATATAACTTTGTGCAAAACCAAAACAACTAATGTGTCTTAGATCATCGAATAGTAAAGAAATTAACTATATTTATATATTTGTGTTGTTATAAAGTAAAATATCTTGTTATAATAGGCCAGTCGTGGCCTAGTGGCACAAGCGTGTGACTGTAAACGACTGATTGTGGGTTCGATTCCCACTCGAGGAGGGAAAGTTATATTTCCATTTTATTCGCTCTGGTGTCGAGGTAAAGCGCGGCGTTAAGTTCCGCCACTTAACACGCAAGCCTCCGCATTCGGCGGAAAATGGGGAACGGAGTGTCTTAACACTAGGTTCCCTCTGCCTACCCTGCTGTGTGCGGGATACAGCGTGAAGCTAAAAAAAAAATATTATTATTGTAAGTCATTATAACCAAAATAAAAATTAAAATTTAACCAAAATAAAAATAAAAATAAAACCAAATTAAAATTATAACCAAAATAAAAATAAAAAATGTGTTACTCCATAAAAAGGGCGGGAAAATTAATAATCAAAATACAGATACTATATTAATGTTTAAATAGCTAACAAGTTATTTGTGCAGACAAATGACACTAGTAGTTTCGGTTTTGCACAAATCACTTAAAAATTAAACCTAACCATATACTGAAAACTACAAGGAGTCGTCTCCGTCGTATCGTTACATACATATATATTCTTTTTGTCAGACGTTATCTAGTTATTTAACCTTTTTTGAATTAAAATTTAACAGTCGTGGCCTTTTTCATTTTTTTTTATATAGTAAACTAGCCGCCCGCTCGCGGCTTCGCCTCGTGAACTACACAACTATAGCTTTTTCGTTACATTGCATTTCCTCGGGGGTGTATTTTTAAAAATAAACTAGCCTATACTTATCTTTGGATAGGGATCGATCAAGAGGTTTAGATTTTTCATATAAGCATTCACCCCCCATTTCAATTCTTTAGAGGTTCATTTTTGAAAAAATGGGCAGCCTATGTTTGAACCTAGAGTTTATAATATAAGTATGGATAGATAATACATTAAAACAATATAATACATTACAAAACCTAAACCATTTTATTTTCTAATATTTTTATTCATTACGTCAGTAATGCTGGACAGCATTTCGTCACATAGAGACAATAAAAATATTTTTTTCAAGCTTCATGCTTTTCTCTCTTAGACCTAACACTCGGTGTTCCAGCCAAGTTTGGAGATTCGTAGTAGTACCGCTCTTTGACTTACCAGAAAGAAATTAATTTAAATATTATAATGATTAACCCAAGAGGGAATCGAAACGACAACTAATCGTTTGCGTTGCACGCTGCCCCACTGCACTTCGATGGCCTATAGAAAATTATGTTTTACGTTATGTAGACAAAGTAAATTTTAGACCCGGTAATTTACAATTAATTCATTAAGTTATTAAAAACTTGGTTCTGACCGCAGTTTTACTTAAGCTGAATTTATAACCCTTATGTATTATTTTCATGTACGACAACGTATGCTTAAATACATCGAATGTGCACCGTAGTGATAATGTCTAAAATTTCACAGTTTTCATCAAGTGGAAGTACTTAACAACTTTGCTTAGACGTATCCAAGTGTAGAAGACCTGTTTTTTTTTTCAAAAATGTTTCAAGTCTCTGAATTTTGAATGTCAACAAAAATGTTGGACCATCATTTCTTTGTCTTAGAATTCTAAATTGGATATTGTATGTAAAAAAAGCTCGTATCGTAATGAACAACTTTTGCTATATATATGTGTTTTTAAAGTCTAGTTAAATCACTTGGTTCGGTGTTCAAAATCAGTTTCATCCAATGTCACGTCCAATCCATAACATAAAAGTAAGATAAACAAAAGATATAAAGATACTAGCGGCCCGCTGGCGGCTTGCCGCGTGAACTACATAACTGTTTCGTTATATTGCAACTCTCGGCGGTGGATTTATGAAAAATAAAGTAGCCTATGTTTAACCTTGGTTTGTCAACTACACATATTCCAAAATTCATTACAAACGGTCAAGCGGTTTAGATTATTCATATAAACTTTCATTCCTATAAGTGAGCATCGAACCAACAACCAATTGGACTTACACAACCAATCAGCATACGCTGCGCCAATGCACCTTGATGACCTCAAACATTTTCTATACTTTTTTTTTTTATAAAAATATATGTTTACACATTATTTTTACTAATCCATAAAAGTTACATATAATAATATGTTTTTTTATAATGAAGCGATAAGTTTGACGAAAACTGAAAATAAATTTTCATTTAGCAATCCAAAAACCATGAACTCACTAATATTATAAATAGGTAAGTTTGTGTTTGGTTAAATTATTGTTGCTATTTCACGCAAAAACTACTGATTGGAATTTCAAATCTTTATCTATAGAAATACTTAAAGATTCTGCATGCATCCATCGTGGCTCAGTATGACAGCGTCGGACTGTAACCGCCATGTTTAGGGATTACACTTTTTTTTTCTTTTTTTTTTATGGAAGGAAGGAGGCAAACGAGCTGAAGGCCCACCTGGTGTTAAGTGGTTACCTTCGCCCATAGACATCCACAACATTCAAGTTATGGATGCGTTGCCAGCCTTGAGAATGTAGGACAGAAGGAGGGAGGAAGGATGGGAATGGTGGGAATAGGGAGAGCTGGCTTACATGCCATCGAACCGGAACACATCATAAGATATTTGACGGTTCGTCTTTGACATGATAGTGGTCGCGAGCCAGTCGGAGAACGAATCTCCTACCACCAAACTACTGGGTTACCCGCCTTTTACGGGACGCTACCCAGCGGCGGGGGGAAATTGTATTCTTAACCCGTCCCCTCACGGGAATACTTGGGGGATAGGTATAACAATCTATTATATTATTTTCATTCTTCCGCTCCGATTCCTAGGACAAAGGTCGAAGTGAAGTTCCTCCATTTATTATGTAACATCTCAATTTGGAAGGAAAGTAGATAACAAAATGTCTTCACGCTAGGTTCTTTCTGACTACCCTAATTTGCTGGAAAGAGCATGAAGCTTCATCAAAGGCACAATGCTTCTTATAAAGAAGATACAAACAAAGTCGCGGGCACCGTCCAGTTAAATTATCAATCATAAAACTGATTATATTTTGTTAGCAACCGAGAATTATATATATTTTTATTACATACTAATAACCATCCGAATCTAAAATATTTGTAATAAAATTTGAATTCAATCAACCGCAACCTTTAAAATTAAAATAAAAGAAAAACGAAGTACGTTATTTATATGTATATTTTTACATTCCACAGTCGATCTTAAAGCTAAACTTAATTAGTATGGCATTATTATATGTTACGTATATTCGTTGACTTATAAATATTAATATTCCAAAATAATACATGTCATCTCCTTATTTATATATATTTTTGGTATAATTTAAGAATATTATTTATAGTTTGAAATATTATCAATTGCTTTTGATGCTTGTTATTGATGTTGTATCAAGATGTATGTATGTATCTAATAATATAGAAAAGGTCAATCGTTGTTAATGAAATCAATAAATCAATAGTCCTGTACCTTTATCATGTAAATGACTTTATATAACTTGTTGACTATTGTATAAAAAAAATTCAATATATTGTGATGTACTATTCTTAATGCCTCAATTAATGAAACATTGTACATTTAGAATTCCATTCAATTCGGTCGAAATGTATAACTAACACCATTGACTGACTGATTGATTAATCATTCTCTATTCTCAAAACTCTTTAAGCAGGTTTTCGGCAATAGATCTTTTGAATAACATGACAGCCAAAAGTAGTTTCTCACCATATAACTGGTGAAAAGTAGGTTTGACTCGTTTATTCCGCCAAAAGGAGTTTTAATTCTTCAGCCCTCGGCTGAACAGTACATAGAAAATATATAAAATTGCTATTAAATGTATGTGTTAAAAGAATTGGAAACTTTTCAATGTTTTTGTGATTTCTGTATTGTGTACATCTTTAGTATCATTTAACAATAAGTGATCCTTTTCAATATGAATCATTAAGCTACGTAAGTAAGTGTAAATATATTTATGCGAGTATATATACAATTAGTACAACTAAACTTTTGTTTACTGTACAAAGATATCACACCAATTGTTTTGTTCAACAAATACTTGACTTTAAGCAAAAAAGTTAAATATGTTAATTATTTCCATAAAATTACAATATATATTCCATTCAGATCTTGTATGTAAAAATATGTCGTGTACATATACTAATAATTTCATTCGTTACAATAACAAGCGTCTTTAGTATTTTCCCGTATCCAGGCCAGGTAATTGGTAACTCTTGTGTAGACTCCGGGGTAGCCAACTCTGGCGCATCCGTTGCCCCAAGACACCACTCCTAGAACGTTTAACCCAATATTTAAAGATAGCCAAAATAAAAGTTTCTCAACATACATAAGAGGTTGTGGCCAGTCGTGGCCCAGTGGCACAAGTGTGTGACTGTCAACGACTGGTTGTGGGTTCGATTCCCACTCGAGGAGTGGAAATATTTAATATTTCCATTTTCTTTGCTCTGGTGTCGAGGTAAAACCGCAGCGTTAAGTTCCGCCACTTAACACGCAAGGCCTCTGAATTCGGCAGAAAGTGGGGAACGGAGTATCTTAATACTAGGTTCCCTATGCCTACCCTGCTGCGTGCGAGATACAGCGTGAAGCTGAAAAAAAAAGGTAAACTTTTTAACTTTGTTTGTAAAGGTGATCTTCGGAAACACTGAACCGATCATGAAAATTCTTTTACAATTGGAAAGCTACGCCGTTTAGGAGTGATATAGGGTATATTTTATTATGATTGAACAGGTTTTTCAGAGAATCCTAAGGGGACTCAAACGGGGGATAAAAGGTGCCGATCTAGCGGCGCAGCCGCGAGCTAAGCGAGCGTCGGTACTTGTCTATGTACCTATTTAAAAGGTTTGCATTACATTTTTCATTTCTCCTTCTCGTTCTAGTAAGACGGTAAGTATCTTGTATCTTGAAAATCGTATGAAGCTGATTTTTAGTTATTAACCTAATTAGTGCATTAATAGATCTCTATCTCTACATCAAATTGCTAATCAGCGTTTAACCAACGTAAAATACAATACAAATCTTTACACTAATCTATTACCATGCAAACAACTAATTGACGTTTCTGAGTGCAGGTGTACGTCTATATTAATGACATAAAGTTGTCCATACGTTGTGCTAATGAGTGAAAGGCACGTGAGTTGTGGTGGGCAGTGCATATTCTCATAGGATTTGTTAACATCAATATGCATTACCTATTAGCTCGTAGCGCTTGTCATGCTTTCTCTCGGTGATGAGTGGACCGCCGCTGTCGCCCTGTAATAATTAATGGTCTCCTGTATATTTGGAGGTATGCATTCAGTTACGTTTAAAGTGATATGTCACTTTGATATCATCCTACATTTTTTCGAGTGGAGATCGAACCCACTATTACCAACCACAAGTATATAACACAGCCAATGGCATGTTCCAATTCCACCAAGTGACCTCTTAACTCCTCAATCAGGATTAGAAAAACTCTTATAATAAACATGTATATATCAAAAGTACAGTAAAAAAATAAAAAATCGCACACAATAAATGTTTATAAATATTCAATAAATAATTAAAATCCACCTTCGTTCGACATACAAAAATGTCAAATGCTAAGCTATATTATAACTTATGAGCTATAATATAGTGGCCAGTCGTGGCGCAGTGGCACAAATGTGTGACTGTAAACGACTGGTTGTGGGTTCGATTCCCACTCGAGGAGTGGAAATTACATTTCCATTTTCTTCGCTCTGGTGTCGAGGTAAAGCGCGGCGTTAAGTTCCGCCACTTAACACGCAAGCCTCCGAATTCGGCGGAAAGTCTGGACGACGACGACGGAGTGTCTTAACACTAGGTTCCCTCTGCCTACCCTGCTGTGTGCGGGATACAGCGTTAAGCTAAAAAAAAAGCTATATGCGTATGTATAATATGGTTAGCATAATTTATTAGTATTTCGTAATATCCATACTGTCACAATTTAAAAAAAAACAGTTCACGCCTTTTCCCGCATAGTATGGCAGTCAGAGAAAACCTAAAATCCAAACACTTCGTTCTCCACTTTCCGCCCGAATTCAAGACGTTGCCTGTTAAACGCGAAACCTAACTCCGAACTTTGTTCTAGGTAACAAAGCAAAAAATAATATAATCACTTCATAAGTATTGCGTTTAAAGTCAGAGGCTGTCCAACTGCCGGCCATACTTTCACTAATTATTATTTTCAATTTTACTTCTAAATAAATGTTAGAACATACATTAATTAATAGAACATTTTAGTTTAATAAAAAATATGTTACCTGGCAGGAATCCTTTTGACCAGTTTTCGTGTATCCAGCACACAACATATTGTCGGTAATCATGCTTGAAGTATACTTTGTGTTTCGACATTCTTGATTACTTATCACAGGAACCTCTACTTCTTGTAGTGTACAAGACACTTTACCCTCTTCAGTTAGTGTTCCCCATCCTGAAGCAACTGCCTTTACTCCAACGTACAGATTTTCTGAAATTGAAAATAAACTTTTTTATGTTTTAAAAAATCAGAAAACTTATAAATAAAGAAAAGCAGCATGTTGCAGTTCCCCTAGTGGGAATCGAACCCATAAAAATCGCAGTTACAGTCAGACGTTGCCACACTGCACCACGATGCGCCTGTGCCTGCGCCTCACTTATAAATAGCGCTTTATTATTTCGCGTTCCCTTTGCAAAGTGCTAAAGCAATATATAACGAGAGCTATGTCTTGTTAAATATTTTTACTTATACTGTTAATATTTCACTTATTAATTTCCATATACATTCAGTAACTTACTATCATCAGTTGGCAAGCAAATAGGCTTTATGGCGGCACTCATAGGAACCCTCTCGTTGAGACGAAGCAAAGCTATGTCATTGTCGAAATTGGTAAGGCTAAACTTGTTAGGTATAGCTCGAAGGACGAAGCGGGTCTCCGGTCGCTGTGTAGCGTTACATCGATTGTGCTCTCCAAATGTCACCTTTATCATAAACCACATAAATCTGCAAAAAAGTAAAGAAAATTAGTTGCATTCAACATTAGATGTTAATCTCAACTTTTTGAACGAAAATTAAAAAAAAGAGATTGTTTTCGCTTAGATACTACCTAGTACAATTTTACGATTTCGATTTGATAATATTTCATATTTTTGTGTCCATGTGTTATTGTTGTCTCACAGATTTTTTTTTTTTGAATAAACAATTATAACAGCAAATGAATTACACACATTTTTGCTTCTACTACAAAAATACCCTAAATAATAACAATAACTGATTTTCATCATTATATTATAAAAAGCAAAATTAAAAATTTTGAAAAAACCCACGACGGTTTAATTGTAATTGAAAAAGGATAAAATAACTGTAAATCCCCCGCCTAAAAGAATATATGTAACGAGATGATGGGGACGACTCCGTCGGGGGCTGTCATTACTTTAAGTTTGCACAAATCTTCTCATAGGTTTTCTTGCTTAAAAATTAAAATATTAATATGAATTTACAGTTTTGATAACTGGTATTTTAAAAACTTTAAAACGAAATCTATACTTTTAGCTACTATATTTAAAATAGGGATTGCAACTGGCAGCCCCCGACGAAGTCGTCCCCATCATCTCGTTACATATATTCATTTAGGCGGGGGATTTACAGTTATTTTATCCTTTTTCAATTACAATTAAACCGTCGTGGGTTTTATCAAAATTTTTAATTTTGCATTTTATTTTAAACTTTTTAAAGTGAATAGATACACATTATATTATATATTACATAATATCGAAATACTTTATATTAATCTTCATGCAAATCCAAAAGAAATTATAAACCCAATGCTTTCTGGTTATCAAATGCTTATTGCAGCGCCTGGCAGATTGTCACTGTAACATTTCCACGAAACTTAAGTCTAACCAAATCAGTGAAAATCACAAAACCCAATAGTAGTTTTGATTTTGAACAAACTAATTTATACTGGAGCGCCCCGTGGTAGTTCGTGATATGGCATATAAAAACACGCAGCAATTAAACCAGAACCTATCACAGAAAACTGCATCTAAATAGGTTTCACACAAAAAATAAAAGCAAATGCTTACTGCAGCGCCCCCTGGTGAGGTGTCACCATGACACATATACGAGAAGACGCACTAATTAAGCCTGATCCTATCTTTGATAACTGCATCCAAATTGGACTTGTAGTTTTAGCTTTGCATAATTAAATGTTTAATGCAGCACCCCCTGGCGTGTTCATAACGTAAAAAAAATACCTAAAAACTTACACCAAGTAAAGGTAACTCTAATACTAAAAACTCTGCGCAATCGGACTAGTAGTTGTAGCTTTGCATTAAATGTTTACTGCAGCGCCCCCTGGTCAGTTAACACGATAAAACATATCCACGAACATGCAGTAATTAAGCTTGAACTTATCATTAACACTGCATCCAAACCAAATTTGTCATTTTATCTTTGCACAAACAATATTTTACTGCAGCGCCCCCTGGTGACTTGTCACTGTAATATAAATTTAAAAACATGCTATAAGCAAAGCGGAATCTAATACTGAAAACTCTTGACAATCGTACTAGTCGTTTTGGTTTTACACAAAAAAATAGAAGCAGCTACTTACTGCAGCGCCCCCTAGAGAGTTAACACATACATGAAAATATGCACTAAGTAAACATACATGACACATATATGAAAATATGCACTAAGTAAACTTGAATCTATCATTGAAAACTGCATTCAAATCGGACTCGTAGTTTTAGTTTCGCACAAACAAGTGTACTTACTGCAGCGCCCCCTGGTGAGTAGTCACCGTAACGCATATATGAAAAGAAACACCAATTAAACCTGAACCTATCGTTGGAAGTTTCATCTAAATCGGACTAGTAGTTTTTGCTCTGCATAAACAAATGTTTACTGCAGCGCCCCCTAGTGAATTTTCACCGTAACCAAAAAATAAAAATCTTAAAATATGCACAAAGCAAAGCTAAATCTAGTTCTGAAAACTCTATCTAATCGAATTAGTAATTTCGGTTTTAGACAAACAAATACAAGAAAAATTTTGGTTTTACACAAAAAAGTACAAACAAATGCTTACTGCAGCGCCCCCTGATGAGTAGTCACTGTAGCACATATATAAAAAGATGCACCAATTAAGCCTGAACCTATCCTTGAAAGTTACTTGTAAATCGGACCAGTAGTTTTTGATTTGCATAAACAAATGTTTACTGCTGCGCCCCCTGGTGAGTATTCCCCGTAACAAAAAAAGAAAAATCTTAAAATATGCATCAAGCAAAGATGAATCTTTTTATGAAAACTCTTTTCAATCGGAGCAGTACTTTCGGTTTTAGACAAATAAATACAAAAAAAGTACAAACAAATGCTTACTGCAGCGCCCCCTGGTGGTTTGACACGATAAAACATATCCAAGAACATCCACCAATTAAACCTGAATCTATCACTGAAAATCTATTGAAATCAGAATATTATTTTTTGAGATAATTGAAAACATTCGTTTTCACGTAAAATGCTTACTGCAGCGCCCCCTGGTGAGTTAAGGCAATAAGACATATCTAAGAACATACGCCAATTGAACCTTAACCTATCATAGAAAACCGTATCAAAATCGGACTTATAGTTTTGGAAATAATTGACATAGTAATTTGCACAAACACACAAACAAACAAACAAACAAACAAACAAACAAACAAACAAACAAACAAACAAACAACCTCTCACCCCAAACACATATACAGTCGCCGTTCCGTCGCGGGTAAAAACCAAGATACTTATTTTTTATTATTGGTACTAAGCCGTCGATAATTAATATATTTTACCTATTTTCAATGAAATTATATATAAACAAAATAAATAACCGTTACAGGCGCTAAATGACTAGTCGTTAATCATGTGGGACACTCATTACAATGTAATAACAAAGCCATATTTGTGTCAACATTTAGCGAAAGTGACACGAAATATGTTTTGGACATGAATATCATTAATACCTGCTCATTTACGCTTTCACTGACTAAAGTAGTTAAAAGTGCTACCAAAAACATTGGAAAAAATTGAAATTAAATATGTAATTTGATGCAATTCCCAAGCTTCATTAAGCTAACCTAATGCTTAACCTATAGATTATTCTTTCATCCCCAATTATTTTGATCTGTCCTTGCTGAGTCATAAACTTGTCACTCCTTTACTTCTCAACTGAATCAAACTTCGAACGCAATATCCTACTCCTAAAATATAAGGGCTACGGTCGTACAATTACGTCATGTTTGCACTTTGTATTCAAAAGCTGGTCTAAACAGTGCCTAGATTAATTTTTATAACTTAAATGAGCTAGGTCAAATGAGACCAAAAATTTTATCTTTCTCGTATTACTTTACGATAAAGAGGATTAAACAAAACATTGGTATTAGTTTAAAAATTTAGCCTCACAACACTATTATAAATGTAATGTAAAAAGTAACACTTGCACATACAGAATTCAGTGATACATTAATATTAGTGTTATATGCACTTAGGGCTCGTACTTAAGAACACACAGTCGGAATACTTAAGGATGCACAAGCTTTGCAGAACAAACTGGTACTAGAGAAAACTTCTAGTATGTTGTTGTCTTCGTCGTAATATGGAAGGACACATCAGTACTATATCAAGTAAATTCAGAGCACTCAAGAATGTGGACTAGTGTACTAGTACTGAATAGCTGATTGATAATCTGAATCGGCTAGAACACACCCAGATTATCATAATACATCATGCATTCGATCTGCCAAGACAACCATAAAGAAATAAATCATTATATCTCAGAGTCTATAATTAATGTTTATGCTATTATATATACTACTTATGTGGCTGAATAAAATATTAGGAACTTAAACTTACAAGCTTTGACTTCAAATATTTTTTGACAGAAAAAAAATAATTTACAACGACTTTCCTAAAAAAATTAGAATCACTGCGTGATATCTTGAGCTCATTTTTTTGAATTGCTGGGTCGTTGGTCTGAGCCCTGTATTTAATCATAGAAGGGTACTAATAATTATCAATTATCCCTCTTTTTATTTGTATTTTTTTCAAATACTCGCCAATCACGTCTATTACTGCTTCCAAAAGTAAAACTTCAAACGTAAAACTACTTCATTTGTTACCAACTGCTTCTTACCATTTTTTTTATTTATATCAACTGAAAAATGGACATTTATATGACTCACTGGCTCTGTTTACAAAAATAATCTTGTTTTGTTAGTGACTTTGCTACTGACAGTTTTGTTAATTAAAAATGTTAATAGTATTGTTCATTTAAATTGAACTTTAACGGTCTTTTGTGTTGACTTTCTTTCTGATAAACTGTATACGTGGCTATCGCTATCTAACTTTAATAACGAAAAACTACGTCGATTCGTCCAACCGATTTTTTTTTATTAATAAATTATTGTTAAAAAAATCACTTCATGTAAATATTTTGCTTAAATTTAACTTGGGCAAAACAAACAATTATTCGAGACAAACAAAAAAAAATACGAAAACGCACAAACGCTTCTAAAGTGGACATTTACAGAGGATGTTGAACCGTAAGTTTGGAGCCTGCCTCTCGGCCGGTTTAAAGGTGAACGCACTGATACCGATTGGAATTCACAAATTCAGACCAAGAACTTATTTTGGGCTTGTTCCACCATTCCCAGGTTATCGGACTCGTATTTCGATGATATACGATATCATCTGCAATTCTGAGACGCATTAACATTTCAATCAAAATAAGATGACTAATAATAAGACTCATCTAATGTCCTCTATTTCTCCTTAAATTTACATTTTAAATACGTCTCTAAATATTCTTCAGATAAAAATGTCAATATTTTATCCTTTTTTTTAATTTAGGGATTGTATTTTAGGGTATTGCGTCATTCGTTAGCAATTAACCTACATTGTCGATAGATTGGAATATTCGGTGAAACGTCTTAATTTCACATTATGTATCGATTAGCCTTAATATATGTGATATTTCCAGATCATTTAAAATATTCGGTTTATTTGTAAAAGCCGTGCATGTTTTTTTCAATTATATTATAATCTAAATGCTAGGTAGGTGTCGAGTCAATATTCTCTCAAGTTCCATGCTAATACTTTAAAACCACTTGCTAAAACGCTCAGGTTTCGCATGACTAAAATAACACGTGAAACTGTTGTTTCAATCCAAACATGTATATTTTATGGCGGCAAACTAAATAGATACCTACGAAGGCGATAAAATTATGTTTAACTGCCACTAGAAGCAGTGAAATTCACATAAAACAACCACTTAAGTCACCGAGCTGTATTAATGAATTGTTTGCAGGATTAATCAAACATTTCTTTTCCACAAAATGTATGAGGAAAATAAACACAAAACATATGAGTCACTTTGCAATGTAAATAAAAGGAAACGCTAAAAACTTGAAAGATAAATTAGTGTATTTTATATTCGGTGTATAGGAATGCAATATACATAAATATTTCAAATGTCAATCTTTATTTGGTATGTATATTCATATTGAAATATCATTGCCTATAGTCAATATCTGGTTATGATCGCGGCGTTGAGTTCCGTCACTCAATACACAATCGATTTTATATATCGATTTTGGTCGAAATATGGAAAACAGTGTCATGTCACTAGATGTTATCTGATTACGTTGATGTACGAGAAAAAACGTCAAACTATGGCTGTAGACTATGATAGGCCGTTTTCTTACCTTTTCGTATAGCCTTTTATACTTTAACATTATTAATATAAATTTAATATGTAGCTCTTATAAAAACTAAAAGAATAAAAATGTTATTAGTAAAATTCATTGTTATGATTGTCGGGGCATATATTCCTAGAAGAATATAATTACTTAAGACATTTGATATACATATTTTTCTATATATTATTTGAAAATAATATGTACTCTATTAGAGCCATTACTAGATTAAAACTTGAGCTACAACGGAAATAGCGGAATTGTAAATTTTGCAAATTTGATATAGTTTATTCACCTAAAGATTCTAAAAAGCGTTTTACACTTTAATTAAAGAAAACCAATCAATAGATAACGTAGTCTTAATTTATCTCAACTAATAAATTTAATTAGAACAGACTATTTTACATATCTATCATACCTATGTATTTTTATGTACTTTTTAAATATATGTACTTTTTAATATTTATAAAGTGTTATTCACACACTTAGAATAGCACAAATGTTCGTTAAAATATTTTTTGTACGATTTTTAAGTATTTTTATTTTGTTCAGAAAAGATCAATTTGAAGTCACATTGATCACTCTGTTCTTGACTGCCTGCCCAAATTGCAACAGCATATTATATTCATTTCTTAAAATTTCACACACTTAGGAAACTTAAAAAGACATTTTTAAAAAACGTATAAAAATATGATCTTAATTTTTTTCTACAATTTCCTGTTTTCCTATAAAAAGAACGAAGTAACTCCTTAACATTATATGGACACACCGTGCGGATGCCGGGAATAGATTGCAAGAATTGCCCGGAACAGTCAGAACAATTGTCTGGGACCCGCACCAAATTACACTCTTAAAAAGCCCTTTTAAAATGCATTACTCAAGCTTCTCTCACTACCTAACCAAATATAAGCCAATCCTAATGTCATCTTCACAATACAAAACAGTTTTTTTATCAAAAAAGCAGAACTTTATCTAAAAATATATATTTACCCCTTAACACAGTGAGCAGCTGTCAGCACATATCTGTCATTTATCATCATTCCACCACAGTAGAATCTTTTAAAGTACGACAGTTTGGCCACCCATGGGAACTCATTGATGCCAGCTTCCTCGCCTCCTACGATACGCGACACTTCATTTCTTTCACCGCATTCTGAAATTAGGAACGTATTTGATTTAAGATGGTTATTGGAGACAAGACAATAATTGTAGTTGATACAAAAGTTTTCCATATAGCAGAGTAATCAGAAAGAACCTAGTGTCAAGATGTTAGTCTTAGTTATCATATAAATAAAAAAAAGTATAAATATAATGGTTCCCCCTAGTGGGAATCGAACCCACAAGTAATTGCGTTTAGAGTCAGAAATGCACCACGATACCCTCATCTAGTTAAAATGGTTCATTATGAACATTCTATATTTTTTATATCCGTTTAAATAATTCTGATCGGTGAGATGAGAAAATGATCATAAAAATGAACACTAAAAAATCGTCCCTATGTTATTTTAAATAAATCGAAATTAATTTAAGATACCAAGTTATAAATACCGTCTAATTCAGTCAAGTCATGTTCGTGATTGAAAACCCGTTAATTCAGCTTCCTCTCGATTTATTTAAAAATGCACAACAGATTTATGTTGACAGCTTACAAAAAGGCTTTCGATTAAAAACGTGAATAGAATTCTAAAATTTTTAAGAATATTTTTTATATCAAATTTCACCGTTTATTATTATTATTAAACATATTATGCTTTCCCTACACAGATAATTAATATAGATATAGCATGATGGAAAACACCTTTGGTTACTCTGTTTCTAATAAGGTCTCAACTTTCCGCTGGGAATTGAAATGTATCTGGGTAGCGAAATATGACGTATAAAATGGCGGAACTTAACGTCGCGCTACGTCTAAAGCAGAGCGTAGAAATGAAAATAATATATAATCACTCCTCTAAGTGGGAATCGAACCTGCAACCATGGCGTCGTAGTCAGGCGCCGTCTTAGGGCTCCATTTACCTTTAATTAAGCTTAATACAAAGTTAGATTTTGCAAAATGTAGACTTACTACAACTACACGTGGTTTTGGGCTGATTAACTTCGAGAAGCGGTGGTCGGTTTCCCCACACACCCCCGAAAAAGTTCTTCGTAAATACGCCACGTTTTTCACGTGACGTCTCTACCTGTAAATAATAAATTAATTAACATCGTTTTATAATTGTGACCTATATTTAAGAGATTGTATCGATACTTAAAAATGTATTTATTTTCATATTATATAAGTATTTATTACTAAGAAAAATATTGCATTATTTATATTACTTTAAGTATAAAAATATTAAAGTTAGTCAAATTATTTTTGTATATACATATGTATTTAAATGAAATAACAAACAGATCTATAACTAAATTAAATTTTTCCTAATACTTTTTTAATCACACCTAGTTATAAATTTCGTTGAAAAATAAAAATGTATCAAAATTTTATAACCGTTTTTATAAGCACAAAAAACTATTAACGTCTATAATAATTTACGATTTCAAATTAACAATCCAAAAATAAATAAAAAAAATAAATCACAAACCTGGCAAGTGAAAGTAAGCGCCACTAGCACAAAGAAAAGAAAGCACTTCCACATTCTGGCTGGTTATAAAAACAACATGTAATATAGATAAAAAATAAACAAAAAAAAAGTTTTAATCAAAAAAGTTTGTCTTCAGAATTTCGCATCACTCGTGTTTGAAGTTGTCGCGCGCGCACAAACTGACACACACTGAGATGTTCCGCCATCGGCCATCATTCTCACGGGCATCGGACGTGATTTGGGTGAACGAAGCACCCCACTATTATCTATTGAATGTTGAAAAAAGTTCTACTAAAATATTTTTTTGATTTTAAACAGTTGTAGTGTCATTTAGTTGGTTTGTTTAGTTAGGTATAATGGTTGCCGGTTTTAATTTAAAGTAGAATTTGAGATAATAGATGTTAAAATTAGATGCCATCGTGGCGCAGTGGGACATCGGTGCAGTAGCGCACGGAAGTGGGTAACGTCTGACTTAAAGTTGAATGTGGGTTCGATTCCTATTGGAATAGATATTGTAATTTATTTAATTTAATTTTTTGGCTCTGGAGTCTAAGAGAAAGCGTAGTGTTGAGTCTCACCGTTCGGAGCAATGTTAATTGAACCCTAGGTTCTCTTTTCCTACTCTACTGTGCGGGAAAAAGCGTAAAGCAGTAAAAAATGCAAATTATATTATATGTATCTCTAATGTCGCTAAAAGGTTTTGGAATAAATGAATTATCCCGAAGTTAGCCATATCTATATGGCAAACGTGTAAAGTTAGAATTGGTTAAAAATAACAAAACAGATAATTTTCAATTACACGACACTTCTTCATTTCAGAGCCTACCAACTTTATTTCAAGTTTTGAACTCATTATTATTGTTTTTTATTTTAAACAATATTCAATTTTATTAAGTATCCTATCGACACACGATGCCATCAAGCGAAAGTAACACTTTCCATACATAGACTGACAAATGTCTACCTATTTACGTGCATCTTGACTGTAAACGCTGTTAGAATGTCATTTGGACCAGTATTTTATATGATTAGATCCGTTTTTGATTCATTGATCTTTTAATTTGATCACTTTTAAAGTTCAGTTATATTTGATATTTTTTGTGTTTTTACGTTACTAATTAAACATTTTATATTCTAGAGCAATGAAATGTGTCTTGTGTCACTGAGCTTGTGGAAGTGCACATGACATTATCAGATTTAGTTTATTTACTGTAAAGTTTTTTTATTGAAGGTCCGCTTATAAATTTATCTCCTCATTATTATATCACGCCACACACGTCTCTAGTAGGGCAGGAAATATAGAAGTGATATTTTACTACATTCTTCTTTTCTAGTACTGCTAAATAGATCAAGATACACAAGTATATCGTCTTTAATATTTTTTAAACACTGCAGTATTTAGTTAATATATTTGAAACATGCAGAAATTCAACAGCAACTCTCTGCCATTTTTTTAAGTTTGCAGCAAAAAAAGAGTCCTTAGAACCTTACTATAAGAGCTATCTCGATGCCAAGCCAGCCAGCCAATGCCAGCTTATCTTGTACGTCATGCTGTTCTCGATACTCTACGATTTTTCTTATATAATTTTATAATGGATATTTTTTTTTAATTTTTGTAGTATATAACATATTTTTATATAAAATGAAAAGATTGGCAAGGTAAGGATGTAACGAAATAAAATGTTACAGTCAAGATCAATCAAGATTAAAAGCCTTTATGCCTCTAAGCCTCTGCCTAATTTTGGGACGAAGAAACAAGTCACTGTAAACAATTTTGGATGTCAATCTACATAAACACTATAACAGATAAGGAAACACTTGAATAAAAATTTGCATACAGTTTTCGCCAACGTCCATACCACGTTGAACACACCGGTTCTCGTCCGATCACCGAAGTTAAGCAATGTCGGGCGCGTTCAGTACTTGGATGGGTGACCGCCTGGGAACACCGCGTACCGTTGGCTTTTTGCCTCATTCAATACATTGCTAAATTTTCTTGTTTCTTAGAAATCCACATCAGATGTTCAGACTATTGCTGTTTGTTTTGTTTAACGTTTTACTTTGAGTAGACAAAAAGAATCTTGCGTGACTCCTCTCTCCGCTTCTGTACAAATTCGAAACAATATGAATTGAATACCTCTACTCAATTCATCTCACCTAGCCTCGACAAAGACTCGCTTTGTCTTACTAGAGATAATAGGTGTAAATTCTCTAAACTTATATTTAAAGGTTATCCACTACATCAAATGTGATTTAAAGCAGTTGTTTACAAGCCTCAATGTTCAATAATTTTTATTCCGACAACAATAGTAAATGATAAAAAAGACAAGAACGAAAACTGCTTACCATAGTTAATTGTTATGTAGGCCAATGGAAAATACCTATCGCGTTGAACAGTTTTTTTTAAGGGGACATTTTATTATTTCTTATAGTCTAGCAAGTCTATTACGATTCTTCATCAGGAGTTCCTTTCATTATTCGAATTTAAGTACACTTATTTAAATAATATAAATATCAAATGTTAAGAGCAGATTAATAAATCACAATAGTCAAAATTGTATTTAAATCAGTAATTACGTTTCTTATATTTATGAGCAAAAAAACAGGCACAGAAACAAAAAAAATACAGATCTTTTTATTATATGTATGTATAGATACAAATATACATAAGACACTTAACTAGTATTAATTTAGTTTCTATCCGGCGACCAAGAAGCTATTGCTATTACTCACGAAGAGGCGTAAGCTCAAATCGTGACAACAGTTAAGTAATCCTAGACTAACGATCGAATCGGAATTATTTTTTTCGGTTCTCTATGTTTTTAAAATATGTTAACTGAAAGTGCCAAAGCTTACTTTTGTAAATACTCATACATGGCTATAGGAAAATGCTAAAATTGCATCATGATATATGTTTCATTCTTCCCTAATTTTGTATATTCTTTAAGAATTATAAAAGTATTTTTTCTGATACCGACATAGAATATCAGATACTTATTAAAATGTAACATACTTAGCTAATGCAGATTTCCAAAAGTAAACTTATTAAACTTTTCCTAATTGCAGAAAATTTGTCGCTCATAATTGACTCTAAGTCTCATAGTGCGGTGTTGAGGTCGATCACGAATGCAACACGCAATATCCAGTACACAGTAGAACTTGACAATAGATTATCTTTAACTACCCTCCGGAAATAGGGCCCAAGACCCATGAAGCTAAAAAACAAATTTATAACGGCGATTTTGTTAATAAACAATTTTTTTAATACTTAACTTACACTTTAGAGCCTCCTTTAAAGTGTAATTAGTTCTCTCACTCACGGGAGTTCTCTCGCTCACGTGATACACACACAGAGAGATAAATAAAAACACGAAATTTTTACAAACTTTCTTTATATCAAATCTTCAAGATTCATAAAATAATTAAAAATATGTATGAGTATAGTTGTTATTATATGCCCGAGATAGTAAAAAATCTAATTATTTTAGAAACTTAACTTTAATAATATTTTTATATAATTAAAAAATAAACACTTATACTATTAAGATGAGATTTAAAATACAAAAAAAACGTTTCTAATAGTAATTAAACATAAGATAAACATTATTTTAAAATTTGATAATCACAAAAATAAGTTAAAATCTTAAATAACAACAAATTTATCGTGATTAAGATCACAGTTACAGCCTAAAGAGCGGTGTCTTAATATAAAAAATATAATAAATTTAAGCATTATATAAATAAATCAACAATAATTAGGTAAGCTGACTCCATTCGTTTCACAGTTCTTAAAAATTAAATGAAAATAATGATAATGACAATGGCAATGATAATGATTATGAAACTAACGATAATGATTGATTTTAATGATTAATGATGATGTATTTACAATATAATGAAATACTAACATTTATATACAAATAAAATATTGAACACGTAGGTAGTTGTCTACATTCGCTTAAAATCTATTGGTAATCTGCACCACCGGCCTGTCCGATATATTTACATACTAATTAAAAATAAAATTATTTTAATTTAAAATTAAATTAATTTAAATAAGTACAGAAAATAAAAAAATGTATTGTTTGAAAGAATTATAGCACCATAATTAATATTTACTGGAAACTATTTTATTATTGATTATCTGTATTTTTATTTTAGTTATAAATTAAGATAACTTTCATTTAAAATCTGTTAAATGTCATACATTTATATAAACTGAGTATTGCAATCGATCTTGTTATGAAGATTGTTATAAAAAGTTATCGAAGTGTTAATTTCTTAACTTAACTTAATTGTAGCTTAAATAAATTAATATAATATATTATTATAATCGTTATAAAATATTTTGCAACGAATTCGAAAACTGAGAAAAATGAGAAAAACTAAACGATAAAAGCTTAACGATAAAAAGCTTGAGGGCATTTAGAATTATAAATAACTATATTTTTTATTCTTTTCTAATTATTGTGTGGAGAATCTATTATAAAATTAAACTAAATGAACTTTTATATATGGATTACCACCTAAACTTATTAAGTTAATCTTACGAGAATAATTTGAATTAAATAAAAATAAGTACAAATAGTGATAATGAGCGTACCATAAAATAAAAAAAAAACAATAAACCTATATAGAAATGAAATGCATTACTGTCATGACAATTAATGATATGATTGGATTTAATGATATCTGAATATTTTTTTAATGATTGAAATGAATTAATGATGATCATAGTGATAAAAAGTAATGAACGATTATTAATACTCAGTGAATGTTTTCAATTTAAATTACGATGTTAAACACGATTTCAATATTTTTACAGTAACTTACCCTTTCACCTGTTTCAAATAATGAGCTGTTTCAAAATTACAAAAAAAGTAATGTTCTTAATTTCGTACTATATATAACAATGAAATTTATAGAAAACAAATTTAAGTATTAATGATATGATATATGTGTGATAAATTTAACAAAACCGATGATAATGACTTATATGAAAAATGTGATTACAATAAATAAGCATAATGATAAAATATGATATCCTTTTATAGAGCTTATTTATTCTTATATATACAAACGATACATTTCCTGTAATAACTTACAACCCTGATATTAAGTTCCTTGAGCCATTCTTAAGTCGATCATGCAATAAATAATTACTTAAAATGTCAGTAATAAAACAAAACAGTAGAAATTTGATTATTTGGCGCAAAGACAAGTGTCTTTCAAATTACTTTTGAGCCAGCCTAGGTAGCTATTAATGCGCGTGTACACGCCGGGGTAGCCCGGACGACCGCATCCAACTCCCCAAGATACTATGCCTGTGAAATAAATATTATAAATGTTATATAATATTAGCAAATATTATATTCTAATTCAATTAATTATATTTTTTTTTATTAACTTCACGCTGTATCCCGCAGATAGATCACACACATCAGCAGGATAGGCAGAAGGAACCTAGTGTTAAGACACTCCATTCCCCACTTTCCGCCAAAATTGGAGGCATTGCGTGTTAAGTGGCGGATCTCAACGCCGCGCTTTGCCTCAATACCAGAGTGGGAATCGAACCCACAACCAGTCGCTTTACAGTCACAGTTTGTGCCTCTGCGCCACGACTGGCCCCAATTAATTATATATAGATGTGTTAAAGTAAAAGATAGACAGTGGCACAGCGTCTGGTTGTAAACGCGATGGTTGTACGCTCAACTACCACTTGGGGAAATAATTATAAATTATTTTCATTTCTCCGCTCTAGTACCGAAGAGAAAACGTATTGTTGAGTTCCGCCACTTAACATGCAATATGTCAGTTCCTGACGGAAAGTTGAGGATGGAGTGTCTTGACACTATGTTCTTTACAACTACTCTATTTGCCGTTCACTTTGACATATATGTCACTAAGGAATCGCTTATTTCATGTGTCAATAGATTTAACAGAAAGCGTAAGCGTTTTAATCAAATATTAGAAGCTGGCCCAATGTCTATCTATTTTCAGCGATCCTTTTTTGGCAAAAATATTTAAAGTACCGCCACAGTATAAAACTATTAAGATATGTAACTTTTATATTCTAAAATCACTGGTACATATTAAAAAACCAATGGATTGGGTACAAGTCGTTCTTAAAAGAATGACATTTATTTCAATTCATAGTGAAAATTCAGATCTTATACATAATGCATGTTTCTCACCTATGATTTGATATTTTTCTCCCTGTTGTAAAAGTAATGGTCCGCCGCTGTCGCCTTGACAAGAGTCTGTTGACGGTCGACCCGCGCAAAGCTATAATAAAAACATTTATTAATAAACACAATTTTTTTTATTTTTATTTAAAACCAAAAAAGCAACTTCCCTCCTTATTTGACATTGGTATTGTTACAACCTTCTTTATTCTCCACTTTTCATCAGAATACGAAGAATTCAACGAAGCACTTTGCTTTGAAGAGCGGGGAAATGAAAATGATTATAATTTATATACATATAATAATACCCCGGTATCGGGCATAAAAGTATTCATATAACGATGTGATTTTAATTAGATCTGTTTTATCATAGTTATAAAATGATTTGGAAAGCTTTATATTAAGGACAAATGCATCTATATGTAATTTATGTTTGTTTGTACATATGTTATGTATTCCAATTATCTATTTAAGATATATTTTTGCAACTACCCATTTATATCCAACATGACAAAGTCAGCTGGTAGACAATACTGTTAAAGGCATTGTTAAGTGCTTGACCGTTAAGGGTCAAGCAAGCCTTTTGTTCATATTTGTTTTGTGTGCAATAACAATATATAAATAAATAAATTTCTAAACTTAAAACGTTAAACGGTTATTTTTAAACATACTTAAGTTTCTTCTCTATATTCTTGTTGGATATCGGATTTATTACCTTCGATTGTATTAAGCTCGGTGATGAGTTCCGCCACCCAACACATTTCGGGCGGAAAGTCCGAACAAAGTCTCTTATAACTAAGTTCTCTCTGACTATCATACCATGTGAGAAAAAGCGTGCAGCTGTTTTATATTAAATGTCACTTGACATTACACCATAAAGTCTATCTATATTTTTAATTCCATATTCTTCTTCGAGGCCAATCGTGGCGTAGGGGCACAAAGTGTGACTGCAAACGCGACTGGTTGTGGGTTCGATTCCCACTCGAGGAATTGAAATATTTAATATTTCATTTCCTTCACTCTGACGTCTCCTCCTATGCCTCCAGAATTCGGCGAAAAATGGGGGACGAAGTGTCTTAACACTAGGTTCCCTCTGCCTACCCTGCTGTGTGCGTAATATAGCTTGACGCTGAAAAAGAATTTTCTCATTTACCACAAAAAAATATTTATACATACCATGTTATTCGTGATTCTCGTAGCCCGGTACTTAGTGCCGCGGCACTGCTTTAGTGAGAGAATGGGAACACGCACTTCTTGCACTACAGCTGGGAGCTGACCACCTTCTGACGTTCTGCCCCATCCCACAACTATCCCATCTTTGCCTGATGGCTCTATGCCTGATAAATAAATTCGTTTTTTATTATTATTACACAAAATTAGCCTACAATTAGTATTCTAAAAACGTTATTCCTGTAACTAATTTTTGTTTAAATAATAGGCAATTTAAAAATACTTGTAAAATATTGTTGTAAGCATGTAGTGAGAGTTAAAAGTACGCAACGTAACCTTTCTTTTATTCTTGGTGCTCTCCGAATTGTGCATAATAACAGTTAAAAATACAAAAATATGCTAATTCTAGAAACGTACTATGTTTAATTGATTTCGTATATTTAAATATTTTTTTTTATAAAAATACGTTTTACAAGATATGTTATAGTGAGTACAGCTTAGCGATATTCTGCTAATTTAGAGAACAGATTCTGGTTTCTACTTTCGAGCCACATAAGAATAATAATAATGGTTCGCGTAACTCACAATAATACAGGGTTGCTGTATTATTTTAGATTATGTGACTGTGTAGACAAGAAAAAACACGGTTTTAAAACTAAATTCTCTACTCTATTTATGTAGGTATCGAATACATCTTCCTCGTTAGTTATTATAATGAAGTTTATACACATGGCTCCTTTTTTCTTAAAAATATTACTAACCTGCAGGTGGTAAGCACACAGGCTTGATGATTTTCGAAAAGGTAACAGGTTTTCTAAGTCTTAACAAAGCTATGTCGTTATTATATGAGTCGGGGTCGAAGCTCCTGTGTCTGACGATGGCGCTGACAGCCCGCATGATGGCCGCACTCTCTGATGTTATCGTTTGATCATGATCTCCCAGAATCACTCGAATTTTAGACCGTTTCAATCTAAAATTAATTAAGTAAAACATTAGATATATTCAAATTACGTACAACACAGTGTCTGCCGTGTGTGTCCGTCTTTCATCACCCGGGTAAATTATACATTATCTTCATTTCTCCGCTCTAGTACTAGCAGCGTTGAGTTCCGCCACCCACCATACAATATCTCGATTTCCCGTGACAAGCCCCGCTATGAGTAGAAGCTACAAGGCGATAAATGTTTATTTCAGTGTCGATTAATTCATTATTTTTCTACAACATTATTTGTCAACACTGTAAGCCCATAAAAATTCAATGTTATCATTGCAAATATTAAACTAACTTCATTTGAATATTTATATCTATGTTATTTTATTTGGAACATGATCATTAAAATTAGTAAGTACTTAAGTAAAATCTTACGACTGTTCCATATTGAACGAGTGTTAAATATTTGATCGAGTACTCAACATCCTTATAAATATCCAGTACTTACTTTCTAACACAATGAGCGGCAGTGAGAACATACTCTTTGCTCAAAAGCGACGCACCGCAATGGAACTGCCCGTCGTAGACCAGCCTCGCCATCCAGGGGTACCGGTTGAGGCCCGCCGGTAAGCCACCCACTATACGGTTCTCCTGGTTAGGCCCCCCGCATTCTGCGAGAAAGTGACGGTTAACGAACTGGATGCTGTGAAGCCTGAATTACTGGTTAATTGAATAATAAGGAAATTATGTGTTTATCGATTACATAGTATATAGCCATCAACAACATTAATTTATAGTTTCTAAATATTAGGATTTGCATATGTTTCTAAGTTATTGTAGGATGTTATGATAAATTAATGCTATGTTTAGAAGAAATGGGAATATGCATACTACTAAAATGTGAAAAAGTTAATAATGACCGATCAAATATAAAAATAATCATCATATATATAAATAGATACTACTTATTTGTTCAAATATTACTATTCTTCTATTTAAAACTGTTTTATGTCATAATTGTTTACTAGGGTTTATCCTCGGTAAAATATTACCTGTACTTATACATTAAACACAACTTGGATATAATATTTTGTTATATCAATTTTTGAAATTTACTTAAAAAAATCTTTAGACGAATTTGACACATTCGGCCATTATTTATAAAAATGTGAAATACCAAGCGGTGAGATAGACATAAATGCGTGTTAAGAAAACTAGTAAATAGAGGTGCGAAGTACAAGTATGTAAACAGTGCAAGTCAATACTACGTAGAAGAAAGGCCTCTCCAGTGTAACTCACCAATCTTTTTTGGAAGAGGATTTGCTCTGCCACACTCTAGAACGTGAATGTATGAAAATAATTGCAATTATATCTCTAATAGAAATAAATAATACTATGTGCAAATAACAAAATTTATGCTAAATATAGTAATAAGAAGAAAAAGATACAGTTATAATACAATACAAATGCTATTAATGTTTAAAAACAATCTATGTAAGGCTGAAAGTAAATATTTTACAATTCAACTATTAAATTTTACTAAATATTTTTACAGCACGCAGTCGCCCGCACTCGTCAGGGTAGGCAGAGGGAACCTAGTGTTGTTTAGATATTCTGTTCTTCATTCTCCGCTGAATTCCGAAAGCATTGCGTGTTAAATGGCGAAACTTAACGCCGCGCTTTGCCTCGACTCCAGAGCGAAAAAATGAAAATAATAAATATATCTACTCCTCGAGTGGGAATCAAACCCACAACCAGTCGCGTTACACTCACACTTTGTGTCCCTGCGCCACGACTGGCCTTAAAAATACTAAATACATTAAAAAAAATCAGGAAATTAATCATGTTTTTTAAATGTCGTACCACAGGAGCAATTTTTGACTTGCGGTTCCTCTTCGTCATCTTCCACGCTCTGTTCATCAAGAAGAGGTACGTCCAAACCGAAGATAGAGTCGAATAAAAATCGTTGAGTTCGATTGCCCGAGGATACCTGAAATCACAATATGTTTGATTTATTTTTAAAATTAATAAAAATAAATAGCTTCACGCTATATCCCGCACACAGCAGGGTAGGCAGAGGGAACCTAGTGTTAAGACACTCCGTTCCCCACTTTCCGCCGAATTCGGAGGCTTGCGTGTTAAGTGGCGGAACTTAACGCCGCGCTTTACCTCGACACCAGAGCGAAGAAAATGGAAATATAATTTCCACTCCTCGAGTGGGAATCGAACCCACAACCAGTCGTTTACAGTCACACTCTTGTGCCACTGGGCCACGACTGGCCACGACTTAATTATTTTATTTTAATAGTAAATAATTCTTTTTTCCAGCTGACTGACAGAACCTACTGTCAAGACATTCTGTTCTCCACTTTCCACCGGAAATAGAGACATTGTAGGGAGACTGAAGGCCGCGCTTTATGTTAGCTACCTAACAAGTACCAGAACGGAGAATCAACCAAAGTCAGAATCGAATTCACTAATATCGCGTTTACACTTTAACAATCAAACTCTTTTCCACTGAACGTATATTTAGAATGTTTAGATTATTAGTTCACAATATTCATTTGGCAACAATTGTTAGTTTACCGACAGTCAGTCAACTACACTGTACATAAATGTATATTATATCTGATATTTATTTCAGATATTTTAACAATAATGTTAACTTTCCCTTAGAGTAAGTACTAACAGAAGATTGAAAAGATTTAAAAAAAAAAACAATTTTCTGTTTGGAGGTATACGTGAATTAAATGTCAAAATACCTACAGAGTAAAATTGATGAATACTTATATGTATAAGTAATGTGGATAGAGATTTTATGTGCGATATAAAATTAAAGATTTTTTTTCTCAGTTTGAATAAATAATATTTTAACAGTACCTATACTTTTACATTTTATTACAGTTTGCAAAGTCTTGTGAACATTAAGTTTGCAGTCCTTTTTGTTTTTTAGTTGGGCCTTTCTTTTCCTTTAGTCAATTTTTACTACGATCCTACTGACCTTATATTACTTAACTTAATTTTATTTTTTAAAATAAAAGTCCAAGAGAGTAATCAGTAGGTATATTGCTAGAGCAAGTTTTAGCTGCCTGAGTGGAATAACTCCTTGCAATGTTTGTGTATATTCTATTGGTAGAACTAATCCATATCTATATTATAAATGCGAACTGCCTCCCGAGTCGGTGGTAGCTTTATGTACATCTGACGATTCAAAAGTGCTTTCAAAAGTCTATTTGAATAAACATATTTTGAATTTGAATTTGAATGCGAAAGTCTGTGTGTTTGTCTGTCACGCTTTCACGGCTACCGGTCCGATTTGGATGACATTTAGAATGAAAGTAGTAAAAGTGACTGGGTCTAACATAGGCTACTTATTTTTTCAAAAATCGACCTCTAAAATGTTGAAATAGGGGATGAAAGTTTATATGAAAAATCTAAACTGCTTGACCAATTGTAATGAATTTTGGCAAAAATATTAATAATCTAAGCGTAACATAGGCAACTTTACTTTTTAAATATGCGCCCCCGAGGGTTGTAATATAACGAAAAAGTTCACGCGGCGAAGCCACGAGCAGGCCGCTAGTAAATAAATAAACCGAGAACGAGGTACCCTTAACATTAGGTTCTCTCTGACCACCCTGTTAAGTGATAAAAACGTGAAACTGCAATAAAAATAAATAAATTACACAATATATCCAAATGCAACGAATTTTCGGAAACTTATGTAATTTTAATGTGCTTGCGGCCTGGGCTTCGCTTTCGCGCATACCGCGTTGCGCAATCGTAATTGCCCGCTAATGTCAATGTTGCTTTCACAATCTCAACAAATGTTCCGGCCGTTGTTTTTGTTATCTTATTCCTTCGAATTTTGATATGCTTTTTTATGTCATTAGTGTTTTAATATTAATAAAGAGAAAGGCTTTGCGCGCTAAGATTTGGCAGTGCTTTGTAAAAATACAGATTTTCGGTTTTTTTATGAAAATCAAGAATATTATTATAAATTATTTTTAAAACAGCTTCACAGTAGCTTTTTACAGGCAGTCAGAAAGGGCCTAGCGAGAAGACTCTATCCTCCACTTTCCGTCGAAACCGGGACATTGTGTACTCAGTAGTGGACATCATTGTAGTTTTTAATAAATAGCTATTAATTTTATTTTTACAGTATATTCGCATGGTTATTTAAATATTTAAGGTGTGCTAATACACCTAACTAAGCTATCACAAATTTACTTATTTTAAAAGAATTTCAATGCATATTTAAATGCATGCCACCGCTTTCCCTCATAATGTCACGTAACAGATTGACGAAATATGTATGTATGTGTTTATCATATGTTAGATAACAATCTATGACATAAGATGCTAACAAGGCTAAGGTTGTATACGTTTGTATGTAAACATAATATATGGCCTAGTTAACACTAATATGCTAGTAGTGCAACAGATTTAACGTGAATTAACAAAAAAATGTTGGATATTAATTTAATAACATACTGATTTAACCAAAATTTAATAAGACAACTATTAAATGTTTTTTATTTGCGTATTTTACGCTTTTTCACACCTAAGGGGATGTCAAAAGAGCCTAGACTTAAGACACTCCGTTCTCCTACTGCGCTTTGTCCTACTAGAGGGGGAAAACGAAAATTGATTTCAATATTGAAATCATCGTGGCCAGTCGTGGCCCAGTGGCACAAGCGTGTGACTGTAAACGACTGGTTGTGGGTTCGATTCCCACTCGAGGGGTGGAAATTATATTTCCATTTTCTTCGCTCTGGTGTCGAGGTAAAGCGCGGCGTTAAGTTCCGCCACTTAACACGCAAGCCTCCGAATTCGGCGGAAAGTGGGGAACGGAGTGTCTTAACACCTCCCTCTGCCTCTGCCTACCCTGCTGTGTGCGGGATACAGCGTGAAGCTAAAAAAAAAAAAAAAAAAGAAAACATCAAATGATTATATAATCATTTCCTCGACTGAAAGTTCTACTCGCAAGCGTCATGATATAGTCATAACTTGTCACACGGGGCCACGACAGTTTTATCTTTATAATAAACAACTATCTCTCTGTCAAACAAATGTCAGTTTTAAGTTTGCAATATGTAAAAAATCTTGTTTATAAGAATTTAAACCTACACGTTGCACAACGCAAGTTTAACTCCCCTTATTTAAAAAAAGGTACAGAAAGCGTCTTACAATATGTTATACGGTAAAATAAAGTTGTAGGGTCTAAGAGACTCTGCATCTATAACTTGTCTAAATGAGACACAATGTTGAATGCTCTTAGCTTAATGTATATCAAAGTGATTTATGTTACGTATCGCTTTAGATTCTCTGCCGTCGAAACGCCAATTAATTAGCTTTCGTTATACTATAAGGTCTCTTTTTCTTGTAGCCTCGCGTTCTACCCGCTTAGCAGGATAGTCAAAGAGGATCTAATAAACACTTCATTCCGCACTTTTCGCCCAAAATTGATGCGTTTTGTCTTAGAACCCGAGCGAAGAGATGACAATTATTTACAATCATTCCCTCTAGTGGGAATCGAACCCACAAGCGTCGTGTTTATTGTCAGACGTTGTCCAACTGTGCCACGACGGCCTGTGTTTACACTTTTTATTCCAAATATACTTAAAATAGTGACAGTCCATGTGCAACAGAAGAAAGCTTATTTAACGCATTAACTATGAATTAGAAACCAAATCGTGATCAGCCAGCTCGTGACCTATAGACTTTCGCTGAGCAATATGTCGATCAATGTCAAATGCTAAAATTTTAACTAAAGTTCGAGGTTAATATAAATAACAAGAAACGCTAGGTTTTATATAATTATTAATACAAATCCTCACTGTACCATGACCTGTTTGGTCAAGTATCGTAACAGACCTTGTTGTAATCAATTCTCTTTGAAGTTCAATATCAGTGGCCGGTGCTAGGCGCCGGTAACAATAGGCGGTGAACAATGTCAAATTTTATATTATTAAAGCGCTAATTATTATACGTAATGTAGTTAATTATTATATGTTCACTGTTGTGCGGTGAAAAAGCGTGAAGCCACTTTTATATAAAAAACTTAATATAAATATCTTTCTTTTTCACGTACGAGGAGTCTTGGTACTAGGTTTTTCCTCTTCTCTTCATGTGAATTTAAGACACTGTATGTTGAGCTGCGGAACTGAACACCGCATTTTGTTTTACAAGAGCAGTGCGGGGATATGAGAATAGTAATTAAATGTAGTTATTCCCCCAAGTAGGAATTGAACCATTGAGTTTAGTTGGACATTGAGTTTAGTTAGACTCTCTTTTCTTCTGCGCCACAACTATATGCAATAGTTGCATGTTTACGCCCAACATCAATTATCGTTCCTAATCCAAAAACTATAACTTTAGCTTGATCTCCCAATCGATTTTTTGAATAAATCAATTTTTGAGTTGAGTAAAGCATATATAACCAATCGAAGGTTTGCATATTCAACTTTTACTTTACTCAAAAAATATAGATATATAGATGATTCTAAGTTAAGTAGTAGTAAGTAAGTAAGTAGTTTTCATATTAGTATCGATTATTGATATTGAGCGTTATGAACGTGAGAAATAAAATCTATCTTACACCTTTTCTACCTTAAAGATATAGGATTTTATTATAATTATAAAATATCAAAGATCATATTTTGTAGTCATCTTATATATCCATAAGTATACGTAATAATATATTTCATACTAAAATTTCCTGTTACCAACATTACATCTAAACATCACATTTGTCTAAAAATAATTTGCCATAGCAACCATACTGCAATTTAGTTCCACCACAATAAGTCTATTTCAATTGGGCGGTTTTTTTCTTTGTTTGGCGCCTCCGAATTTAAAGGTCATTAAGTAGACTACTTTCCAAAGTAATTGCGAAGCTTTCACGTAGTAATTGTTATTGTACTCTCGTTTTTGTTATCCGGGGCCGTTCATCAAACAAGAAAGTATTGACGGTCGTGCTAATAAGGAATCGAGGGCAGTTCTAGTCGTATCTCCTTCCTTAGATTGATTAAAACAGAACAGTGTACATATGTATAAATAAGTGTAGAATATAAATATAAAGGTATATTTGTATGTAAAAACTATGATCAATAATAGGTACTATTAATAATACGTTATTTCAGTTTTGTATCTTTTTTACTTTATATTTTAATTTTATAATAATATATGAATAAATATTAGTAAAAAAGAACATTTAAAAACAAAGGATAAAAACTTTGAAAGCGGATTTTCGGAGAGTTAATTGTCCATGTAATCATTAAAATGACATTTAGTGAGGAAAAGTAGATATAAAATTATTAAAATACTATTTCACTGAGTAGGTAACATAATTTTTATATGAATAATTAAAAACGGTTAAACTCACTGATACACAAAGCTTTGCTTCATACAGAATGTGCATTTTAATAAGATTTTATTAAACTGCATTTAATTTTTTATTCGCCTTTGCTAAGACATGTGATTTATATTTCATTATTAGTTAAGGTGCGTATATAAAGCAAATATAATCGTTTTTCCCTTCGTTAAATGACTAATATCTACTGCACTGAATAATTAAGAAGGTACTACACTTTAACACATTTAAAACGTTAATAAGTAATTAATATTAATAATTTTAAAAATAAAATGACTCAATATTAAACGTTAAACGAACTTGTATATACGTACTTACATAAAATTAATATGGAATACGACATGTAAGAAGGTTATTAAAGTGATAGTCTTTTAATACAAATAATATACCAAAACAAGTAGTTACATAACATAATACGGTTATTAGTGTCAAAAGAACATTTACCAGGCAAATATATAACACGCAAGACTACGTAATTAATTAATCATAGAGAAATAATACGACCGGATATTATGTAAAAGTCGGAAACGTGGGTATAAACAAATAATCTTTTCCTTATGTATTTGGGTTTTACGCATTTTAATTTAATAAGTAATAAAGTGACGAAATATACATTTCAGGATCAAACATACATTTAAATTTACACGTTAATTTCTACTTTTAACATTTTAAAGAATTATTCAGACACTTATGAAATTGAATAAGACATTTAGAAAACGTATATAAACGGAAATCGTTCAAGACATCCTTGGACGGTTTCCAAGAGGCGCGGGTTCCAATCCCGCTGCGTTCAAAATTTTTATACGTTTTCTAAATGACGTCAATTTTTGACAAATTTATTTTTACAGATTTAAAGTATAAAAAGTTCAAAATATGTACGTATCTAACAAATAAATCGTTAAATTTGTATTATTACTAACAATTCTTAAAATATACATACCTGTCTGCTACCGAGTAAAATCTTCTCAGTATAACAAAGAAAGATCAAATAGAGACTAAATAACTGTAACACTGCCCACGGGTATCCTCAGAACAAGCTCTGAGCTAAGTACAGGAAGAGGGCGACTGCTGTCCATTTATCTAATAACAAACAGACTACTTCTAATGAACTACGATAATGTAAGGTATGCCACGGTAATTAATTGTCTCTCTTACATTGTTGCCCATTGTGTTATCACTGTAGTATTGAAATGGTTAACGTCTATGTGAGTAAATGGAATTAGTTTTATATAAATTAAAATCAACTTGACAGCGTCTGAGTATATACAAGATTGTGATTGTTGTGGGTTCGATTCCCAATCGGGTGGAGCTGAGAAGCTGAAATTTAAATAAAAAATACTTAAGTTCTAAAGAATGTTACTCATGATGACGAGTGTTTAAGTCCCATTTGCAATATATACAATAAATTTCAATAATTCATTTAATTTATTTAGGAACTTATCGTTATTTTATTAATAAGTGAAGCAAATATATTTTTACGAAAAATATGCGAACTGAAGAGCATGTAATTTACATATTTTTTTTTTGTGATTGTGACACTTTGCTAAAGCAACGCGTGTTTGAGGCCCAATCACAGTATTGATTAATATTAAAATTATTTAACCATTAACCTAAAATCAACAAAATATCATAAAAATGTATGCTATATATTACCGCTTAGTAACAGAATCTGGCAACAAAATATCGATTTCGATTCTGACGTGCTCTATTAGAGAAAAACATCAACAATTATTGGTTACCCATTAATATTAGGTATATAATTTATCGGTAATGAAATTTCAATTACTGTAAAGTATCTATTAATTTAATTTAAATAGTATTTGGTCTCAGTTTACCTTCACTTATGTCAAGGTACTACAATTTATAAAGGTTCAATTAAATATTATAATTAAAATACCTGTAAGTAGGTACTTTGTAACATTTTTTTTACTTTTTAATCTGAGTCTTACGCCAATTCATTCAGTAATTACAGAAAAAGCCAAGATTCGCTTCGATTCAGCTGATGTATCAAAATGAGACATGCAAATTTATGGAACTTCAAAAATGATTTTCATAGCTAGCCTTATTTCAGCTTTAAAAATAAAGTTTATAGATCATTTACTAAAGTAACCAAAGTACCTAATAATGTAAATTATGTTAAAACATGAATCAATTTTACATTTAAGCCAGTACAGTACATAGCCATACAACAAAAAGACAGTAACTATAAATAAATAACTATTCAACAGACAGCAGACGCTTGGCACACACAATGCCAATATTAACAGTCGATTCGAAAATGAGGATAACCTTAAAGAATGACCTGTATACCATATGCGGCAACAAAGTAAAATATTCTTATATAACGTGATGTAACCGGCGAAAGTAGTGCACGTCCGTTTCATCTACGAATATGATTGCTCAAGCGATTGTATACTGATTGTTGATATACATATTTTATTTTTGTCATTTCATTGATTTGACTTTTTGGTATTAATTTGAAAGTTCTTATGTATATGGTTTTTTTGCTTATTTAAAACACATTCTTTAGAAGATTTGAAAGATTGTGTATTGTTAATGGTTATCTTACAAAAGTACCATCGAAGAAGGAATACAAATTCCTTTTTAGTAATTTCAAGAAAAATAAAATATTCATCTTTATATATTTTGTCCCTAAAAATACTGTACTTAGTGTAAAAATAAAACTGTTTCATATTTCGTAGAGATAGTATTTCAAAGATAATGTTTTGAAGTAAAAACATGTAGTCCACTTAGTAGGAAAAGAACATGTACAAGTACTTAGTAGCTAGTAAATATTACCTATCGACACTTGGTTCGTACAACTTCCTATATCGAGTAGTTACAAGCTAATGTAAGAACAATTTCATTTGATATACGTACAGCTTATATTACTGGTCGTGAAAATTTGTTCAGATAAATTAGATACAAAAATCCTACTTAGAGGATGATTTTCGAAATAATTTTCGTAAGTTTTATGAATATGGTAGATGTGTGGCTCTTAATAAAATAATATATACAAAATTAATTATCTAATTACTATTCCATCCGGGTTGTCCTTGAATAAGTACTCTTTATATTACTTTACGGGAAAGTTGTTAAATAAAGGCCATTAAATAAAAAATAATCTATTTGGAATAAAAAGTACTATAATTAGGTACGTTGACAAAATGCGGCGTTAATTTCCACCACACACACAATGTTTCGATTTCGGACGAAAAATGGAAACAGAGTACCTTAACACTACGTTGTCTCTGACTTCCCCTTTTATGCGGAAAAGAGTTTGAAGCTGTAATAATTAGGTACCCACATACATATTTTCTAAATAGGTATCATTTACAGTAAAGTCCTAATTGAAAGCGACTCGTTAACATTCTCCTTATCGCTATACGTCATTAACTAGTAATTAACATGAGTATCAACTATCAAGCGAGTGCAGTCCACTGAAAGTAAAAGTGCAGTCAATGCACCGTGCGTAACTTGACCGATAATAAATGAATAACTTACATGGTTGTCGCGCAAGTCCTGCGTTATCTCCCTCGCTTCCGAGTTTACATCTAGAAGCACTAAGAATATGGCGACTAATCTCCATGGGCACATTGTCGTTTGATGTTGTGTCGAAGTGTTGGGCGGCGCGTATTTATTTGCGCGGCATCTCGCGCGTCTACAATCTGTATCGTTAACGATTCAATGGCATTATTTGGTTATTTCGCAAACAGATCGCAGGCCGACTGGCGCCGTGGCCGCGGCCGCGGAGTCCTCTGAGCCGGGGTCTTCGGCCACCACTTCGCGCACTTTCTCCTCGGTCCAAAAACATAAGCCCCACCGCTTTTCCACCACGATTCGCCACTCACAGCTGTTTTGTTGTTTATATTTGTGTAATAAGTGCGTGTGTTATACTATGTGTGTGTCTACTACCTATACTTGTTAATGATATGCATTATAATAATACGTCATACGTCTGTATATCTAACATAATCGACAGTTCTTATTTAAAAAAAATATTAAATATTAAATTATCGCACTCAATTAGCACTTTTATATTTTAGCATTAGAGTTGAATTTATATTCATACATGAGTAATAACCAAAAACATTTATTATTTACCATAATATAATAAAATATATTATTCATCTATGTTACACGATAGAGATCAACCCATCATGTTGCTGTCATAACTCGTGGCTGCTGGATTTTCCACATTGATAAATGAAAGTGAAATTATAGCGTCTCGCGGCTCGCCATTTCCGCAACACGTTCAACAAAACGATGCCTGAGAACACGTAGTCGGTTTAGAAATTCCCTTTCCATTGATTCTGAGTGGATAAGTAAAATTTCACGTGTTTTTGTATTGGGTACGACTTACTTAGAAAAAAATGTAGTAGGCAGCTATTATTGTTCTGGGTGCAATAGACTTTTATTCATTATAAATAAAAACCAAACGTTTATTTATTGTGTCTATATAAGGTATATCTAGTAAATCTAATTAAATAGTAATAAAATATTTGGTATTTAGCCAATAAACCTATCCAATATACCTAACTAATATATATAAGACACTTCTATTACTCAGTGAGTGACAAAACTACTCATACCCAAAACTTTTGGGTGTGTTAGGAAACCGAAAATATTTTTTTGAAATGGGTCATCATTTAAACGGTCAAAAAATCTACGTAAATTAAGATGAGGTTGCGCCTATTTATTTTATAAAACAATATTCTTTGCAACGATAAAAAAAACACTTAGTTGTATCTTTCAAATGGTTGTAGTTATTATTAAAGACAGGTTTAAGTTTCAAAATTCATATATAACTTACATAATTTTTGTATGATTTTTCTATGTCTTTGTCTTAATTTCATAAACATGCTTTCATACATTAAACATACAATTAGCTAATTATGTAATCAGGGTGTTGCTATAATTTTTTTACAGGTGATTTGTTTTATAAGAATTTTGTCTTCCCTATGATTTTTCCTATGTATAAGCTACTGTGTAACAAGGAAGTATGCAACTCTTACATGACACTATTATTTTATTAAATTATGCAACGTAAAATATAAAAAAATATATATATTTAAGTTAAAATGAAAGCCGAGCGAATATGCATGTTTGTAGATGGATGTCAAATTTAGTGTATCGTCCAGAAATATATTCATCAGTAAATAAATACAAACATTCTTTATTACTAATAAATTATAATCTTGCCTGAAGAATATAGGTATGTAACAATAATTCCTATGATTATCAATAACCTGAGTTATTTATTTACAAGAGTATTCTCTTTTCTACAATAAGCGCCGTTCTTATATGCATCAAGTTTATCCACTCTAATATAAATTAATAATAAGCTTCATTCTGTACTTAATTATTATCTTCCCGCTTTAATCCCAGCAATGCAGGGGAAGAGACGGGCTACGGTAAGGGCATATCTTTTTGACCTCGAAATTCAACCAGTCTTCTACCCCATACTGCGCTCCAGCTGAAAGTCATATTTTTACCTGACCATCCTCCAGCATCATACACTCAATAACAATTTGTAGATTATTTCTCTGACTATTTTATTCTTTAAAATATACCGATAACAAACAGCCCTTAAATACCACAATAAACTCAAATGCATTTGACAATATCGACCAAAACATGATTTCGTTTGTATAAACCGAGGAACTATACAATTACATATATTCTTGTTAAACAGATATCTCTTATTTTTTTATTTACTTTTTTTACTATTATCCATAACTATGGTCCATACTTTTAACTAAATATTACGTTCTTTATTTACAATCGTTTTTTTTCACCAACTTATAGGTACTTTAACATATCTATCGTTAATTAGCAGTTTACATCTTGTCCTACACTAACGTGTATTTTCATATTTGTAAATTACTAAAAATTTAATTTACTTTTCCATGATTAAGCCAAAATACTAACAATCTGAACTATATTTGCGTAATAAGTATACATTTCTTGATGTTGTTATGATATTTAGTGAAAAATTGTCCACAAGAAACGTCTCAAGTAAATGTTTATTTGATAAACATTGAATTACTAATTACATTATTTCGATTTCTAGAATAAAAAATCTTCTATGTCGACTTATATTTTAATCAACTCATTCCGCCTTTCAAGCCATAACGGTTGTTTTTAAAATTGGGCTTTTGTTCAATTTTAAACGACGCTAAATTTTTGCCTTTTCGCTATGTACGGAAGCTAGAAAATAGCTAGCAGCTGTAGGCCAACATAATCTACGGACTACTGCGTTTTATGACATTATAATAAAAGTAGTATACCAATACAATCAACTTTTGAAGTTACTTTTACCAATTTGGTAATAATTTATTGGATATGGAATTTGTATAAAATTCCCGGCAATCTTTGTACCATATGCCAACAAAAAATAAATTTTAACAAGCCTATATAAGACTTTCAGATAGTGTGTAGTCCGTCAGTTTAAATAATTTGGGAAATTTGTACAAATAATAAATAATACATTCCTTCCAGATATTTAGTTTAAATTATTACTATTCTGGTATCAATTACATTTGATATACATACACCCTAAAACACCTATATTAGATTATTATTGATAATTTGTTAATTCTCTTAAATAACAAGGGAAAAGGTACAAAATAAAATATTGTTTATTTTAAAAATATTTATTTAAAAAATAAAGCGATAAACACAGGGACTTACCTTGATTGGAAATAAAAAATTGTGGCGATGTCCTCAGTCTAAATAATCAGTAAAAATAAAATATCAAAACAAAAAACTTGCCCAAGTTCGTCGTGGTGCTCAACGTCGATCAAGTTGTTTTGTATGATTAGCTATATTGTTAAAAAAATATTATAATGAAAAGTGTATGACAGTATATTTTGAATACCTGCTTCGTAAAAATGTTACTTTACTAAATTCGTTTTAATTGGAATATAAATAACTACTACATCTAATCTTTATTAATAGAAATTAACTGATAGGGCTAGTTTAGAAGAAACAATCTTACTCCTCTACAATAGCAATTTCAACTATCTTTCTAAACAATTCCATAAAATAAAATTTCAACTAACCAGAGATTCGATTCGCAGATTCATGAAGGAAATGTAAGTTTAAAATTGGAGATTAAGCATAACCTACCTATGGTAAGTGTTCTGTATTATCAAGTAAATAAAATAAATTTGTTCGTCAGATCACTAACATTATACTATAGGTACCTTACTCGTACATAGGCATGCTTCAGGATTTATGCAAAATATTTAAAAAATATATTGAATTCCTCCTAATATTCATCTATGTATTCTAATATAACAGAGGTAATGTTTGTAACTTTGTAAGGGATAATCTTCGGAAATACTGAACCGATTATGAAAATTCCTTCACAATTAGAAAGCTACACAATTCAGGAGTGCTATCCTTACTTATATTATAAATGCGAAAGTCTGTGTTTGTCTGTCAAGATTTCACGGCTAATCTACCGGTCCGATTTGGATGAAATTTAGAATGAAAGCACAAAATAACCATGGGTCTATCATATGGTACTTATTTTTTCAAAAATTAAACGCTAAAGGATAGAAATAGAGGCTGAAAGTTTATATGAAAAAATGAAACCGCTTGTAATGAATTTTGGAATAACTATAGTTGATAATCGAAGGTCAATCATAGGCTACTTTATTTTTCAAAAATCCACCCCCGAGGGTTGCAACATAACGAAACAATTACGCAGTCCTCGCAGCGAAGCCGCGGGCGGGCCGCGTAGCCAGTAGGTTATATTTTATTAAGATCTTTGTGTCAAAGTTTAGAGAACCCTACCGGGGCTCAAATAGGTGATATAAACAGCAGATAACGCGGCGCACCCGCGATGATGATAATTTATTATAATACAATTAGTCCTGGTTTATTTTCTATCCAGAGAAGACCATTATTTTATATTTAAATGCAGTTTTAGTTATTGTACCTACGTAGATAGCTACATTATGATATACCAACGAACGTTTGTCAAATTCGTATATAATCCTACTACATATAATAATAGGAGTTTCCCGAATGTTCTTGCATCTTAGGTATTCTGGTAATCATTAAACAAACAGCTATTATCATACTCAGACAATCTTTCATGTAAGCTACCGCGACATCTATACTCAAATGTGACAACTACGTGACGAATTGAAGAGGGCATCACATAGATCGTTATAGGCTCTTGACTAATTGGCATTCTGAAACCTCAGAGTATCAATAGTTTATATAACCTGTCGATAGTATACCACATACATCTTCGTTTAACTTTCTTTAGTTTTGTCACTTTTTTTAATGTATCGAATTCATATTTTTATCTTTCCACCCATATATACTGCATTGTAAGTATTATGAAGCATCACTGTACTACTACTAGCTAATTAATCTATCCATCCCAGAAAGATTTTCTATCATACATTCTGCCATTGAAAAATTTAATGAATTTGAATAATTGTTATGAAGTACAATAAATCGGAGATTACCTATGAAATCATGGAATTTACCAAATGGATATCAATAATATCCACTATTTAAAATAAAATGTCATATTTGAAAATAAAGAGAAAAACATCTTTAATATACGAACAGGAGCTGCAAGATTCTGGTTGCACCTTAAGGTCCTTGCTATTACGTTTCAGCCTACAAAATTGTAATCCTAGTTATTATTTATAATCATGTCTTACGGTCAGTCTGTCAGTTCAAAAATATATTGCGTTTTTTGTACATATTATTTTTCTCGCCACATTGAATTACTTGATTTCTGGTCTGAATACTATCCACAGAAGCATACTACAGAACATTCTAAAATTTAGAAATTTCTTTTTTAGTAAGTTATCGAAGAAATTCATGAATATACTTTAAATAATTCGTTATGCATGAAATTGTGGCGTCTGCGAAAAGATTCGCCCTTAGAAGTGTATGCAAAATCAAACATATGTATTATATGTTTGACATATTGAATACTAAGCATCCTTTTTTTTACTTAAAAGTTGTTAGACCACTATTTCTTTACCTCATAAAATAAAAACGAAATATCTACCTAGGATAAAAAATACTTTTACCTGCCATGTTATTACCGATGCTACCTCCAATTCTCGAAAATATCCTGGTATTGATATAGATGGTACACGTAAATGGGTATGGTATTTTAAAATAGTAATCTTGAATTAAGTTTTCACAATATATAATTTATTTCAATGTTCTACAGTTAAGGAGAAACTAAAGAAAAAACCGAATGAAATTTCACAATAAAATAGTTTACACTATCATAAGACAGGAAACGAAATTCTTCAATGTAAATAAAAAAGTAAATAAAAGATTAAGTAAATAAAATGCAGACATCATACATAAAACCTTGAAAATATATCTTTGTACAAAAACTAATATCATTTCTTTAATAATAATCGAAATATTTGGGTAATTACCATTTAAATATAATAAATTTGCTCGATTGGCATCATAATAAAATTTTATTAATTATACCTGGTAGAAAAGGAATATTTACATGTCTTGTCTAAATAAATAATCCTACTAGTTTTGTAGTAAAATTTTATTTATTAAATTAACCTATAAATCACTATACACCTAGGTTTTCATATAACATCTATTTGAAACCTTAATACTGAATAAGTCAGCAAATAAAGTCATGATCATTTATAATCTAATGTCATCTTAAAATGTGTATTTCCTAGCTTCTAATTCATTGCTCTTACAAGATAATCCTACATTGTACTTATATCCGTATAAAAGTAACTATCGATTTCACAAACTATAGTCCTTACAAGTATGTCACGTAAGTACCTAAAGTACTACAATAAATAGATCAACTTACATATCAGTACATATTTAAAATCTATGAATAATTCTAATATACGAGGTCCAAACTATGTCTATGGTATTCCTGACGGCTTCTATGGGGTCTCGCATGTAGACCAAGGTCGAGTAACTAGTGCTCCGAAGCTGCCTACACTAGACATATTCTGCACTACTAGTGTACTTAGCACGAAACCTAGAGATTGAAAAAACCTTTAAAAACACGTACATAAATAAACTAATTAACCTTCATAGCATTAATCCTCAACTGATAACTATCATCCTAAAGTAAATATTAATGCTATGAGTGCTCAATTTACCTAAAAAGAATCCAAATTAACCTAATACAGACACTGTGTGTCCTAACAAATGTAAGTGATGTGATGATAAATGATGTAGAAAAGTCAAAAGTGATGGATATGTGTCAAAAAAGGTATACACACGTTTAAAATCGTCCGCCACGCCCCTGGTTGCCGCCGCCGTAGTTGCCACCTCCGTAGCCACCGCCGCCGCCACCACCACCACCTTGGTTTACATTGTATGGTGTCGATCTATTATTTCCATATTGCTGGTTACGAGTGGGGCCCCCACTATAACCCTGTTGGTTATAATTACCAAAGTCCTGGTTACCTCCCCAGCCTCCCCCTCCCCTTTGGTTGCCTCCTCCCCCATAACCACCCCCTTGGTTACCTCCCCACCCACCACCTTGGTTGTTGTCCCAAGGATTTGAATTATTCCATCCACCCTGGTTGTTTCCATAGCCTCCTAAAATAATTCATTTTATTAATATTCAAGCATTGTATACAATCAAAGTATATTAATATTAACAACAAAATTATCATAAAATCATTAGGTCACAAACCTCCATTGCCCCAATTATCATTTCTTCCCGGACCTTGTCTGCCTCCTCTTTGATCAGATCCATCTTTAGGTAATGCTTTTTTAACATCTAATTGTTTGCCATTTATTTTATGTGGGGCATTCACTGTAAAGTATTTTAGAATGTTTAAGAACAATAGATAAGGAGAAAGTGTTACAATACAAATTTTAGGTATTGTTGTCTGTTGACTTGCGTACCAAATCTTCCTTTGTTATAGTCAGTCTGGTATAGCTAAAATCAATATTTTAATATCCACAGTCAGAGGAAGCCAGATTTGGACACATAAACTTCCATTCTGGGGCAAAGCTGTGGGATCTTTTTAAGTACTAGGTAATAAACAATACTTACAGCAAATTTTGTCAACTGGGTCATAATCGTCGAATTCCACAAATCCAAAGCCACGTTTTTTTCCAGTTCCCTTATCAGTAACAATGCTGACATTTTGTACATTTCCATAGTTAGAAAAGTATTCTCTTAGTTGATCTTCATCATGGTCGTCCTTAATGCCACCAATAAACAATTTTTTCACAGTAGCTCCTGCTTCTGGATTCTTAATGTCTTGTCTAGCAACAGCCCTTTTAGTTTCCACAATTCTGCAACAAAAATAGTACATATTAACATAATGTAACGATACAGACGATAATAAATGAAGCTCGAGATGCTTAAGTATGTCGACATCACGGAAAATGCCACGTGCTATGATTACACGGGACAATCACCAAGTGGTGACTTTTAATTTTTGCAGTGTAAAACGATGAGAAAACGTGATACAGGTTTTCACATAGCTGGACTGCAGTAGTTATAAAATGATGTTCTTCGACTTACCGGCCATCAATACGATGTGGTCTATTATTTTGAGCATCATCGACCATGTGTGCCTTGGAATAGGTGATGAACCCAAATCCTCGAGATCTCTTCGTTTTGGGATCTTTCATGACAACAACATCCACTATTTCTCCCCATTTCTCAAAATGTGCTTTCAAGGACTCGTCTGAAGTACGATAATTCAACCCTCCAATGAAAATTTTACGGTGAACTTCGGGCTCATCCTAAAAGTAGAACATAAGTATAACAAAATGGCGGATGTGTACGCTACGTGTAGCGTCGTAGGGGTTACGATTAAAACGTATAATATACCTACTAGACAAATATAAATAAGTTATAAATTATTATAAACTGGCTTTGCTAAACTTATCTACATTATAAAATTCAATAACGTAAAGCAAAAAAATATGACGCGTAAAATATACACAAATGCAATACTTACAAAACCGTCGTCACCGTTCTGTTGCGGCCTCATTGTTTCCGTAGAAATAATAAGTACTTTTAATTAAACTAGAATAATTTTACAATCTTTTTAGCGTTAGAGCAATGCAAAGTGAACTATTTAACGAACACTGCACGTCCGCTACCAACTGACGCCACGCCAAAAAGAAAGATGGTCTCGATATTTCTCAAATGTAGCAATTAGTGTCCGCTCACAATTGCGTTGTCAGCGGATACGGAACCTATATTGTCTATGATGTGACCAATATTATCCACAATATAATCAATATAAAAATGAAACTTTAAGTAAATTTATACATATTTGAATTAAACTTTTAAATTAGTTTTATAGCCAATAGAAAATATTTTTACTTTGTGATTTATTTATATAATTTTTTGAATAGACATTACACAGGACAGGGATTACTCGAGAAAATTATATTTTCTTTCAATTTTATTTAAACAAATAAATTTTGTATAATATTTTTAATACTTTTAATTATATTTTATCATTTACGAATGGTGGCAAGATTTCTAATTATGTAAATGGAAGTATGAACATGAAACAAATATATGTCTTATATTTGTTAAAATAAAATAAATTTGCAAATAATGTGTACAATTTTTAGAATAAAATATTAATTTGATAATACTACGTAAACAAAATATAACAAATATATGGTATATTAAACTAATTCTTTAAGTAACTTTTTTATCGTAGAATATTTCGATATTATGTGCTCTAAAGTTTATAATAGAATGATACTTTTTTATAGTCTGTTAATAATTGTCAAATGAAATATTGTTTGTAGTTTGTTTTTTCGAATATCCTAAACGCTACTAAAAATATTTTGATTTGATACTATTACCAATGATTATAACACATATATTATAAAATTCATGCTAAAACATCCCTGGAAATATATTTGTTTAATTTGAACTTAAAGGTTTTTGGACAATAATTGGAAAAGTGGAAATAGAAATAATTACTTGTCTTTATAAATTTTAAATTTTCTCAATATGAAACCTAGCGATTGTGGTGATGACTACGTAAGGATTGGGAGTTATGTTTCCTGAGAGATTTTTTCTCAAAAAAACAATTTAAATAATTTATTTAATTCTAGGAAGAACCAGAACATGTAAGAAAACTTTTTATCGGCGGTCTAGATTATCGAACTACAGATTCGTCATTGAAAGAATTCTATGAGCAATGGGGAGAAATTGTAGATGTAGTTGTTATGAAGGATCCCCAAACTAAACGATCTCGTGGATTTGGTTTTATTACCTATTCTAGATCACATATGGTTGATGATGCACAGAAAAGTAGACCCCATAAAATTGATGGAAGGTACTACTACAGACTAAATATTTTAATTGATTTTAGTGAACTTAAAATGCTAGTTATATTGTTTGTATTAATTAAATTTAACCTATTCCCATTTCAGAATTGTAGAACCGAAGAGAGCTGTGCCCAGAGATGAAATTAAAAGACCAGATGCCAGTGCAACTGTTAAGAAATTATTTGTTGGTGGACTAAAACAAGATATTGAAGAAGAAGATTTAAGAGAATATTTTAGTGTATATGGAGATATACTTTCAGTTAGTCTTGTCACAGAGAAAGATACTGGAAAGAAAAGGGGCTTTGGCTTTGTTGAGTTTGATGATTATGACCCCGTTGATAGAATATGTTGTAAGTAAAATTGGTATATATTATGTTTTAAATCAAAATTACATAAAATTTTTAAATACTAACACAAAATTGTAATCATTAATTTGTTTACAAATTCATAAAGTAATAACTAATTTCAATATTTAAGTGTAAAAAATCTATAAACTTTCTTCCTTTTTTATAGGTAGGCTCCTACCTAGTTTATGAAAATTAAAATATTGAATGAAGTACATAAAACATTTTGACATTTGTATTTTTCTTATAGAATATAATAAAGTTGACTTTAATTTATTATTTTATTAATATTTCAGTGCAACAAAATCATAAGATTAAAGGTCGTAGATTAGATGTAAAGAAGGCATTGTCTAAAACTGTTATGGGAGGGAACTCTAATAGTAGAAGGGGCCGAGGATGGGGTAACAGAGGAGGAGATTGGGGAGAATCAGGTAAAACATATTAATAGAAAGTAATAAGGTCTTTTTTTGGTCATTTGAAATTACTAAGATAGTGACTAATCTCTACTGGCAAATATTTCTTTGATGAGTTATATAATATGATTTGAATATCCTAAAGACATTTTGGTTTAGTGGGACTACTGACGATAATTATGATTGCTTGTGTGTTTGATATCTTCTTGGAGGAATGATCTTAATTTAATTATTTAAAGTTCTCCCCTCTGGGGAATAAGACAAAGGATGGGGTTTAGTTCCACCGCTCAATATGCTTTGAATTCGGGCCGAAAGCAGACAGTTTCTCTATCGTCCTACCATATAAAAAACGTAACATTCCTAAAAATTGTACAAGAAGATGTCAATGACTAATGTAAATATCTCCCTAAATGAATTAAAATTTTAAAAGAATGTTACAGAACATAAAGTACTGGTAGTTAGTACACCATCACCATTTGAAAATTTACTTTGAATCGGACTGATTTTGACTTATTATGAAGTTATAAATATAAAATACTAGCGGCCCGCTAGCGGGTTCGCCGCGTGAACTTTTTCGTTATGTTGCAACACCCGGGGGCGCAAATTTAAAAATTAAAGTAGCCTATGTTTAAGCTTAGATTATAAACTATATTTATGCCAAAATTCATTACAATTGGTATAAAAATAAGCAGCCTACGTTAGACCTTCTACTTTCATTCTAAATTTGATCCAAATCGGACCGTTAGATTAGCCGTGAAAGCGTGACCGACAAACACACAGACTTTCGCATTTATAATATAAGTATGGATATCAGCAAAAAATGAGTGTTCATATTAATTTGGCATGGAGCTTTTAGTATCCCGAGATTCCATAATGCACTTGCGATTTCATATCTTGAACTATTTTATTAAACAACATTTTAATAAATAAATAATCATATAATATTTTGAAGTATTCGTTTTTTATTGATTTAATATTTTTAGACCTTTATATTAATACACAATGTACATTTCTTATTCAGGCCATGGTCCAGGAGGAGGCTGGAACAATCAAAATCCATGGGAAAATTCAGGAGGAAATTGGGATAACCAAGGGTACGGAGACCAAGGTTGGGGGCAGAACTTTGGCTCTGGATACCAGCAAAACTATGGAGGCGGTCCTGTGCGTCAGAATTACAGCAATCTACGACAACAACCATATAATCCAGGTAATTTGTATGTTTATGAAACAGTAGTAATTTTATAAATTTACTAATTTTAATTTACTGAGACTACGTTAAGCAGTGGATCAACGTCTGATTGAAACACAATGGATGTGGGTTCGATTCCCACTCAGAGGAATGATTATGTGTAAATTTTCATTTCTTCCCTCTGGTAACTAAGACAAAGCGTGGCGTTGAAATCCGCCACTCAACACGTAATGTCTCAACTTTCGGGCGGAAAGTGGTGAATGAAGTCTTGACAGGTTCTCATTGCAGACCCCACAATGATGGACAAAGCGTGAAGTTGCTTTTGTTAAAATAAAACATTTTTGAAAACTTATAAAAGATTGATTGCATTCGGTGGGATTCGAACATGCTTCTCTTAGTTTTTCAATTTCCTAAGTGTGCCAATAGCACTATGTCACATTTTTTTCTGAATAGTAGGTATTCATTTAGTGATTTTCATTTCTCATTCTGTAAGTAAAACACAAAACGCACTTAACGTTTGCTAACAGTCAAATTGAAATGAAAAATAGTGAATGCAGTGACTTAACACTTCATTTCTCTATGCCTTCCTTGCTGTACAAAAAAGTGTGAAGTTGCTTTTTAATTTATATTATAAAATATAAATTTAAAAGCAGTTTAGTATACTTAGTTATCTAGGTATCAATCTAGACAATTGAAACAACAGATTTTTAAATAATTATTCAATTTAAAAAAAAAGCATTATTAGTTTTCATTCATCTTTATAACTCCTAATTTACTCTTATTATTTTAAGCCACTTAGAAAATTAAAAACGTATTAGTAAGTTATTCATACAATAATACTACAGAGCAGAAATTTGTAAAAATCTCTAAAGAGAGATGAGTTAACAAGAAAAATAAGTTGTTAAAAAAGCGTATAAGACTTTCGACGCAGCTAGTAGACTTAGCGATCAGAGCGCTTGGACGGTTTCCAAGGAGTGCGGGTTCGAATCCCCCTGCATTTAAATTTTTATGTTTTCAAAAATGTCTTTTTCAACTTCTGTTTGATTAAATTTAATGAACAAACATATCAGGTTCAGGTGGTCGTTTCAATACAGGAGGCAGTGGTGAACATTTCAACCATGCAGATAGTGCACCAGCTTCGGCTAACAACCAGCGTCGATTTTAAAGAGTTAAAACCTCTTGTAAGTATGTTTCTTTATTATTAAATACAAACCATAACATCACTTTAGAATTATAACATGCACTATTTACTTATACATTTTATGTACTGATAATTGAATCGCTATTTATAGTCATTTTAGCTAGAAGTGGTGGTTGAAGTAATTGGCATATTGTTATGATATGCCATGTTTTACAATATTTTTATTATTAGTGTCATAATATTATTTTAAGTCCTGAGTCTTTTTTCAAGGAAATTGTAGATTATAAATATATTTCATATATTATGATTTATACTATAGCTAGCTGAACCCGCTACTTCGCTTGCGTGAACAATAAATTGAAATTATTATGATTTATCCCACCTGTATTAGTAAAGAATTCGTAAAGTAGAATTCATGGTTGAAAATTGGTAATACTTAGCTCGTGCTCTTAGTATTTTTGATATAAAATGCGTTTTTATTTATGAACCGATTGAGTTAAAACGAATCTTAATATAGTTGAAGATCTAGGTTCAAACATAAGTTTTTTTTTCAAAAAATATCCGCAAAAGGATTTAAAGTTAGTATGAAAAATCTAAACTATTTGACCCAATTGCAAATTTTGGCATAAAAAAACCCAGGGTAACCCAGGGTTTGATTTATTTTTCAAAAGTCCACTTTAAATGGCTGCAATATAAAGAAACAACTATAGTTATGTAGTTCACGCAGCGAAGCCGCAAGCGGGCCGCTAGTACATAATAATTTTCAAAGCACAAATACATATAAATCGTAATATATATTATATTATATTCAATTTTATAAAGAAACCAAAAATTTTAAAGTAAGTGTATTATAATATTTGGTCAGTCCAGATCGTCGATATATAAAATATTTTTGCATAGGTATCAAGTTGGTTATACGAGCTAGGCAGGTATATACGAGAGGAAACTAATAGTGAGAAAGGATATAGGAAAACTACATAGAATACGTTTATATTGTAAGGTTTCTATCTTCTGAAGGTATTGTGAGGCACTAGTTATATTGTTCTCGCACTTTGGTCACAAATTTTAATATGAAGATGCTAAGTCCATTGACCGTATGTTCTTATTGCTCATATAAATTTCATTTAGTATATTTATAGGCCTTATAATATATGAAAATAATTCAAGTCCAGATATATAAAAAAATGTTCATTTTATTATTTATAACACAAATACTTTTAGATTGCACAAAAAATATAAGAAAAAGAAATATTTTTTATTTTCTTTTCTATTCAATGTAATAAATATACCTGAAAATGAATAAGGCTATCATAGTGCAGTGGGGCAGATTCTGACTGTCATTGCCGTTGGTTATGAGTTCAATTCCCAGTCGGAGAAATGTTATATTATTTTCTCTTATTACTCCTCTGTTGTGAACAAGACAAAGCACGGTGTCTTAATACTAAATTCTAGCTTAAATAAGACCTTAAAGAGTTAAAGTTACATTTATTAGAATTTATATAAAAGAAAAGGATTTTAAATTTGTATGTAATGAATTAAAAAAATATTCAAATGTATGAAATGTGTATATTTGAGACATCTTTTTTGTCAACATTATTATGAATTTATTTAATTTATATATAAAATAAACAACAAGGCAATATGGAGTTAGCATGTTTAAATCTTTTTTCATTCACACTTAGCACAGCATTTAGCAACTTGATATTAGTTTAAGTTGGTGTTATCTTTTTAAGTTTTATTATAGAAGTTATTCGAGTTCATAATAACATTTTTAGCAATGATATAAAAATTTAAACACAACGGGATTCGAACTCATGCCTTTTGGAATATGTCCAAAAAGCTCGGGATCGAGTTTCGTTGAATTGATTTTTTATGCGTTTTCTTAAAATGTTTTTTTTTATTACTAAGTGTGTGAATAACACTTTAAAAATATTTAAAAAAGGTAATTGAATGTTAGACATAATTATATAAAAGTCTATTTTAGGTTCTTTATTAATATTACATTCCTATTACTTTAAAACCAAAGGTGCAATTTTGAATGTATTTTAATATGTATTATAATAAATACCAAAGTATTTTAAATGATCTCAAAATTTTAGCATAGTCAATACTCGATATGGAGTTCCTTAAATATATTTAAAAACTATTTTATTGTACTATTTAAAGAATATATTGTTATTTTTCTTCTTATTTCACTTGGTGTATTAATGTATAAGATATATTAAGTCTGTGTGCAATAAAATTAAATTGAGACTGTTTTCCATGGACTCTTCTACAATTGGACAAGCTGTTCGTGGAAAAGCCCATGGTAAGTTGACTAATAAAACTATGGAATAATAACAATGCTTTTTATTTTCCCCCACTTAATGCTAACTTATTAAATATGACAAACAAATCGTACATAAAAAGGTGGCAACACTGACTAGCATATTTACAATTTAACTTATTTTTTAAACAAAAGTTACATATCTTTTTCTCTTAATCCTTTGATAAAAAGAAAGAAAATTATTAAATATTTTCTATCAATAATAGAATTTTAAAACATGTTTTTTATCAACATCAATAACAACGAGAACATAGGTTACATTTTTAAATTTATTATTTTATTATATTTAAGCTGCTATAGTATGTTTGGCTCAAGCTTTTAAAAAATGCGTGTTAAATTATTTATCTAAATTAGATTGTGGATGCACCGGCAAACATGGACAGGGTGTGGGTCCATATGGAGTGTTGAATATTGGCGGGAAGAATCCAGAAGCCGCTGCTAGTTGCCTGAAAATTGCCAGTATCAAAATATAAGCAATCGTTTACTAGTATTTTAAACATTTTATAGGCAGAAGTGTATGTAAAATAATGAGACATAACATCTACCCGACAAAAATATCCTTGCACTATTAATGGCTTTCGTTGCCAAAAGGCAACTACCCCAAATTTTATTTGCATTCGTTTTTTTGCAACTTACTAACAAGAATAATCGATTTCGTTACAACAAAAGTGTCATTACGCTCGCAATAGCAATATACGCCACATATGCAGATCAAAACTGACATTATGAGGCTTGTAACATAAAACTATCATGATAGAGTAAGGAATAACACATAATATTGCAAAAGCAATATTCTGGCAACCCTGAACATACCTATACTGCTGATCCAAATGAGCTTTTTCGATCCGTTTGTCTTTAGCCCGTCTGTTTTGGAACCATATTTTAACTTGGGTTTCGCTTAATGATAACGCTGATGCAAGTTCACATCTGTAACAATAAAATATTTATTCATACAAAAATATTTTCTCAAAATATAACTAAGGATAAGAAAATCATGTTGTTTTTCGCTTAGCGGGATAATCAGTGAAAACCTAGTGTCAAGATACTCCTTTCTCCACTTTCCTTCCGAAGTCGTTTCATTTAGTATTGAGTATGAACTCAATGTCGCGTTTTGTCTCAGGCACCAGAGCAGTAAAGTAGAAATGAAAATTTAATTATAATTATTTCCCTGAGCGGGAATCAAATTCACAACCATCGCGTAACAGTTAGACGCTGTCACATTGCGCCACGGCGAATGAAACAATAATAAGGATTAATTAATTAGCATTTAGTATTTAAATTGATCTAACGCCTAACCTTCGTGCTCTAGCTACGTATTCTCCTCTCGCATATTCCAGTTCTAGTCGTAGTGTCTGATGAGCTGAGAACGTGGTTCGCTGTCGTCTTGGCCGGCTCTCTTTGCGTCGCCGACGAGCCACTGAAAGGTTGATATACACATTTAAAATAAAATATTCTGCGTTATGATAGTTGCCTATTGTCTAGGCCATACAACCTACGTTTGTGACATTATCTACGTAATTGATATGACTTATTAAATAAATCAATCTTCCTATATATTTTAATATTTATATCAAGAAATTTTATTCCAAATCACTAATTTGATATATTTGTGTAGTAAAATTCTATATCTGTGGCCACAGAAGAAAAAGTGAAAACGAAGAAGAGAATATCAAAACTATAATTTGAATAATTAGAGAGTCATGGGGGAACCTATAGGAACGCTCATTAACATATTTTACATATTTACGACATATGCCTCAAAAACAACATACAAACAAAAAAATAGCCTTTGAAGACGAGACCTTATTTATAAGAAGATTCTTATAAACGACTCACTACTTTTTACCGACTGTACTTTGTATCGACTCACTACCCCGGGCACCTATCAAATTCGTTGGGTATAGTTTTTAAATTTCTATTTTGACAATAAATTTCATTGTGGTGTCCATACGTATATTATAAATGCGAAAACCTGTCTGTTTGTCTGTCACGCTTTTACGGCTTATCTACCAGCCTGATTTGGATGAAATTTAGAACGAAAGTAGTACTTATGTTTTCAAAAATCATATAGAGTTTATAAGTTTATTTACCTTAAATAGTACCGGTTTCCTCGTGGTCCCATATAAACGGCCCTAATAAAAGTGTTTTCGCATACCTACTTTACTTTTCTTATTGCATAGATAGAAATCCTCATTATTGTCTTTAAAATATGACTGTAGTTTTGTTAAGAGTACATAATATAACATATTCAGCATTAAAAAAGGGTTTTTATTGTTAATGTGGCTGATATGAGAAAAAAGGGACGTCGAAGCAATTTTTACTAAAGTAATTGTCCGTCATACTGTCTGTGTCTGTCCGTCCTCTGTCTACATCTACTTATGAAATTGTATAATGAATTTGAGTGGTACCTACAGATTTCAAGCCAGCAAACTTACAATTACCTACATTTAAATAAATATTACATAGCTATCTATTTGTGGACTTGGTTTCAGATGTGGAATTGTGAATATCTAAATAAGAGTCAACTAAAACGCGTGGTTATAGATTAAATTAAAGTGATCGTATCGCATCCCGCTTTGTGTGACACTATTTGTTTTACATATATAGGGACAATCAGACACCTCGAATATAATAGTCTCGTTCTCTAAAACTACGCAAAAAATATTATAAAATACGAAGTTCCATCACTATTATGTAGGTATATATGACTAGCTTTTATCGGCGATTTCTTGTTTCACAAGAAAAATAATATTTTCACAAGTCATAAACATACGGACTGTTTCATGATATGAATCAAAGAATTTTATGAAGGAATTGCTTTACTTTAACTACCTCTTACTCTTAAGTAGGCAGCTAATTTTACTTAAAAATATTCTACCTATAACTTCAGTTACTTGGTATATTTTATAAATATTATTGTTAAGAATCTTATCCTTATCCTATTAAGTTCTTAAATATGATTAGTTACATTGTGATAAGAAGAAAAACAACCTACGTAGGTACGTACGTAAACAAATAAACAGCGATTTTTGTAGGAAGTTATAGCAATTTTGTCTCAAGCGCTATTTTCTCCGTAATCCCTGATAATAATACTATTAATTAATATAATATGAACTGTAGATGACGGCCATTCATGATGGTGTGCTTTTGGAAAAAACCCTGTCAATTTAGTACTAAATTGAATGAAGATATAAATAATAACATTCATTTCACCTAAAGTAATAAAAGAAATAAAAAATAAAGTAAATGCTGTCATATTTATTCCTGTCAATTTCACATACAAAGATGTAAAGTAGTAGACCGAAACAACGTTTCGAAGACTCCTGTTCGACTCCCGCTGCAATCATTTTTTTTACGTTTGCTAAGAATGTTTTTCAATTTCTGTGTGCAAATAAAGATTTAAAAATGATAATAAATGATTTAAAAATAATTAAAGTATAATTATATTTAAGGTAAGCAGCAATTGCAATCAAAATGTCAGTTCTAAAATTATAATGTTTTTTTGTATCTTTAATGCATTCTTGCAATGCATTCTTGTTTTTGTTATATTTAAGTTTTTTAAGCTTTATTAATTAGCTGGAAATTTAACTTTTTGCAAATATTGCACAGTAAAAAGTGAATCTAAGGTTTCCTTCCGACTCTTAGCGTAGGGAAGTGATTGTGTCCTGAGAGGAGCTTGTAAGAGCTCCGAATCCATGCCATATTGTACGGAAGCTCAGTGAAACCTTGTGGACGAGGGTGAATCACGATCATTTTAATAATCAGTTTGTAATCCTATACAGGTATCGCGGTGACGCTATTATTATGTTATGAATATGAGTGGATCGGATTCCACGATTTTATGACTTCCACATGTTTTTGCATACATTTTACACGTATAAGTAAGTCCTTTATTATATTTTGGATGTTCTACGGTATACGATATAGTAAAATATTTTTGAAAATTAATGAAAAATTGAAGGCAGCAGAAGTGGAACCCGTATCTCTTGAAAGCCGTCCTAGACCTCTGACCACTAAGCCTCGCGTTATAAAAGGCGCGGATTAGAATCGTGCCATTTGCAATCTTGCAATCTTTAAAAATTTTTATACGTTTACCAAAAATGTTTTCAATTTCCTAAACAATTAATAATATTTTGGGTAATATTATTATTATACTTATATAATAAAACGACTTATCGTTTTAATAAAATTGATTATAATATTAAATAATAAAAAATGTAAACTGTGTTGTTGTAGTTAAAATTTTAATTGATAATTGGTTTATTTTTAAATATTACATTTATAATTGCTTAACTCTTTCGCGCCTTGATTCTTTAAGCATTTGTTGTTTCTTTCCTTTCGAAACAACAAAAAATAAAAAAAATTATTCTAGAATCAACACCAAATGTTAATTTTTTGATCTGTATAATAAGTAATTCTTCACAGAAAACATAATCAAACCACTGTCCTATGTTCTTGAATAGTCAAGTATGGAGAGTCTTGAAACTGAGTAGTGCCGAAGAAAATTGTATGAATATGCTAAATCTACCTTTGGTTTTTAAGAACGTATTTCCTGTGATAACGTGTATTTATATTGCCATCGCGACTTACATTCTGCTACACGTTTTTTTGTAATATATTATATTTTGTAAAGTGATAATTTTTATATTTTTTATAATTTCTTCTTTGAATTTATTATAAAAAAATATTAAATCTATTCAAAAGATATTTTTTATATATTTTTGACAGTCTCATACTAACTTTATTGGTTATTGTCAAGAAAAATGTTGAATACCTACGTAAAATATAGCAGATAAATAGCAAGTATGTAATTACATATTGCACTGTCTCCATTTCCATCAATTAAAAATATCAGTATCTTTAAAACATACAATATATATTTAAACCTTCGTCTTTTGGATGCTCTTCAAATATTTTAAAAATTTCAATTAAAGTGAAAGTTATAATAAATATTATAAACCCTATTACCTTTTACGGAAATCTCTATCAAGCAACTGTTGCCGGACAGAAGCACCGCATGCATTACACATTACTAATGTCCGGTCCATTAGCGATTAAGTTACGATCCAATGACCATCAGTATTTTAAAAAAATAGCTGATTTCACACGGTAGCACATTTTTATAATTCATCTTCTTCATATAATGGATTTTGTTTTCAAAAGTGTTTTTCATATTTAATATGTAGATACATATAAACAAGGCCATCTTGGCGCAGTGGTGTAGAGTTTGTCTATCGCGACAGGATATAGGTTCGAGCTCTATTTGGGAAAATGAGTGTATTAAAATGACTTCATTTCCCCTGGCAATACAAAGCGCGGCGTCGATTCACTCGCAATATTTAGAAGTCCGGTGAAAAGCGGATAACGGAGCGTCTTTACACTAAGTTCTTTCTGCCTACTTTGCTATGCGAGGAAAAGCGTGAAAAATCAATATTGTAATTGTTCAAAAGAATAATCTTTAATAGCACTAGAAAATATTATCATAGATTCGTCGTGATTATTAACTTTCATATCATTATACAACAAATATTATTAACTTAAGTATGTAGCATACTTTTTCTATACTTATAAATAAAATGTGAAAGGAACCAAAATTAAGAAGAAAATAATATAAGTATAATAAGATATAATCCTCACTAAATGAACACAATAAGGAAAATTTAGTAAGAAATTCAATAACTTCGCATGATCTGTGTCGTTAGACGGTGCGTGAGAGGTGGACGTGTATTGTACTAGTAAAGCCTAATGATGCTCATGATAATGTTTCAAATTGTATGAACATAAAGACATTGTAATTTTACCCACCTCTAATTATCTTGGAACATCATCATTTAGAACTTATATTTTATTTATAGCTTAAGAAAAACTGTTTTTTTTTTTCACTTTTTCCGGAAGAAAACGTTCTATTATCACTGATGCTGATGCCGTTTTGACGCAGCTGGGCAGTTTCTAAATGCAAACGTAGTGTTTGTGTGTTCGATCCGATTGATCGGGAATTATTATTTATTAATTTCGTTTCTCCGAAAGTACAACTCTCGTAGGTACAACAGCCTAAGAGAAAGCGTAAAGCGGCGTTAAGTTCCGCACTCAAAACGCAACTATCTCGAGCAATTGTAAAGATCCTAACAGAGTGTCTTGACACTGTGTTCTCTCTGACTACCCTGCTACTTGAGTAAAAGTACGAAGCTGCAAAAAAAGAATCTTAAAATTTGTAAAATTAAGAAGTAATCTTAGTATAAAATCTTTAAAGAGATTGTGGCTTTGGTCTAATTGATATAAAAATAAGGGGCGCCGTGGGAACTGTCAGCTGCGGTCGCATATGTAATTGGATCGCTAAGGGTGTAATCTGACTGAGTGTTGTCACATTAAAACATCACGCGCGCGATCGAGCTGAAACTGAGTGAAGAATTGATCTTAATCCTTGTTATTTATTGTTGTGATTTTATTAGTTGTGAGTTAGTTTTATTTAAATATATGTTTTAATTATATAAATGTGATAATTAGTATGTTTCGTCAATAAAAAAACCATTTATGCAGTTGTTTTTGAGCTTTATTCTTATTTTTTATTGACGATAATAATTGTCCATTGAAATACCTATTAATTAACAGCGCACCTTCAAGTGAACGATTAATTAAAAAAAAATCGAAAACCATCTTCTACTTTCAATTCTTTCGAAATGAACGTGTCCATCCATTTGGCACCCCCTAAATCTGTATACTTTTGTTTACGATTAAAAAATGATCGTGATTAATCAACAATACCTACTAACAATACAATAATAGATCGTGTATTTTAGGGGATGCTACCCTTAATATTCATTAGCTAACCCCTAATTACCGATTCGTTCGACCATTTCAGATGAGAGAGTACACCTGACTTGTTTATGCTTTCTTTCCTTTCTAAGAGATATTGATATTGCAGAAACGCGCTCCGATAAATTTCAATTGGACGATAGAGCGTCTGGAATTATGGCTTATTTGAAAATATTGTTGGTAAAACTGACTGGAAGTCTTACGAGATAGATCTACATTATATAATGTAGGTAGACGTTTAATGTAATTTACATATACATTTTTTCTATTCTTTGGTTATAAAGTTGTTTATAAAATTTAAATAACAGATGCAATGCGATGCCAGTATATTTGAAGTAAGAAAGCATCGTTATATATTTAAGTCCAACTGGGAAGAATGTCTATCTTCGCCAATTTCGGCCAAAAGTTTCAATTGTTAATTTCAAATTTAATTTTGAAATATCTTCAAAATGTTAAAATTTGTTATGTAATTATTTACTAATAATTTGTTTCTAGTGATTTATAAAATTGTTCAGCTTCACTCTTTTTTCCGCATGGATTTTTATTTTCCCGTGTGATAGATTTTTTCCCGTGGGGGGACGGGTTAAGAATACAATTCCCCCCCGCCGCTGGGTAGCGTCCCGTAAAAGGCGGGTAACCCAGTAGTTTGGTGGTAGGAGATTCGTTCTCCGACTGGCTCGCGACCACTATCATGTCAAAGACGAACCGCCAAATATCTTATGATGTGTTCCGGTTCGATGGCATGTAAGCCAGCTCTCCCTATTCCCACCATTCCCATCCTTCCTCCCTCCTTCTGTCCTACATTCCCAAGGCTGGCAACGCATCCATAACTTTAGTGTTATGGATGTCTATGGGCGAAGGTAACCACTTAACACCAGGTGGGCCTTCAGCTCGTTTGCCTCCTTTATTCCATAAAAAAAAAAAAAAAAAAAAAAAAAAAATGGAAAGGTAGTCACAAAGAACCTAGAGTCAAAACACTATGTTCTTCGTTGTCGGCCTGAAATCGAGATGTTGCATGTAGAGTGAGGCAATTCAATACAGCTTTGTCTTAACAGAGTATTAAAATGGTTTAAATTACTTTTAAGTGTAATTTAATTTAAGACAGAAGCTCACCCACTCCGCGACTATTTTTTCTGCATTAAGGACACGAGGAACGAGGAAAGATGGTAAGTGGTTACCTTTGCCTATGGGCATCCACGACATTAAAGGAGTTGTGGATTCGTTGCCGGCCTTGGGGTGACGGAGGGAGGATAGAGGATGAATGGGGATGGTGGGAATAAGGAGAAGTGACTCACATGTCATCGAATCGGAATACATCATCATATGCTTGGCAGTTCGTCTTTGACATGATAGTGTTCGAGAGAGATGTTACCCGCCTTATATGGGTTGCTACCCAGCGGTTCCCCCACGGGTGGACAATAACATACTTAAAGTTAGCTAATTTGGTTAAAAATTGGACTTGGTTATGTTTATTTCAAATAATTGGAAAACAAAAATCTTAAGTATTAAACCGAGAAAAAACATTGAGAAAAGCAGTTCGGTTGTTTTACTAGTCAGATTTTCTATCAAGTAACCAATGTCAACCTAAAATCAAAGGAAAATATATTTAAGTTTCAAAAGATCCATTCATTGAGTCTATTAAATATGGCACATTTTTACTACCATATTACTACAAATTATGTACATTGGCCAGTCGTGGCCCAGTGGCACAAGCGTGTGACTGTAAACGACTGGTTGTGGGTTCGATTCCCACTCGAGGAGTGGAAATTTTATTTCCATTTTCTTCGCTCTGGTGTCGAGGTAAAGCGCGGCGTTAAGTTCCGCCACTTAACACGCAAGCCTCCGATTTCGGCGGAAAATGGGAAACGGAGTGTCTTAACACTAGGTTTCCTCTGCCTACCCTGCTGCGTGCGGGATACAGCGTGAAGCTAAAAAAAATGTAAATTTTAATCACTATTAACATTTATAAATGTATATTAAAGATAACAAATGATTTAGCCATTCAATACACAAATATTCGAAGCTTAAACGTTTGGATGGACACGTCTCTCAAATCCCAATCCGCTCAAATACGATGTAAAACGAGGACGATACAAATTGCGGCTAATGTAAATCACAATGTTATGTTTCCAGCGAGTCGCGCGCACGTGCTCGCTCCCATGGAAGCACCGCGAGACAACCATAGATAAGCTCCTCATGTTGCAATTTAATACAACATTTTTTTAACGTATGTTTTTTCTTCGTTCTTTTACTTTCCACCTGGAATCAAGAACAGTGTGTTGATTGCCGGAATTCAACGCTGCTCTTTTTCTGTTTAGTTGTTCTGATTTTTATAAAGGATAATTGTTTAGTTCATATGTGTAGTATAAGCAATTATTCATTATTTGCACAGTAAAGATGTAACTACACTTTTTTGGTTCACTTGTTTATTAATCTCTGTAAGTAGGTATTTTTTTTACAACATATTGAAAATAAATTGCTACGGTGGCTCTTTTTCTGTTAAAATACCATCGCTCATCCATTTTTATGTTATATGGTAATATTTGTATTACACCATAGCATTCTATCTATCATCCATCAGTCTACACCTAGACTTTTTTAGTTTACACATGATCATGTATAAGTATTTGACGGTTGCGTCCATCACAAATCCAATTAGTTTTCATCGAATTTCAGCACAGAGCTGGTAATTTTCGTTTCAGTTTCACGGACTGTTGTTTCGTAATAGTTATAAGAGTTGAACAATGAATTTTATAGCTGTGTAGGAGAACAGTGCTGGCAATTTTCATACGAGGGTGAGTTTGAATGGGCCTCAGCTTGCCTGTATAGCGAGGCATCGAGTCGTAGCGCGGTAATCGCATCAACGCGACGCCGCTGTCGCTTCGCCTTCCGCATCTACAAACTGGAAACCCAGACGTTTTTTAACGACGCGAAAAACCATTATGATTCTATTTTCAGAACAACAATACTCATTCTAATAAGCTTAGCTATGTTGAGCGGAAGAAAATGTATAGATATTATGAAAACTTTGCTTTTTATCGGATTCATTCAAATTATATGTAATTTACATATGAAGCGATACGAAACACTTATGAAAGATGTTGCTATAATAATAAATTAGTCGTATGTTATTAAGTACGTCCTGGTTTCAGACTCTAAAAAATGTAGAAACGTTCATATACACCATCAATGCCTATGAACATCATAACTTCAGAACATGAGGCAAATTTTCTGAGTGATTCTTTTTAAGAAACAGTTTTATAAAAGTTGATAATTTTGAAAATAAAATAGTTTGATGTGAAATACCAATGGACGTGCTTTTATACGTGGGTACTCATGAGATCGTGTCCGGGACACGGATTTTTATTCTAAACTGAACCCAACGTAAAATTATTGGTAATAAAGACATGACCTGGTCAATTTACGTTGTATGGTGTAAAATTTTAAGAACTGTTTGTGTGTTAATAAGAACTGGCTATTATTAATTATTATTTTCTATACAATGCAAGCAATCTGCTTATAGTCTTGCATCTGACCAAAACCAGAAAAAAGAAATTAATTGCTATTTACGTTAAGTACTCGATCGTTATAGGCTCTTGCTTTTTATATTTACGCGCTATGCTTTGCGAATTAATTTATCATTTATAGACAATATCTGTATATGTAATTATGTTGAAAACTAAAATTTTAGTTTGCAATATTTTTATTTTATAGCAATTTTCTAGAAAAAATTAAAATTTATTATAATTTATTTATTCATAGACCAATTTCAATAAAATAAACAACAAATATTAAGAAAAGTTTTTTTTATCGGTTAAAGGGGGCAAACGAACAGAAGGACCACCTGATAGTCTGATCTTTGCCCATGGACATCCACAACATTAGAAAAGTTGTGGATGCGTTGCCGACCTTAAGGGGGAGGAAAGATGGTGGAGGTGGGAATAGGGAGAGCTGGCTGACATTCCAGCGAACCGGAACACATCATCAGATGTTTGGCGGTTCGTCTTTGACATGATAGTGGTTGCGAGCCAGTCGGAGAATGAATTTCCTCCCACCAAGATACTTTTTTCTTTAAGGGACGCTGTCTCGCGACGGAAGGGAGTTGTATTCTAACACCTCCCCCACGGGTTAAAATATTTCTTTTAAGGTTTAGGAAAATACAATAATCAAAACTGCATTGGAATCGGTCAAGCTGTTTTTGTGATTGGTTCACAAGCACACAGATGAACAGACACAGGTAAATAAAGAAAAAATGAAATTAATCTTTTGGGTCAAACAGGGAACAAAACAATGATGATTAATTCTTCTTCACATTGGTAAATGCCTTTAACGAAATGTTTTCCCATTTATATTCCACGTATTTACAGACAGAGATCAGTTATTTTTTTATTAAATGTATAGAAAGATTGTTTTGTATTTTCATATTATAAAGTTTTCATATTATTTAAGACTATCTTGATTTTGGTGGTTGTCAAGGTTTCCACTTGAAGAGAAATAATTATATATCATTATCGTTTTCATTTTCATCAGCGCTTAAAACCATCCGCGGCGTTGAGTTGCGCCAATTACCACGCAATGACTCGATTTCAGGCGGAAAGTGGAGAACAGAACGTCTTGATGTCCCTGATTATTCCTGTTAGAAAAAGCATGAAGCTGCTTCATCATAAAATATACGAGTGTCAAATATTGTTTGTATAGATCAAAAGTACGTAAATTATCTGAAAATTTATATTTAAGAACAGTAAGTACAGATCTGTACTGTTATCTCATTCATCGATATTATCATTATTCAAAAAATCCCACAAAAGCATATTATAGGGAATATTCTATTGAGTAAGTATTCATTCTATAAAAATAGAATTGTATAATGTAAGAAAAATTTTCCTGGAATACTTATAAAGGAACGTCCGGCAAAGAGTTGAGTGTACGGGGATTAAGTTTGCGCAATACGGCTTATCTACATCGGCTCTCTATTAAACTTATTCAAAGTATTTTTCTAGTGATATTTTATTTAACAAACCGTGATAGATATCTATCACTCTTTGATCTTTAAGTTCCTTTGGTGGAGAAGGATGTCCGAGGACCTGTTTTATTTTTATATATAAATATAATACAGTTAATACAGATATTTATATAAAAATTTTAGTATTTTATATGATTTATTTTTTAAAATCATTTTATAAATATATTTAAATACTTTAACTGTTATCAACATATGTACCTGCATATATATGTGAGCATTGCTTTACTGAAGTTTATTAGATCTCTTGAAGAATTAATCATAGAAAGCTTGATTTCACAGTGTAAATTTCGTAGCCGTAACATACAGTCTGGTTAAAAATCATAAATATTACTGTTGTTGTTACCATATCAAGATTATGATACCATATGATATGATAATAAAACCCAAGTTTACAATCAATTATTTTAAGATTTACGTAAATTAAATATTAACAAGTAATGGGCGCTCGTAGAATTACCACATGTAGAGTTGTGACTTAAATGTATATTTTTCTTCATTAGAAGATCTTATATTTAAGAGTCGTTATATATTTAATAACGTGTAGAAAACAAAATGTTGAGGAGGAGCTTGAAGGATTTTCCAAAGCGTTAATGTTAATCTTAATAATCCATACTTATATTATAAATGCGAAAGTCTGTGTGTTTGTCTGTCACGCTTTCACGGCTAATCTACCGGTCCGATTTGGATGAAATTTAGAAAGAAAGTAGTAAAAGTTACTGGGTCAAACATAGGCTAGTTATTTTTTCAAAAATCAACTTCTTAAGGGTTGTAATAGGGGGTGAAAGTTTATTTGAAAAATCTAAACCGCTTCACCGATTGTAATGAATTTTGGAGTAAATATAGTTGATAATCCAAGGTTAAACATAGGCTTCTTTATTTTCCAAACATCCATATCATTTCATAGCATCATCATCCATCCATAGCATTTGATTGAAAACAAAACAAGTCAAAACGATGTCTAAATCTAATCTAATCGCCTTTAAACTAAAGTATGGCTTATTTGTAGTAGGTATACTTCATTTATCAATCTACCCAATTGGAAAATTATGTAAAACTACAAATCTATCACTATTGAACGGTGTAGGAGTCATAATTGTTTATACTTGGTTTGGTACGGATGTGGACGGTCGGACGCGGATGCTTTGTCCTAAATGATCGGAAAAAAGTAAATAATTTTAATATAAATGTTTCCCAGAATGAGTTTCAAACCAATACATCTTGTATGCTATCAGATGTTTCTTAGATTTATAAGTTTAATATCACATATTATATTTTTTATAATTAATATAAGACGTAGCTAAATGTTACAAAGTAATAATAAAACTGCAAAACTTTTTCAAGTAGTGTCAAGAAACACCGTTTTCGTTTTATTGTCCAGTACGGGAGAGACACAACGTATGATAAACAATAAGTGAGGCACCACGTATTGCCTGACTGCCGGTCAGTCAGCGCCATGCTTTCTCTTAGCAGAGTGAAATGGGAAATAAAAATAATATATTACAAGAAATAAAAACAGGCTTTATAATGCCCCAAAATTATATAAGCATTACAGACGTAAATAACATATTTATATTATATGTACTCTATTAATTATAAGCCGACACCGATATAGCCAACACAAGGAAGGTTATTGTATAGTACAGCCTTTTGAAAATATTTAAAATAGGGGATTCGAGGTCGTTGTGACGACATCAGGCAGCATCTGAGTATGGGTTTGAATCTCACTCACTGTGGAAATGATTGTATTTTATTTTTATTTCTCCGCTCTGATACATAACACAAGAAGTAGCGTTGAGGTTTGTGACCGAATACACAATGTATCGTATCCGGCGGAAAGTAGAGAACAGAGGTTCTTAACACTAGGTTCTCTCTGACTAAATCGCTACGCAGGAAAGAGCGAGAAGGTACCAGTCTCATTATGATATTTGTATTATTTAAGTATAAAATGAAGATTTTTGCAAATATAAATATATCTAGGTAAGTCCTTATAGTGTATATGTATGTAATATTTTCATATGACTCGCTTTCTTGTAGAGTACAAAGGGCAGAGAATAGAGAGCATTTTGTTTTTAAATCGCCGCTGCCTCTACCCTCCTCTAACCTCTGCCCTATTTAACAAATAATATTATTAAGAGTCAGATTAATTTTATGTTTAAAATATAAACACTTTTTCGAATGGAGATCAACGTCACTATCATCGCATATAATAAATAATTTATTAATATAAAAAATAACATAAATAGGATCAACAAAAATAAGTAGTAGTAAAGCAAAAATAAGTAAATAACAACATAAATAAGTTGTAATAAAGCATATAAGAATTTCAACGCAGCTGGTAGTATGGCTCAGCGGTCAGGAGGCGCGGGTTCGAATGCCGTTGCGTTCAAGTTTTTATACGTTTTCTAAATGTCTTTTTCAATTTTCCTAAGTGCGGCATAACACTTTAAAAAAATAAATTTTAAAAGTATAAATAATAGGATCAATTTACAGGAACTATAACCAATCAAATATAAAACAATCGGGGCATGTTCTTAATGTTATGGAATTGATTTATGGACTAATTTATAGTTAGTAGAAATTCTGATAATTAAGGAAAAACACTCTTATGAAAAACACATAGGTATAATAACATGATATACCTACATTCATAATTGTGAATAGTTTAGATATCGTATTTTTTTGCAAAAGCGTGTATTTATTTTAAAATTTCAACGCATCTACTTAGGTTTTAGAATAATAAACCATTTGGGCTTAGAATGCTTTCTATTATCTAAGATAAATATTTATAATAAGCTTTTAATTTTCCATCTCTCTTCATAATTTACCTGTAAACGTTGGTAAAAAGGACAGATATAAGGATAAACAAAAAAATTAAAAATGTGAATATTTTTGTTAGATACTAGAAAGTATTTATAATAAGTACATATAGAACTTTTGAAGTCATGGATGTTATTATCTCATCACGCGTTTTTCGTCAATTTTAGAAGCTGTTCCTGCTGTTTTTCTCATGAGCTTTTATCTAAGCTTTCAAACGATAAAGACAAAAAATGCCATTTACACTCCTACCGACAACTTGTGTATATCGATATCTATCTTACAAAGATCACTTATAAAGCTAATTTAAATAATCTGCTTCTGCGTCTTATTTACACTCAAGATATCGCTCCTTCAATTCTAAAGTGATTATTATACTTTTTTCACAGAAGAGCTAATCAATGAAAGTAAAAGAGAGCCACAACTTAAATTACTTCGTCTAAACCTTTTTTGATTTAGTACTAAATATATGCATACGCTAGAAGCATATTTTTAGCAGCATAAAAGTTTTGAGTCGTTTTATAATAAAAACAGCGGCTTCGCGGATTTTCTTTTAATTTAAATCTTTTTTTAATTTAAAGTATAGAGGATATAATTTTCATTTTTGCAATAAGCCCGTGTTTACATTACATGAATCGTTTTTTCTCATTCAATAGATAAAGCAATTCATAACCGTAGCTTTAATGTTGTTAAAAGTTTAATAAACAAATTATAGATTTATTTTAATAAGCTAATTGTTCACTAATACTTACAAAAAGCAGCCAGACCAGCGCCAAATGCTAGTTGTTGATGCGGTAATAAAATAGGCCGCGGGCACAGGGGCAGTGGCGGTGGAGGCTGCCATATTGATGAACCATGGACACTTTCTCTTCCTTCATTGTCACCAATTTCTATATCTGATGAGGAATCACTTTCAGACGCTGGAGTGGTATCATTAGTAGTTGCTTGCTCCTCAAGATGGCCATATATTCTAGCGAAGAATTTTCTCGGTGACGACGGCCTTGGTGTCTGAATTGACGTCTTGGATTTTTCTTCATAACTTTCGTCACTCATTGTCTCTTATTTGTATAATTAATGCGCAACTTATTTATCACCAAATAAAATATCTATTATATTTTTTAAATAACAGAGCCACAACTTAAATTACTTTGTATAACCTCTAAGCCGACATAAGGATTACGTACTGAAGTAAGAACTTAATCCCGAATTATGTTTAACACGTGCAACCCTGATCAAGTGAACACGTGGATTGAATATCAGGTGCTTGTCTCGAGCGCCGCCCTTTGCGTCCCTCATCCCTTACGGAACCGGAAAACAGTGGAAAGGGTGCATTTCAACCAATGGGGACGCGACTTGAATATGATCCTGCCCACAAGGCGGGAACACTAGGGTAATTGATTTGCCGACATTGTATAACATTAGAAACTTTTTTGAAGTAAAGTTGTTAAAAAAATATAAAAATATTGCATTTTAGTTTAGTTTTTTATTATTGAAATGAAAAAAATAATTAAAATATGTATTTAGTACAACATAGTAAAAATATTAAAAATGCAATAAAAAAAATATTTCCAAATATGATATTATTTATTATTTTACATTAACACAAATCTTTTTAGTCTGTAATAATGACATAGTGCTAAATAACAACAAGCTGTCATACAATAAGTAAATAATGCACAATTATTATATTTTTAATTTAATTACATTGGTCATGTTATGGGTTTCTCTCAATTCAGCCTTGACATACCACAAAGGTGCTTCCATTAATATTTATAGAAACTGTACAATATACTTTTTATATTAGATAATATTAAGATGCATATTGGTAAGGTAATTCGTATATGTATGTACCTAAGAATTAAGAATGAAATATTATTTACAATTTTTCCTACTACTTATGTAACTACCTATTATTATCTATTATTTTCCCCATCGTTGCATTATTTATTAATCGAGATCTTTATAATTATTAGGCGTACTTAGGTGTTATATTTTTAATGTTTTATTCCTGTTAAAGATAACACAATTGATAAATTGGCTCAAAGAACAAAAAAGATGACATCCAATCTTAAAAATACATTACGGAAAATCAAAGACACTTCACATGACTTCGGCAAAAATGTTTATGATAATTTCAACATGGGTTTGAAGAAATTGGCAAGCATAAATTCATTTAGCGATGACGACATCCGTCAATATGAGAGATTAGTTTTTATGAAAAAATATCCGTTTTTGGATATACAAAAAATTGAAATGAAATACAGTCCAGCACCACCTAAGGATGTTAGACATAGCTCAAACCTTTATTTAATTCGAAATGTTCAACATGAACCGAGCATTTGCGAACCGTCGGCAGATCTATTAAACGTTGAGATAACTAACAGAGGCTTAACTGGATTCGCAATACCAATTCATCTAACAAAAAATATAATTCCTGAAAATAAGTCAGAAACAAAGTTAAAAAATTCAAATAGCCATGAATTTCCGACAAAAGAAGCAGTAAATATTTTGAAAGACGATGTCAAAACCTACATTGGAAAAAAATAGTTAAAATGTGATAACTTAAGATTTTAAACGCATTGTCTAAATAGTGCCTATTATAATTTTGTTTTTAATGTTATTTTATTGTTTACCAAAATGAGAAAATAACTTTTACTAAAGATTTCATGTCACCTAAAAGTTTTTAAGCACATAGATATAGGTTTTATTTAGCGGGTAGCCCCGGACACTTAAATGAATTTCAAATAAAAAACACAACTAAAAGTATTTTGTGTTTTATTTTGTACTTAAAACAAAATCAGGATGACCTCTATCAATGAATAATTGTAATAATATTATATTTTTCAAAAGATATGCTAAGGTTAAATTCGTCTCGATTTTTTGATGTCACAACAGTGACGGGTAGCCCCAGACACAATCAATGACTGTCCCATCGCTCTTTCGTCTTGCAAACGTCAGTTACAATAAACATGAAATCCAACACAATCTTCTTTGAACCTAGCTTTTCTACTGCTGGTACTAAATCTATGGTCCATCAATTGTTTCAACGCATTAAACATACCGCATACACTCTGTCTATTTATTGATCTATTTCATAAAGACTTTGGAATTTTTCGTTGTTTCAACATATTCTAAGTTCTTTTACGTTATTATAATTCCGTTTGAACTTTTTTGTTGTATTCCCCTTCTTTTTCTGTATTTCTTTCTCTTATTTTATTTGGTGAACATTTAATAATCTCGTTATAATGAGACTTTTGCTTTGACGTCAACAAGTGTTTTTTGTTACAACATGAAGTGATGACGGCTGTTTTAATAAATTTATTTTATTTTCATCCTATTTTGGTCCTCCACTGGTTCTCCCCTTGAATTTTCTTCATGCTGTATTATTTTGCTATCATGCTATATTAATTATGAAATACGTTCTTAATATAAAATACAGTAATAATTTAAAAACTAAGCCCTACGAATATTGCAACTTGCAACTGTGTGTCATGTTAACCCTCCCACTACCCTCGTTTGACGGCTGTTCTCCGTGGAACATTCGGAGGCATCACATGCGAGTGAGAATAGACGATACTGATACCATAAAATGAATTGGATACTACCTTAAGTTTTACACGTATGTACGAACAGTATTCCATAGTAATACAACGTAAATTTGAAATGTAACCTAAATCATCTAAATCATCTTCTGACGAAATTACGATGACTGTTACTAGTAGTGATCAGTCTTTGTTCAAAATAATGATTCAAATGCTGACGATGAATGCATGTATTGCTCTAGTCTTTTTAGTGAAGAAAAAAGAGAGTCAGGCAGTTCAGTGCTTCGCCTGTAGACAATGGTGTCACGTTTAAATTTTGTTGTTTTGTTCCTATAAACGATACGTTATCCTTCTATGGAATATCCTATTCCATAATAGGGTCACATTTTTGAGATGTACCTTCTTGGCTGATTTATTTTAGTTAATAACATTATGGAAAGTGTTTATTACTTGTTAATTTATTTAATATTTTTCAAGAGTTATTGTATGTGTAATTATTTGTAATCAGTCTTATAGACTGATTAAGATAACAATTTAGTACCATTTTTCTGAAATTTTACTTTAGTATTCCATATTTGGTCCTCTTCCACATTTTGTATTCATAAGTAAAGTAGTTATGAATACAAAAACCACTTTATTTATTGATCCATTGGGCTTTGCCTACCCAATAACTAAAAAGTTATTACTTATTTTGCATGATTAATTTTTTTTTTTTTTTTTTTCCCATGATATTTTCAATTGCTGATGGAGTAACAAAGTAAGACCTATCTATGTAAGTTGAATGGAACGTTAAAATTCTCAGTACTAGGAATCTTAACGCTGTATAGCTTAACGCCGTATCCCGCACACAGTAGGATAGGCAGCCCTCTGCCTAGTGTTAAGACACTCCGCTCTCCATTTTCCGCCGGATTCCTGAGGTATTGTGTGTTAAGTGACGGAGCTTAACGCCTCGCTTTACCTCGATACCGAAGCACCGAGCGAAGAAAATGGAAATATTAAATATTTCCACCCCCCGAGTGGGAATCGAACCCAGTCGCTTTACTTTGTGCTTCTGCGCCACGACTAGCCCCTACTAATATTAGTAGGAAGATACTAGTAAAATATAAGGTAAGTCGTTTCCTGATATTCATTACATACTTACATTTCATTACATTACTTATCATAACAAAAATTTAAAACGTTATTTTCTAAATATTAGCATGTTCCGGAAAACACAGTATGTTCACTTTTGAATCTTACGTTCTTGTCTTGTTGCGCATGTTTTGCAAGATTTTCTGCCGCATCTCGAACGCTCCGCTGTGCAGAAAAAAAACGTGACGCTGTAAATAGTATGTTCATTTATAATAGAAAATTAGATATCATATTATCAATAAAATATCTATACCTAATGATAGATCATATAATTTCTTTTCAGAATTCGGCGGAAAGTGGGGTTCACTAGGTTCCCTCTGCCTACCCTGCTACATTTATACAAACAAAAAAACGAGCCATACGTTCTACTTCCGGCACTGTCAAAATTGTTATAGGTGTGTATAAGCGTGTATAAGTTATACGTTGTGTCGGTTCAAATTCCGCTGAGTTATAATTTTTATACGTTGACTAAATATGTTTTTAAATTTCCCATATCTCGCTATAACGCCATAAATGCATTAAACGCTTAATTTAAGATGCCTATTCATTTTAGGACAAATAGGTCCCGAAAATCACTAATATAGCTACTATTGATTTAGAATATAATAAATATTCCACAAACCAAAACTGGATGACATTGCTACATGGAACACTTGTCTACAGGAATAATCATCCGGGTCCAATTAATTCATGCCGTACATAACATAAAAACTTAGTGGTAAAAGAGTCAATACTTTAAATTATAGTTAACAAGTACCCATGCTGGGTACTAAATTAATCTGTTATCTATTTTGTCCGCTTTTGCATATCCCAAGTTCACCAAGTTGGCTAAGTACCTATAGTAGCTTAATAAAACCATATTCATTTTTTTAATTACTTTTTGCAAATGTAATATATAAAATAAATAAAAAGTCAATTATAATCATTTTCAAATATAGGCAAGTATATTAAAACATAGGTCGACGTGATAACTTTAACAAATGAAAATATTATAATTATTGTATTAAGTAATTACTAAACTAATGCAAGTTACTTGATGATCATCATGTAGTATGTAGGTTGAAATGATTGTGATGAGTTGTAATTGGAATAGAGTAAGCCGATTTCTGAAAAATGTAACAGTAACATTATTGTTAATTTTGATGACAGTAATTATATAAGTATCTACAGCTTGTATCGAGAGTACACTCATAATATATAAGAATTGGGTACTAGCGTGGAATCTATAAGGTATTCTCACTAAAGTAAAAAAAAATTAAGTGATGCAAGTGTAGGTACATCATAATGACACCAGAAAAGAGAAAGTAGTGCGTATGTCTGAATAGTATCTCTCGGAAAATAATCTCCAGGCAATATATTTCATAACTCATAATGTTCTCATGAAATATAAGTTAACCGACCGTTAGAATATAATCAAATAATTAAACGTCCTATAAAGTAATCTGTGTCGATGACAATTTGACAAATTGTAGTGATGTGCATTCAACTCGTTAGCGAAAATATTTTTCCTCTATTTTGCCCACTAAACTGATATGTCTTAAAAGTATTAAAAAGTCCTAAAAAAACTATTTCTGATTACCACGCTGTATACTACGAAAGAAACTAAATAATGCATCAATCATTTTTATGATATTAGTATATTTGTACCAGGACTACTTGGTACCGCTAATCAATCCAGTGTGTTTTTACATATAGACACAATTTTTATACTAAGTAGTAGAGTTGCTTATTACACTCACATATCTGAAATTTCCAGCCTAAATAGTCAGTGGCTGACGGCTACATAGGTAAACAGATTTTTACCAATAAACATTTCACGGAGGAAATACTGTATATAGTGTGTAGCAATGCCACCAAATTTATAAAAGAAGCGTTGTTGAAGTATTATTAGGTACAATATTGATTATTTTTCTTATAATAAATTAGAATAATTTTTGAAAATTATATCTTTGTAGGTAATTATTTCCGCTAACTAAAGACTGAATTCAGTTTCATTTTCAACTTGTGGCTGTGATTAAAATTAATTTACAAATATATAATTTACCATTTTCTATTTATTTTTATAATTTCACAATTATTTTCTGTTTAATAATGTCGATACTCCACGCACCACGGTGCACCACGGTGCATCACCATAGTTATTTGACAGCGAATTGACGTTAGCCTTGACAATTGATATGTTTCAATCAGTTGTTATTTGTTGCTGTTAATGTATTGTGAGTAGTTCGCTTTATTTAATATATTTCTAAAATTTAAGTTATATTACTTTTAGTATTACCTTTTTGCCTTAAATTTAAATAAAACTGGTGAGTTTGTATATAGGGCTAGTCATGGTATTGTTTATATATTTCATTAATAAATAACCTTACTGCTAAAATGTGCGCTCTTCCCTTTAGCGTTAAGCAAAAACGAAATATTTATTTAATTTATATCTTTATTATTTTAGATTATGGAGTTGCAGTGTAAATATCAAAACTATGATTGGGGCAAGCTAGGATCAGCTAGTACAGTAGCAAAGGTGTTATCAAGTGCTAATCCCGATATAAAAATAGATCCTGAGAAACCTTATGCTGAATTATGGATGGGAACTCACCCGAATGGTCCATCTCTCATTATTGAAAGAGGCATTTTATTATCAGAATATTTAAAAGATAATCATGATGCCATAGGTCCTGATGTTAAGAGAAAATTTGGTATTACTGTTCCATTTTTGCTAAAAATACTGTCAATAAGGAAAGCTTTATCAATTCAAGCTCATCCAACTAAGGTTTGTACATGAAATTTAATTTATATTAGTCATCAGTCATATCTGTTATACTAGTATAATCACTTAATTATACATCATTACATATCCTTGTTTATAAACACAACAATACAGCCATTATCTGATAAGGGTGATACAATAAACACTAGGATTATTATGAATAAGAATAAGGACTTACATGGAATTATATTTATAAGAGCTTCAGCTTAGCTGTTTAAAGTAAGGTTGTAATTGAAATAAAAGAGACTTATTTTTTTTAAAATATCATAAGTTTTTCATAATAATATGTATATCCTTAATTATATGTATACCCTAACTATAGTAGCAACATTTTATTATAGGAACATGCAGAACAGCTACATAAAAACTTTCCTGACATGTACAAAGATCCTAATCACAAACCAGAGCTAGCTATAGCTTTAACACCATTTGAAGCATTATGTGGATTCCGACCAATAGAACAAATCCAGGAATATCTCAAGAGTAAGTAATTAAATTTAATAATAGGTTTTATGTGGTATTACATACATATCAAAACCAAACCATACATGTACCAAATTATTGTTTAGCACTAATATATTTTTATCTTATCTTTTATGGCCTATTTTATATTTCTAGTCCATAAAAAATACCTACATATATGTACAATGTAACAAATATAATACTCTATACAAAGTTAGAGATATACAGTCAAACTTATTTTTGAATATGGATGTTTCCATAAGTTCAATACACTGTTATTGCATTTGTGATTAACTTTGCCAATGCATATGAAATATCCAGTTATTTTAATTAGGAACTAATATGCTTTTATAGTATAGGACACTAACTTAATGTAAAAATAATGGTTGTGGGTTTGATTTCCAATCCAAACAATTATTTTATAATTTTATTTTTTATTTCACTGTTGACAAAGACAAGGCAAAGCACAGTATTAATTTCCATTACTAAACACACAATGTCTGAATTTAAACATAAACCAGTGGATACAGTTCTAACACCAGGTTCTCTGCCACCACTGAAATGTGCAAAAAAATGTGAAATCTAAAGTCACTATCAGATTTACTTTAATATTTTTTAAAATAATATATTAATATTACAGATATACCAGAAATTGCACAAGTCTTGCCACAAGAAGCTCTAAATAAATTTCTAGAAGATGGAAGTAATCTAAAAGGATTGATTCATTCACTAATGACATGTGATAAAGAAAAGATAGCATTAAGTTTACAAACCTTTTTATCAAGATTGGAAAAGGAAGGTGAGTAACAAAACGTAAATGTAATAAAATCTTGATCAATAATGAAAATATATAATCACAAGAAACACATTATGTTACTTATTAACTGTTTCAGTGTCTAAGAGAAGCAAATAGCAACTAAGAGAATAATTAAATTCATTTAGAAAAAAGCCATTCACCACTTTCTATATTGAGTGATTGTTATTGAGTGGTGAAACTCAATGCCACATTTTGTCTTAGGTATTAAAGAGGTGATATGTAAATGATTTAAATATAGTCTTTCCCCCAAGATGGACCCACAACCAATTATTTACAGTGTCTGCTTGTGCCACAATAGCTCCTAAATAATTATACAAACTCCTATTAATACAAATTCATACAAACAATGCCCTATTTTTTATATAAATCATTTCATATGAATATTCACTATAATTCACTTTTATATGAATTAAGTGCAGTTATTTTTAAAAAAATATCTAATTATTTTTCTTATTTTTTTAGATGTCAACACCCAAACTTCACTTTTGTTCCCCCTAATACAGAGGCTTCACAATGACTTCAGAGGAGATGTAGGATGCTGGATACCCTTCTTTATGAATTATATAACTCTGCACCCTGGACAGGCTATATTTTTAAAACCTAATTTGCCTCATGCATATTTGAGTGGAGGTAAATAAACTTTTTTATTTATGTTAACAAGTTTTGCCTGCAAATTCTCTTGCATAATCTTTTTAATATTTGTGTAACTATTTTTATTTTTAGTTTATTTTGTGTTATTCTTGTAAGAGTCTTGGAAAACACTCAGTTGCTCCCATTTTACATATTACATAGAACATCCAAGGAACCATCTCACTCATTTAAATAGGAAAAAATATGAATATTTCAAATTTTGTAAATTTTAAAGCTTAGAATCACCTCTTGGGATCTGTCCAAGTGATCATCTAATCATCCGTCATATTATATTGATGAATGTATAACCAAATGTTAATTTTTTTATGTCTTCAAAAATACTTTTGATATATTGATTATAGTTTACATTTTTTCATAGCATACACAATGATACTCATATATAATTTCAGATTGTGTGGAATGTATGGCATGCTCAGATAATGTAGTCCGGGCTGGTTTAACACCAAAACATATAGATGTGCCAACCCTAATTGACATGTTGGATTACACAAGCTATACAAAGCAGGAGCTTTTGTTTGTTCCACAATTGGAAGATGAGAATAGCTGCATATGGAGACCACCTGTACCAGATTTTGCAGTTGTCAGAATAAGAGTAATATTTTTTAATTTCTATTTCTTTATTTGAAATAAATAACTTGAAAAAAAGGAGAGAGCCGAGAATTTGAAAATAATTTGAAATAATAAATTCCTCTAATGTTGTTTTTGTAAAATAGTATAATATTATGCATTAAATTGTATATAAAATACTATATACATATATTTAAAAAGCAAACTTAATTTTAAAGCAAAATTGATGTAGTTCATACACAGAGGTTACATCTCTCTCCCAATATACATATTTAACTCAAACAGGATATAAAATATTATTTGAAATATTTTAATAAAATATGCTGCAGACAATATTAATTATAACTCTAATAATACTGCAATTGATAGTGAATGTTGTCCACACTTTTTAAAATATTGAAATGTTTAGTTAGTAGTAGTAATAGTAACTACAGTTGTCAAAAGAAATGTTTGTTTTGTTTTTGTTTCAAATGCAACAATTTTTTTTTGAATATTTTATTTAAAAAAAAAAGAAAAAGTGGCCAGTCGTGGCCCATTGGCACAAGAGTGTGACTGTAAACGCCGTGTAACTTAACGGCGCGCTTTACCTCGACACCAGAGCGAAGAAAATGGAAATATAATTTCCACTCCTCGAGTGGCAATCGAACCCACAACCAGTTGTGTTTACAGTCACACTTTTTGCCCACAAGCCACAACTGCCTCCTTGCAACTGGACTTAATCTCAAATAATTTCCAAAAATTTAATTTTTAGAAGATCATTTAATATAAGCAATAAATAATAAAATCTATTTAAAAACAGGTGGAAAGCGGTGATTCCTACAACACAATAGTGCGGGCGAGTCCAAGTATTATCATAATAATGTCCGGGGAAGGTGAAGCGAGTGACACTGAGCCGGTCACAGCGAAACCCGGAGTAGTGTTGTTCTTAAAAGCGAGTCGACAGCTCACACTAACGCCATCTGTTGGCTCACATATTGAAGCATATCAGGCTATTTGCAATGTTTAATATAATTATTTAATCTTTTGTTTTTTTTATAAATATGTTTTTGTTCTTTTTTATTATTATTATTATATTTTTGATTTAAGAGTTTGAAAAATTATGTTTATCTTTGTTTTGTTGTTACTGTCACATCACTTAATTTTCTTGTCAATCAATCAAATTGAATCGACGTTATGTGAGATTTTTATTCTGTGCCTTATATAAAATAGTATTAATGCATAATATTATGTTATGATAAGATATCACAAGATTTACATTTATTTTTTTATCGTAGAATAACATATCTCTTGCAGTTATTCTTTTAATTTTTATTTATAAGGAAAAGTTTATAATTAATAAATATATTGTTATGTTGTTTGATACAAAACTTATAGGTATTAAATAGTATTTTAATTTATGTTCCTAATGCAGCTATTATTCATTTTGTGGAATATATACCCATTAAATTTCTTCGATTTTTATTTATTTCTTCCCTTATCTGATTTTATTATATTTATATGACTGTCGGAAGTTATCAAAATACATTTAGTTCTTAGCTTCTTCGTAACGACATTTATAGCGGCTTCGCCTTGTCAAACGTTGATGTAAGAAATGATAACTTAATGAGAAAACCTGCTTTTCACATATTCAATTTTATATAAAAAATAATGATTTTAAGTCGCCGGTTTAGGTACATACTCTAGTTATCTTTGGTATAGGTATATTTACTATTTATGATATATACTTTTGCCGCATATAATATTGTTATATAAATTAAAAAAAAACAACTACAAAACGTTATTCCATATAAATTATGTAATTCAATAAACAGTTATATTACATGCTTATTGGCTGTTGGAGCTATCTGAATTAACACTCCACCAAATTTTCCACCGGTCCGCCTTATATGGGGGAATACCCGTGTTTTATGAAGGAATGAAATCGTGTAATTATGAAAATGCGATATAAGAATACAATGTTATAAGGAGGATTTCTGTACAGTTAATCAGATTAGCATCAAAATAATAAACTTTCTTAATAGTTAAGATAATATATTTCAAAGAATTTTAATATACTTCCGTGAAAACCAAGGGAAATTCAAAACAAGGAAATTCCATCACAAAGTAAAACAACTATGAAGTAGGTATTACGAAATTATGACACCAATACTATTTCGATTAGAAGCAACATCGATTATTTAATATTCAATTTAAATTTGTGGCAAAATGCAATACCATGATAATTTGCTAATTTTGCTTTACGTTCCGCCATTTTACGCCTGACCGTTGGTTAATTCGCAGATCGAAATTAAAGTACGCTAGTAACTTAAACGTGGTACCAATACTTATTACCGTAATACCTGGAAATTACTATTCGATGCTTCGAAACTGTTTATGTAGGTGTTTATGAATATTATGTAGTCTTTAGAATAGTTTTACTATATACCTAGGCCGTTATTTTCAAATAATAATCTATCAGGATTTCTGAAATATTATTTTATTATCTAATTGATTTCAACAATACCGGTAAATTAAGAACAATTCAAATATAACAACGCCCCCAAGTGAGAATCGAACCTACAACCACAGATGACAGGATATTTTCCGGTTATATAGTCTTCAAAATAATCATGTGTGTAATTACATATTAAAAAAATGTGTATATATCATTTTAAAAGTGCAGCTTGCGACATATATTGACTTAATTCATATCGATATAAATGCTATTGTTGAGACAGACAACAATGTCCCATTATTTTCTAACAACGTCTCATTCACATTTGAACAATTATGTACGTTCTAAAACATTTCGCCCTTCTTTGCTCTATCTAATGACCTAAGTTATCTGTTTCTCAATAGTCGCACACATTATATCTTGAAAGTAATATTTTTCATAGTCAAATTTAAAGAGACTAAGTGTGGTGTTGAGCTCCGCCACTGCCACACACATAATGTCTCGATTTCGGGTGAAAAGTGGAGAACAGAGTGTCGCAACACTAAGTTCTCTCTGACTAATGTGTGAACCAGGCCAAGTCAAGAACAACCAAGTAGGGATATTATATCAATTGAACTGTACCTTATATAAAGCCAGTATTCTTGAGTACGTAAACACAAGTGCTAATACCAGTAATATAAAAATATATATGTCGTGGCGCAGTGGTACAGTGTCAGAATATAAACACAGTCATTGTGGATTTGATTCCCACTCGAGGGAATGACTATTTATTAGTTTCATTTCTTCAGTCTGGTACCTATGACAAAGCGCGGCGTTAAGTTCCACGGCAAAACATATGTTCTCGACTTCGAGCGGAAAGTGCTATTCTACTGACTACAATATAATTTACTTATATAAGTAACCCATTCTGTCATTTTCGATAGGTAGATATCTACTATTTAATCAAAAACTAAAAATGTTAGTACAAAAATTACAAAATCACTAAAGAAATAAGCATAAATGGCAAATATAACAACAGTGTCTTAATTCCAGTTCAAATAATTGAAACTTTCAAATGATCTATTTTATATTCTAAACCTAACTCAAACTGGTAAGTAAAGTTCAAAAATGAATAGCTACTGTTCATTTGCATTATTTCAACACAACTAGAATATAGGCGTAACATATAGATCGTACACGATAGCGAAATGAAATCGAGAATGGAGCACGCCTGCGGCAGGACTAACACGAGAGTAATAAATAGTGATTTATTACCCTATACATATCTAATTACATATGTTTTTAGTATTTATTATGTTAGACAGTATGTGTGTATGTTTGTAAGTGATATATAAGTTTAAGGCACTTGGCTATATTTATGTATACCTACAAATAAACTTGAAGTGTCTGTTCGTAGTAATATTAAAATAATCTCTTTTTAGTAAATGCATACGTTTGTACACATTGTGCATATATCAAAATATATTTTTTATCGTTTATGTTTGTCCCTTTGTTTTGGCAATGGCTGGATTCATTTCGACTATGCTTCGCCAGCAGGTAGCCGATATAATCAGAAGAAACTTAGCCTACTTTTGTGTTGGCAAAGTAATTATAAAAAAAGAGCAGCTTCACGCTTACTAACAACTTACCCAATGGGTAGAGAGAACTTATTGACAAGATACTCCGTTCTTCACTTTCTGCCCGATTCTCATGCACGGAATGATTATATTTAAATTTTCATATTATCCCTCTGTTACCTAAGTAATTATAACTTTTTGTTAAATGCCATACGAACGAAACCGCGGCCACAACTAGCTTATAAATATGGAGAAAGATTTTTAAACGTTTTAACATTTTTATATAGATAACTTATCAGAATATTTCACAACAAATAAGAATTTAATAATGTTCCTATTTAATAAAAGGGTATTTATAGATAAGAGTTACTAACTATCCGTTAAATTTTACATTTTCTACCTTCGTTTTCGTTTTCATACGTTATTGTAGATGACGATTGCAGAGGAATAAATAAATTCACAGCGTTAACACAATGACAACAAAACAATTGACTTACCTACTATTTAATCTCAACATTAGACCTACACTAGTACCTATAACAAGACATGTATATAACATATCTTTTCCTAAATGTTGTTATTTATTTAATTAGGTTTTCTCTATATTTAGAATATGTTATTATTTATATCGTAGTAGTCACAGTATCATACGTAAAAGTAGCTTCAAGCATTTTCAGAGACATTGAACGTTGGAAAACGGAGCTTAACACTGCGCTTTGCCTTAACAGAGCGTAGAAATGAATATAAGTATATAATCATTCTCCATAGGAATTGAGCTCACAATCTCTACCCCTACAGACAGACACTGACCCAATGCGACACTACATCCTAAACCACTGCATCATCATTAAGTAATTTGAAATTATTAATGACAAAATGTAATTACTAATGGCTTGGTGAGACAGCAAATCATCGAGTGTCGTGCGCAAAAGAAAATATCAATATAGGCTAACGGCTTGAATAATTATTATGATTTTAACTTTAACGATAGCACTTCAACTATTTCCATATTTCGTAATACCGATACGAGAAGTATAGATTCGACCGCAGGCGTTGTAGTTGCACTGTATTGTTGAGACAGACAGGAGATCAGTTGATCACGACTTGAGCAACTCACGCACGATTATATTACAATTTGACACCTTGTAATCATTTTATTATTGTTCTTTACAAGTACTTGGTGTCAGGCTCGACTTGTTTAAAGATTAGAATAATTTAAATTATATGAATATTTTTATTTAATTAAAAGTAGTCGAATTAGGCTTTTTCTCCTTTTTTTATTTTTTTTATTGAGTAAACGAGCAAAAGGACCATCAGATGGTAAGTGGTTACCTTCCCCCATGGACATCCACAACATTAGAGTTGCCGACCTTGTTGGTGAAGGACGGTAGGAGGGAGGAAGGATAGGAATAGTGGGAATGAGGAGAGCTGGCTTACATACCATCGAACTGCAACTCATCATAAGATGTTTGGCGGTTCGTCTTTGACATGATGGTGGTCGCGGGCCAGTCGGAGAACAAACCTCCTACCACCAAACTACTGGGTTACCCACCTTTTACAAGACGCTACTCAGCTGCGGAGGGGAATTGTATTCTTAACCCGTCCCCAGAAATGGGCCAACTTTTAAACATTCATGTTTAGATACATTATAAAATCAATAGGTATCGTCTTAATATCAGTTATTTAACAATTCGAATGGCAAGGCAGTCGATATAACTAGCATATACATTAGCCCTAGATAATAAATAAATTACACACATATATCTCAAGGCAGGTAACGAATGGAGCGTTATATACCTCTCGATGCATTTATTAAGGAGATTATTACCGGAAAAACTTGCCTTCAAATATATGTAGGCACTTCACGTTTTATCTCGTATATCAGATGACTCAGAGAAATCTTAGTGTCAAGACACTCCTTTCAAGACTTCCGACGGAAAGTAAAGACTTTGTACGCACTTTGTACTAAGTGGTAGAATTTAACTCCGCAATTTGTTTTACAGTCACTATATGTAACAGAATATAATATTACAATAATATAAAAGTAGGTTAATATTCAAAATTAACATATTAATGTAATATTAATAAAATATTTAATTTTAATATGAATAGAAAGTCATATAAATATCAAATAACTATAAAATATAAGTAGAAGAGGACCCATATAGCACTGGAATTATGGCGGCGGCTCGCGGTCACATGATGATAATGACGGCGACTAAACCATTCTATTTGTTATATAACTAGAATTAAGGAGAAACCGTATACCGGATTTAGATATTTTGTAACGATTTTATAAATGTTTACATTTAGATTAACTATTTTGATGATAATGTTTCTGAATATACATTTTTTTATCCTGGTATATACCTATAGTGTAGAAAGTCTACCTAGTAATAGTCGAGAAAGTGTTTTGACACTTATTATTTCTGACCAGTCGTGGCGCAGGGGCACAAGCGTGTGACTGTAAACGACTGGTTGTGGGTTCGATTCCCACTCGAGGAGTGGAAATATTTAATATTTCCATTTTCTTCGCTCTGGTATCCGAGGCAAAGCGCGGCGTTATGTTCTGCCACTTAACACGCAATGCCTAAAAAATTTGCGGAAAGTGGGGAACGGAGTGTCTTAACATTAAGTTCCCTCTGCCAACCCCCTGTGTGTGGGATAGGTACAGCGTGAAGCAAAAAATGATTTCTGACTGCCCTCCTATGTGGGAAAAGCGTGAAGTTACAAAAAACACAAACGTAATACAAGCATCAGTAATAACACATACATACATACATATAGATTAGTTGTTTTAATTACAATAATTTAAATAATTCATGTTTTTTTTTTATTTTAGACTAGTTAATGGCAGTAAATACGTTTGGTTAGACTTTTTGACATTTTAACCCAGTGTCAAGACCCTCTGTCCTCCACTTTCCGCCCGAAGTCGAGGGATTGAGTGTAGAATGGCGGAACCCAACTAATGAATGAAAGAAATAAAATTTAAATACAATCATTCCCCGGGTGGGAATTGAACGCACAACCATCGCGTTACAGTCACACTCTGTCCTACTACACCACGACAGCCTCAAATTAAATCTATAAGAAAAAAACATCGAAGAATATAATCGAAAAAAAATCGAATTGAAATTCCCTCAAGTGAGAAAAAATTCACACTTATATGATTACTTTTGCAGCCAAATGCTGTTCTACTGCGAAACGATGGTTGCAAAGTTCAATAATTTTTATCTGTTAACAAAAACTATCCACTATACTGAACAACTTTTACTATTGCGGCTGTTACTTATTTCTTTACTTTAGCTACTCGATCATATTTTTTTTATGAGATTTTCAAGATTTTTAATTGTTATAACTTATATGCCAATGAAATTAGTCTATCACGTTCAACAGTTTATGTTAAAGTTGCATTGACATATTTCTTATACTTCGGCTAGATTATTACAGTTTTTCATCAGTTATCCAGATGTTTTTTATATTATGCCCATGGAAATTATGTATCACTTTTTAAAAAAATGGTAAAGGCGGCTTTCTTATATCTTATACTTTAACTGATCTATTACGATTTTACATTTTATTTATTTAATAACTTTTAAATATCTTCTATTGAAGTGCTTATCGTAGGTATAGTTTTAAATTTTTATTGGGTAAAACGTTAAAATATTACAATTTTCAATTACTTAGCTTACCGCAAAGAAACAAATTTTCAGCGAACTTAAAGTTAATTTTAAATTCATTTACTTACTAGATTTTTTTTATTCTAGTAAATTAGTTTATTGAGGAAAAAGACATGTAGGGCATCTAGGAAGCTTGGAAAGGGAATTAATTAACTTTAAAGCCATTAAACTCATAAATCTAATTTCAAATAGATAGTCTATTGCGTTTCGACGCAATGTGAAAGGTGAAATACTCAGCGTTTGTTGCTACATCCACAAGTTATAATATGTAACATAAAAATGTGTTAAAATATGCTGTAAACCAACATCTAGTAATATTTCATCACGCCTTTCAATAAATAAGCCTGCTCGTTTACCTTTGAATTATTTAACATGAGTAAAGTATTCTATTTTATTACAGCATTGTACAACATATGGCAATACTGAAACTTGTAACAAACGCCCAAAATATATGTATATGCTTATTTATAAATAGAAAAAATACCGTAATTAACGCCCTGCTCTATTTTTTAAAATATCTATGATTGTAGAATAAAGAAATTTGAGTTTAATAAAAAGACATTTGAAAAAATTTGATCGCAGCGGGATTCGAACCCACGCCTCCTGAAAACCGTCCAGGCGCTTTGACCGCTAAGCCATGCGTTTAAGTGTGGAATTACACTTTAAAAATGTTTAAAAGTATGGTTTAATATTTTTATTATTATTGTTAGATAGTCTTCTTCTATTTTATTGGTCACTTTACATTTAGTAGTTAGTACTTCTTTGCTCTACATTAGGACTTTTATCAATAAAAGTCTGAATGTAGAGCAAACAAGATGACACAAGTATGTAAATGTCTTATTATTTTTAAAATTTAATAGATAAATATATGGTAGAAAGTTAAATATAAAATAAAACAAATCCATAACGAACGTCCTTACGAAGGACCAATGTTAGAATTAACCATAGATATATTTTTATCGAAAGACGGGTTCTTTACAAACAGGTTTTATATATATCTGACGATTGACAGTTTATCTAGGCGATTAATAATGCGTGCGATACCCGATGCGTGATCCAAGTGTTTTAGATTTAACATGTCATAGATCATTGGTATCTAGAGCGGATCGAATTATTAATTTGATATGCAAAAATTCATGTTCATTGGCGTGAAATCATTAGTTCTATCTAATCTTTTAGAAGAATCTTATCTTTTTGATGAATTACTCTCCTAAAATATCATGTAGGTATATGTAAATATATTATATGGATATTATTGAGAATGATTTATAGCAAAAGTAAAAGTGTTGACGGAAAATGGTAGAAAATTGCAAGCGATTTAATTTAAAGACTTTTTTTCACAAGACGTTTTTGCAAAGAGCAACAAAATAATATAAAAATAAAGACATAACTTAAAAACACAAATTTAAAGAGGTTGCATAGACGTTCGCAACAGATAAGTATACATATAACATTACGTTAAGTTAGAGAGGTGAGATGTGGCTCGTGAGGTATTCACTCTTAATTTCACCTTTTATAGTATATCGTGAGCTATATCGCGATTTATGCCATCCAGTACTTAGTAACTCTATATTTGATAAGCTTAGGAAATAAGAACGCAGATATGTTCAGATAAAAGACAAGTAATGAATAGTAGTCTTGCTTATTATGCACACATCTGACATACGAATATTTTCTACTTTCCACAGCTTTTCGTGATGATATATATAATGATTCGATAATGATAACGATAAAATAAAAAAAAATATGATAAAAAATCAACTAACTGTACCTTCGATGCGTTGCATATAATCGTAACATAATAAAACATCGTACAATTACACCAAAATGCTAGATGATGACTAGAAGTAAATTAATTCTAAAAAGTCATAGTCAATACACAAAATATATTGAAATGTAAATTTTGTTTTATGTAAATTCAGTTCAAGCATATAAAATTTATCATAAAACCTATATCTAAATAACTTGCTGTTCCTCGAGTATTTTATACATTTATGAATGAAATCAAAAGTTGTTCGAATAAGGTAAACTTGAATAAAACGGTTATATTACTTATAGTCCCTATAAAAGGATTTCTTGCCAGAATGTTGCTAAAGTAGTCTAACCAAACCGAGTGTTTTATCTTATCCTGTACCAACAAGAGCAAATACTTATCAAATCAATGCATCGACACGTACACATAGGTACTTTGGCCATGGCCCAAAGATTTTGACAACTATCGTTGTTAAGAAACCATGTTAAGATATTATCTGTATTTTTACAAAGTAATAAAAATAAATATCATGTTTAATTATTTATTATTAAAAAAAATCATAAAGATTTATTTTTGTCGTATATTATATATTAACAGCATTGGCAAAATCGATAAATTAACTTTGGTCGTGCTCCGTATGCCTACTGGTCAAACGTACTCGGCGCTGCTAACGCAAGACTAGTAACTTATTAAGTAATAATGTTTTCATTTACAACGCCAAGCCTACACACGAATACTTTAAATTTTATACATAATTGACATTTTACGTTTAAATTTTAGATCTTTGAAGATTTGTGGTCAATATATTATGACTAATCTACATGAAGTAACTGTTAAAGAAATAACTACATTTTTTAATGATTTAAAATGAATATAAATTAAATCTCATGATTTTGCTAGTATTGAAATCGGAAAAAAATATTATTCCAGTTCCATAAACATAATATATTACAAATATGTAAAAAAAATATGTAATATATAAATATTTATTTAATTATTACAACTGTTCATGTCTATTTCTTGCAAAATAGTGACTACTATAGTCGCTGTACTTATTGTCCTTTTGAAATAAAATGTTTTAGAGAAATAGTTATGAAGTATTATCTATCTTGTCATGTTAAATTGTACAAAACTATTAGAAACAGCATTTATTTACTACAAAATATTATTTGACTCTAGCACTATGTAAATATTATAATCAACTTAATTTTTCAGTATTATTTCGCCAGTATTATTTTTGTTAATACGACAAGGCTTATTTTAATCTGCCTAGAAGGCGTGTCAACATACGGATTACGTACAAAGCAATAATGTAGAAATTTGTAAGTAGCCAAAGTCATATGCCATTATAAAAATCTTGGAACGTATGACCTCTGAGAAACGGATATACCGCTCACCCAGCTTCTTAATCCATGCAATTAAACGTGCTTTGAATAAACTTACAATATAGGATAAAGGGGATTTTAAAAAGATTTTCTTTGTCTTAAGCTTATTATAATTTTAATAATTTTGGCTTTTTAAAAATTCATTCTTTAGGCATATAAATAGGTATATTGACTATAAAAAAGAACGAACAGTCCAACACTTAGCAAACAAGTATCTAATGATTACGAAATTTGTAACACATTTAATATCGTGCTAATACCTTTTCTTATCATTAAAAATATTAGAGTTCCAGTTATAAATCATAAATCTTATGATACTCTAAGCGAAATCTTCAATATATTGCGAAAACTAAGTAATTTGAAGGCAATAAAGTGGCCGGTAATTGAAAGGTATCAACATAATATTCCGATTTTAATCGTGACCAGAGAAGATTCGTTAATTTCTATGTTCCAGTTACGTTAGACTAAAATTAAGTAGTTGATAATTACATTAAAATGTATTGCGAATAGTAAATTGAATTATATTACCCTTAACGATATAACGCTTGCAAGGCATGAAATTTTATAATTGTAAAGTATTGTAGATATTTATTACTTATAATTTACTTTGTATTATTCATGTGTTAACGAAATCATAATTATTTTTTCAGCTTTACTTTTCTTCCGTATAGCAGCCTAGGTGGCAAGAACCTAATGTTAAGACACTCCGTTTTTCCTGTCCGAATTAGAGATACTGCTTATTGAGTAGCGGAACTTAAAGCAAATAAATTGTCCCGAGTTGGAATCGAATCCCCAAGCGTTGTCTATAAAATCAAGCAGTATCACGCTGCGCCACAATAGCCTTATCATAATAAATAAAAAATGTAATTCACATTTACCTATGTAAATAGAAACAATTATAATTGATTATCCACTTAATATAAAATTATATGGTATTTTGAACGAGCAAATAGAATGCCACTGAAAGGCATCCCCGCGTTAGCAGCAGAGCGGCTGGCCTTCGTAGTCACATGACTGCGAGCTTCTTGTTGATCCACTTTTCATTCTCCCACCAACACTATTGCCCTTCATCACGCGGTATATCGCTTCGTAACATCTTCGCACATCTATCTTACCGTAACATGCTATTAAGAGAAGTATCCGTAACGATATATTTAGCAATTTAATTTCTATACACACACTCGTAAATGCAAACGCGGATCTATTTGACGTCACATTTCTGGACCTTCACACAAGTTCACATAGTTACAGCATTTCAGTTTCTTCTTATCGCCTTAATGCAAGCTTCCTAATATCAATAAATGATCTCCGTTTTCATACACCAGCTCACACTTGGCCAATCTTAATTTGACTGTGATAGCTGCCTTTTTTTGTCCACATATTTAAAATATTATCTTGAAACTAGTAGGTATTCTACTAGTACCTACTGGACTAGGCTGGGCTAGGACCACATTAGATACATATTGATATTAGTCATAAACACATATCCCAACAAATTCAAAGCAAACGACGAGAACGAGTCTAACTTTATACGCATTCACTAAATTCCTTTAAATAGCCATACACTTTAAATGATTAATATGTGCATTTCAGTATTCGTTCTTTATATAACCTAAAATATAGTGCAAAATAATTTCAATCATCTAGAAGTCCAGTGTACATTAACGATAAGGTCAGGAGTCATGTTTCAAATAAGATTAATATCCATTAACTGTTCTAGCGCCTACGTAATAATTTTATTTACGTAAACACTATATAAATTATTTTTATGTCTGCATTAATTTCTTGAATATTCTAATATTTATTTCAATAATATTAATAATTTTGTAAAAAAATAAAGGGAAGTTACAAACCGCTTCAGAAAAAGTAATTTTCGGCTTAAAAAGGACATTTTTAGAAAGCGTATAAAAATGTGAAAGCGGCGGGATTTGAACCAGTGTCTGTTGGAATCCGTCTAAACGTTCTGATTGTTAAGTCATGTGTTCTGCTATCGGCTACGTTAAAGTACATAACATAGGATAAAAACATATATTTGAAATATTTAATATTCAACGCAGGAATCAAAACTACGCGAGTGCTTTAGTCAATTAAGCTATACGTTATTATCGAGGTGTGTCAAAATTCTTGTATAACCGTTACCACTTATTTTTGACGATATCCTAAGTATGCGAATATAGCAGTATACCAAACTTTTTTATTTTAATCTTACCTGCTTAGGTTCATGTTAAACTTTTAAATTACAAAATGACTGACGTGTACTGAAGTACGTAGGTACGTATGTAGAAAACTAAAATCGTGTACGTAGGTTCTTGGGGAAATGTAGGGAAGAGAGGATTTTATGAAATTTCAACGAGAACGGAGAAAACGAGACTACTTACTTTTACTTTTTATAGTAAAATGTAGTTGCGGGTTACAACTCGTCCCTTAATAGATGAAAAGTTTCAGCATAACGACGAAGTATTTCAAAATGATTTTAAATAGATACTAATTTACATGCACGACAGACGTAGAGAGAGTATCTAAAGATATTTTCATATTTAATAACATTAACCGAGATATTTCGTTTCTTATACGAGGATGTAAGTGCTGTTATGTCATTTTTCTACAATAATGTCTTGAATCCCATATATTATTCTTTTCTTTTCTTATTAAGGTTAACAGGAATATTTACCATTATACAAACTACAAAGATGCTTACTTTCCGCAGTAGAAAGACTCTTTGTTTGAAAGGAGTTTTGTCCTGCCTCTTATTAGAAATATTTTTTTCACATACCAAACAAAAATGTAAGATCCCTTTTTACCACATAAGTGATGGCTAAAAAAATATTTAGCGTATAATTTTTTACTTATTCTAAGTACTATTAAATGTAAATATCGATATATTTTAAAAATTTTGATTTTACGTTCAAGTGTACTTCTGTACAAGACTGTTCTACAAACCGAGTGTTCCATATACGTGTGAAATAGGTACATCACCTTAAACGGCTCTAGTTTCGAGACCATGTTTTTTTTTTGATTTGACTAGTGACCACGACATGTGTTAGCCAATTAACATTGCTTTAGCCTAAAATATCGTCTACGTGGGGTAAAATATAATTAACCTGGAATAGGGCAGTGAGAAGCGACAGTAACAATTGGTCGAGCATTGAAGCTATCGAATCTCAGTCATTGGCTGTGGGTTCGATTCCCACTCGGGAGAGTGATTATACTTTGATTATTTTTATTATTCCTCTCTGGTAAAACTAAGCGTGGCTTTGAGTTCTTTCACAACGTTCTCTATATCTACATCTAAAAAGAAAATAATACCTACTTATTTACAAAAAAATACAACACAGCTTTATTTTTTGTTTATAAATATTAATGGCTTTTTAAGTAGATACTTTGGTTTTATTTTCAATTCAATTCATATATAGCTATAAAAAGTTATTGCAAATTAATAGATTTTAAAAGCTACACTTTAAAAACACAATAAACATTTAAATAAACAAATGTGTACGAGACCACCAAGTCGTTTGTTCCACAATGTAAAATTAAGGCTCGTTATGAGACGAAATAAGTAATAGCGTTTCGCAAGAGCACTTACATAGAACGAGTTACAAATATTCATATTAACCATGTCAAGAATCGGACAATTTTCGTAAGTTGTAGGTAGTAGATTTTAAAATCATAAAATTGTTTATATTAATATAATTGTTTATACATACTACAAATTTTATCCAAGCACCATGATGCAGTTTGAGCACATCTGGCACAACAACACTGAGTCAAAAATTGTGTTATTGAAGACAGATGCATTTGAAAGTATAACAACATCGCTCTTTTTCCCGCATAGCAGTGTAGTCAGAGAAAATCTAGTGGCAGAACACTCCGATCTCCAATATTCATCCTTAAGTTCAACGCCGCGCTTTGTTTTAGGTACGAAAACATGGTAATAATATATACCTTGTCATACCCTTAAGAGGAAATTGAAGTGAAACCATCGTACTTACATTCAAACGCTGTCTATATATCGACAGTCTTAAAAGACAAAATAAAATAACACTATAAGTAAATAATTTTTAATTATTTTAATACACCTAATAACTGGTTCGACTAAAAACTGATGAAAGAATAGATCGTCATTTAATGAGGAAAATACTCTAATTGACCAATTTTGGCAACACGCAAAGTGCAAAACTATAGCTTAGCCAGGAATGTTGGTATTAAACAAACCAGGTCAACTTTATATTGACTGATTGTGAAACATATGAACGAGTTTTGCAGAAAGCTGGTAAACCAATGAATATTACAGCTGTGTACCGTACTTGGTCAAAGTGGTCCGCACTTATTTTTCAAAATAAAAATCTGTTTTTATTCCAGACGCCTTAGTAAAAAAGGTACTTAGTTATCCCTTTAGACTTAAAAAAGTAGTATTTCAAAATAATAAAAAATATAGACTCAATAATATTACATGTAAATGTTTCTGTTAACAATATCTATATATCCTAGACTGATGCACTACTACTTACAGAAAATCTACAAACTAATGAGCAGGGTCACGATAATGTCTGGTTCTATCACCAGGTTCCCTATTTTCTGTCTCCTAACGTAAATAGAAATAAAAAGCAGTTTTACACTTTTTTCCGCACAACTAGGTATCCAGAAGGAACCTGGTCTCAAGAGACTCCATTCTCCACTTTTCGGACGAAATCGAGACATAGCGAATTAAGCGGCGGAACTCAACGCTCCGTTTTGGCTAAGGTACCAGATCGAAGATATAAATTTAATCATTAAATCACCATGGAATAGGATGGAAATATTTGATTTATAATGGTAATTTATTTCATTTATATAAAAACAGACCGTTAATATAGATCTAAATAGTTATTTATTAATAATTACTATATTACTTATAACAGTTATTCATAGTGTATTGATTTCAATTTTTAATTAAGTCACAAGTAACGTTTAAGTAGGTAATGAAATAATCATTTATAATGTGTTTTAATTAATGTTAAGGCATATTATAAATTAAAATCTTGCTGCGCCTACTTTTGTACGGTTAATACCAATCAAAAATTTAATTGAGATAATAATATAATATATAAATATTTAGAGGAAATGAGTTTCCGGTTAAATGATTTGTTAATGAAGTTACAAACATTATATTTTAATTTTTCAAACCGAAATAAGTACCTACTAAAAATGGTAACGTGTTCTCGATCTAAACAACCACATTATTTTTTCTTCTTCACATGCTCTAGATTATACTATGCTGTGCTATGAGGGTGAATTCGTTAAGCTGTTTTGCCCACAAAATCCTTGGGTTTAGTTCAGTTGTTCATTTATGGCGCTTCGAAAGTTGTATGGAGAATACACGAAAGAGGATTGATCGGTAAAAAAGAGATAAACTTATACTATTATAGATTATAAGTTGAAAAGAGATCGAAGCAATCCTGCAACCTTCACCTATAACAAAACAAACATATATTTACATAAATACAGTAAATTAGTAATAAGTAACATGTTACAGATGTGTTAGCTTATAATTTAATATTCTTATATTTAATATATCTAGACAAAAATATACAAGAAGGACTATTTTAAGGTACATTTAACTGTCTAAGCTCAATTTTTTTTATATAATTTAAATTATTCTTTGTTTTCAAAACTGTATTCCATTTGTAATATGTAGGTATTTACTTACAAACAAGGCCGGCCATCTTGGCGCAAATCGACATAATTTAACTGTAAACGCGATTACTTTTGGATTGGGTTCCCACTCAAGGGAATAATTATCTTTAAATTATTTTTATCGCTCTACTGTTACCCGAAGACAAAAAGCAGCGTCGAGTTCCGCCACTGAACAGCGCAATGCTTCAATTTCAGGCAGAAAGTGGAGTTTGTTGTCTCTAGGTTCTATCTTATTAACCTGCCATGCGGGAAAAGGCGAGAAACTGCTTTACTTATATAAATTGTAAATTTACTCAAGCATTTAATACATGTCGAGAATTACTTTTAAATGATTTAATTAACATTAATATTTATATCACGGTAAATCCGGGACGTACGTCCAGTTTCTTTGTATTTATTTTCTCAGTGCATTCATATACAAAGTGTAAATCATTCAGATAAATTTAATTATGTATGTAGGTCTTTTAATGATAATAATGACGATCGTTTATCCGCAATTGCGTCATGTCCGCACCTCATCTATTGATGTGAAAATCAAGTTAAGGCGAGGGTTATACTCTCACGGTATCAAATTATAAGAGGTTAAACTGCCTCCATGCTAGTACAATCGTTATTCATTACATAACACTTTTACTTTTCGTCGCAATACTTCATTGCACGAGAAACTCGTAACATCTCCTAAAATGTATATCTTATGCATAAGTATATGGTTTTATTACTTCACGTTTGTTTAGTTGACGAATTTGTTTTGCTTCCTTTGACGAGGCTCAGCACTTGTTTGGTAGCGTTCAAATACACGGAGGCAAATGGCTATCGTAACAAAAGATTCACGAAACTTGGCCCATGCTGGGATTACCTTGCATAATATTGTTTTTGCAGATTAGCTTGTTGCGCCATTTCACAATCCAGACATGGTCTTGCTCAAATTGATTGCGGAAAACGCGCTAAAAATATAATAAAAACTGAACAGTGGGTAATCATAAGTCCTCAGTTCACACTGTCATTCAAATAGGACTCTTGACTTTAACTAACTAAGCTATAAGGCTTGGCATAAAATAAATACATACTCTTTTGTCATTTATATTTTGATAAATATTATTATTATTTACACACAGCATCACTGTCTTTACTAGATAGCAAGGTAGACAGAAAGATCCTGATACCAGCACTCTGTTCTCCACTTTGCCTCCGAATCCAAGAAATGATATCTTGAGTGGCCGAACTCAATGCCGCAATTTATCTTGTCAGAGCAGAGAAATTAAAAATAATCTATTTGTAAGTATAATTATTTCCCCCACAACCATCTCGTTTACAGTCAGACGCTCTTCCACTGCGCCACTACGAGTTGGCCTTATATTTGGAATTATAATCATTTGATTTAATATAATTTTTAAATAGTTTATTTTATTTACGTATGTCAAATCTGCAACAGTTAGCTATTATATACCTTTTATTCATAACTAAGCTATTTTGTAGCCAAATAGAATTCAGCATCTGATTCCCCCATCTCTTGTTATTAGATAGATCTAAAAACATTTTACTAATATTAAAATAATGACATATTTTATTTGTATCGACAGACAAACACATGTATATTTGTAACTGGTGATTCTTAAAGGTGACACTAATCCCCAAGTTACGTGTTGTTAACAGATTTTAATTAATATTACACCTACAGGATTAGAATAATGACAAAAATCGTATTCTTTCAAGTCAAGTAAAATACTTAAATTAATATATAGGTGATTTAACTATATTATTCGTGACCAGTCGTGGCCCAGTGGCACAAGCGTGTGACTGTAAACGACTGGTTGTGGGTTCGATTCCCACTCGAGGAGTGGAAATATTTAATATTTCCATTTTCTTCGCTCTGGTATCGAGGTAAAGCGCGGCGTTAAGTTCCGCCACTTAACACGCAATGCCTCCGAATTCGGCGGAAAGTGGGGAACGGAGTGTCTTAACACTAGGTTCCCTCTGCCTACCCTGCTGTGTGCGGGATATAGCGTGAAGCTATTTAAATTAATACTATATTATGGTTTAATAAAATAAAATTTAAAAAGAAATATGAAGTAAAATAAAATTATACTAATAAATATTATATAAATATAAATCGTATACAAATAAATGTTATGTAAACCACGCTTATATAATATTATTTAATTAAGATTTTATTATCCTTGCCTTATCTCGACATGAATACGATACATAAAGCTTACTTTACATGATTTCTTTTAATAAAATCATAAAAAGTCATTATAAAAAAAAAGTTTCACGCTTTTTCTCACCTAGAAAGGTATTCAGAGAAGACCTAGTATCAAGACACTCTGTTGTGTACTTTTCGCCCGAAATCTAGATATTGTATGACAAATAGTGGAACTAAATACCACGCTTTGGCTTTGGTCGAAGAAATGTTCTTTTTTTTTTTTTTTATAAAAAAGGACAAGGCAAACGAGCGTTCGGGTCACTTGATGATACGTGAACACCGTCGCCCACGGCCCCGTGCAACACCAGAGGAGCTACAGGGACGTTGCCGGCCTTTGAGGTGGAGGTAAGCGCGCCTTTTGAAGGTACCCATGTCGTATCGACCTGGAAACACCGCCGCTGGTAAGCCATTCCACAGTTGAGTGGCGTGTGGAAGGAAATGACGACGAAACCGCACAGTACTGGAGTGCCAGGTATCCAGGTAGTGAGGATGATATTTCAACCTGGCACGTACTGTGCGGTTGGAGAATTCAGCGGCAGGTATCAGGTCAAACAGTTCTCCAGAACACTCCCCGTGATACATGCGATAGAGAACGCATAACGAGGACACGTCTCTGAGCAACGCCAAAGTGTCAAGCCCAGCACAGATTCTTGGGTCCCTGATAATTCGAGTGGCTCTGCGCTGTATGCGATCAAATGGATCGAGCTGATACTGGGGGGCACCGGCCCAGAGATGAGAACAGTACTCCATATGAGGCCGCATCTGGGCCCTATAAAGGGACAATCGGTGTTTGGGCGTGAAGTACTGTCTAGCTCTACCGATGACACCCAGCTTCCTCGAGGCCAACTTGGCCTTACTTTCCAAATGATCGCGATACTGGCACTCACTCGAAACTTTCAGGCCCAATATGCTGATACTGGGCGCGGCATGGAGGGGAGTGTTCTGGAAAAGTGGTGATAGGACAAATGGGGTTTTCTTAGTGGTCAACGCGCAAACTTGTGTCTTCTGGGGGTTGAATTGAACCAGGTTCCTTTCAGCCCATAAGGAGACATTCACGAGGGATGCCTCAACAGAAGACACAAGTTTAGTTCGGCTCTCGTCGACGTTTTCCCGAGAAAGACCTGCACGGCCGGTGTATACAGCGTCCACCGTGCTGTCGTCCGCATAGCAATGAATGCTAGGGTCTTCTAACATGTCATTGATATGCAGAAGAAATAGCGTGGGGGACAGCACACAGCCCTGCGGGACGCCAGCGTTCACGGGCATAAAGTCAGAGCAAAAACCGTCGACAGCGACCTTGATGCTACGCCCAGTGAGAAAACTGGCGACCCACTTGCATAAGTTCTCGGGAAGCCCAAAAGATGGTAGTTTCGCTAGGAGCGCCCTATGCCACACACGATCGAAGGCTTTCGCCATGTCCAAACTAACTGCCAGGCCCTCTCCCTTGCTTTCAATAGCAGCAGCCCAGCGGTGCGTTAGGTAAACCAGAAGATCACCGGTTGAGCGACCATGGCGGAAGCCATATTGACGGTCGTTGATCAACTGGTGATCTTCTAGGTAACCCAGAAGCTGGCTGTTTATGATGCTCTCCATTACTTTGGAAAGCAGGGAGGTGATGGCGATAGGCCTGTAGTTAGTCGGATCTGAGCCGTCGCCTTTCTTCGGGATCGGGTGAATAAGAGCGCTCCTCCACGAATCTGGGACTACGCCGGTTGAGTAAGAGAGCCGAAACAAACGCGTTAGCACCGGCGTCAACTCTGGAGCACATGTTCGGAGCACAATAGGAGAAATGCCATCCGGTCCACTCGCCTTTTGGATATCCAAGAAAAACAGAGCTCGACGAACAGCCTTTTGGCTAAACTTAACGTCAGGCATTGAGCTCTGGCACCGCGGGATGGTCGGCGGTGTAGTTCCTTGGTCATCCAAAGTCGAGTTCGAGGCGAAGAGAGCACCCAGGAGATCGGCTTTCTCCTTCGCCGTGTGGACTAGGATGTCATTCTCTGTGCGTAACGGTGGAAACGAAGGCTGGCTAAAGTTGCCAAGCACAGCCTTGGAGAGGGCCCAAAACTGCCGCGTTCCCTACGGGCACCTCTCAAGTTTCTCACCGATTTTGGTGATATGCTGGGACTTTGCTCTAGCAATTTGCCGCTTAAAGTACCTAGAGGATCGGTTGTACTTCCCTTTTAAGGCTTTCGCCTTCGGATCCTTAGCGACTAGTGCCGCGGCCCAGGCTTGATAAGCTTCGCGCTTGCCAAAGGCAGCTTGTTTGCAGGACTTACCAAACCAAGGCCGTGATTTGCCACCGATGGGCACTACAGAGCTAGGAATATAAAGTTCCATGCCCTGCAGAACCACGTCGGCGACAGCGGCGGCACAGACACTGGGATCATCAGAAGAGAAGCACACCGCCCCCCAGGGATAAGATGAGTAAAATGTACGCATCTCATCCCAATCTGCAGACTTGTAGTGCCAGACACGGCGAGTCGCGGGTGTTCTGCAACTGCTGCGTTTAATTGGCACCACGCTCCGTACCAGGCAGTGATCAGAGGACCCTAAAGGGGCCTCGACTGATACCTGGTACTGTTCCGGATTTGAAGTCAGCAGAAGGTCCAATAAGGAGGCATTGTGGCTGTCCACGTCCGGGATTCGTGTAGGTGAATCAACCAATTGGGACAGTCCATTTGCTATAGCAAAGTCAAATGCAGCCCTCCCCGCGTGGTCGGTGGTGCGTGATCCTAGCCAATCGGCATTATGAGCGTTAAAATCACCAAGTATCACGACCTCAGCGGAGGGGATCTGTGAGAGCATATCATCAATGGCCGATTGCATATGCTCCATGAGTCGATCCGTTTCCGCGTTACCACTGTGGGACCTGTATAGGCATCCGTAGATGCGGACACGATCGTCGAAGTCCAGGCGAAGCCAGATGGTAGACAGGTCCCGACCTTCAAAGTTAGCAAGGCGACGAAAACTCAAATCCTCCCTTACGAATACAGCGACCCCGGCGTGAGGTAGAAAACGATGTTCTAATTTGTAGCCAGGGTAGTGGAGGTAGGCTGTATCGCTCGGTCGGGTAATCTGAGTTTCCGTCAAAAATAACAAGGCCGGCCGTGCCGTCTCAAGGTGGTGGTGAACGGCATTCAGGTTGGAATGTAGGCCCCTGATGTTACAAAAATCCACATTGAGCGTGGTGGGGGTTGCCGTGGAGCGTACGCCTCGTTTGCCTTGTATGTGTTCGTAGCGCGGTTCTGTGCCCTCCCCAGAATTCGACGGGCGGCCTGAGTTTAAAGACTCAGGGAGGGATTCTCCAGCATCGGTGATGTTGGTACCCTCCTGGGGTAGATCCTCTTTCAGTACCGCTGTCATGATTTGGGGGGGGGGAGTTGGGCTCCGGTGCCCGGCATCACCTGGTGCGAAACGCAGTGGCATAGAGCCACTGCTTAACGCCGGTTTCAGATGCCGGGGGTGGTGGTAGTCCGGTCGAGTCGGCCCATGCGAGTTACCATTACTGGCAACTAGACTCTACCACTCGTATTTTAGTCGCCTCTTACGACACCTCCAATACCAGGGTGATCCTATTCTAAGCCGGGATCACACGGCTAAAAACTTAAGACCCGGGATCACACGGCTAAAGAAATAAAAACAATTTATATATATTCATTCCCCCGAGTGAGAATCGAACCCGTAACTATCACCTTTACAGTCAAGACAATGTGCCACGATGGCCTTTATTATTAATAGATTATCATAATAGTAAGTCAAAATACAAGAAACATGTGAACTAAAACGTATGTAAGATCTGATTACATTTGAAGAACACGTTTAGTGCCTTTGCGTACGCAAGCCACGCCTAGACAAATTTTAAACTTCTAACTAGACGAAGGTTAAATCTTATGCAACTGACGTTCATAATAAGTATTCATTATATACATATATATAAAAATAACTATTAATTATAAATTTAACAGGTGTAGAGAACAGTAAACAACTTTTATTACTGACATTACCTGTTTAATATTCACATAATGATTAATCATTAAATTAATTAACTACTAAAGTATTCATTTTACATATAGCACTAAAATATTTTACACAAATAAATTAAAATAATTAGGTTAAAAAAAATTAAGTGCCAGAGAAAAAAATATCAGAACTTTTTATCAGTACTTACAAAAGAATCTTTTTGTTTTCATAATATAAGTTTTAATATCAAATTATATAACTGCGTTTTTAAACAATAAATGAAAATTTACAGATGTTTTAAGAAATAATTTCTTTTCCAGGTTTCAATTGACGCAACGCCTTGTCTCGCACGGATCATCAGAGTATTGTAGAGGTTTGAACAATGCCTGTACTCACGTTGCTATCATTAAGTAATTCGACTATATTTTGTTGAGCAAATAACGGTTATGCAAAAAGGCGAATGTAGGAAATCATTGGAAGTGCTCTAGATCTTCTCTTGTGATATTGACAATTACAAAATGTACTATTCATAAAACATTTCGCACTGAATAACAATATTATCTTAATAGAAGCGTCACATTGTTTCCCACATAGTAAAATTAATAGAGAGATACTAGTGTCAGGGTTCTCTACCTTTTAGCCGAATTCCGTAATTTTGGGTACAAGAGGCGAAACCAAACGCCATGCTGTATTATACGGGAATATAGAAATGAAAATCACTTAAGTACAATTATATTCCGTTTAGTAAAAATGTAACCCACAATCATCGTGTTTGCTTTTGTCCGATGCGCTCGCTCTGCGTCACGAAGATCTCATAACTAATTGTTCACCATATATCATACACCTGTTGAAAAAAAAACAATGACATACGGATAAAAGAGATTATTATAATCCTTTTTCGTCTAAAATTTTTAACTTATCTTCTCTTATTCACCAAATTCAAAAATTTAACTTAATCTTTTATAAAATATAAAAATACTACAAAATAAGTAAAATAAGAATTTATAAAGACCCATAAATATTATGTGCTTATTTAATATGAGCATAAAAAATGCATTAAAGTGAAGCGTGATTAAGTCTAAGTCTTCAGCAGCCTTGCGTATGTACGTTGTTAATTCAAATGACTCGTACACGAACAGGCTTCAATGTAGTCCGAGGTCGATATATATTAGGCTGTTAAACGTCGATTTGTCTTATCAATATATCGTAACACTAGCTTTTATATGAGTAGATATATAAATCATATACCTAATCAATAAGTTAAGCCATATTTTTTTAATTTAAAGTTACGCATATACTTAATTATTCTTAAGAAATCAACTAAATGAGACAAGTGCAGATTGTAATGTGTTTATGAAGATTTTAATCATTTAAAAATTTTATTACCCACTTTCATAGGCTTTATCAGTCTGTGTAAGAAAATGTTGCAATAGTAAAAGAATCCACATCTGGCACCGATTAGTTTGAAAACTTGCATACGTGTCCGGATCTGATAGCTGGCTGATATATTCATATTTAGTTTCTCTTTAAAAGAAGCTTAACGCTTTTACGCCTACATAGGGTAGGCAGAAAGAACCAAGTGACAAGACACTCCGTTCTCCACTTTCGACCTAAATTTGAAATATTACGTGGAGTGGTAATATCCACAGCCGCGTTTTGTCTTATTCACCAAAGAGAGGAAAATACAATTAAATAATTTAAGTACAATCATACATCCAACTAGGAATTGAACCCACTCGCAATCGCGTTTACAGACGCTGTCCAACTGTACTGCAATGGCCTTTTTAGTTTAGTCATTTGTTGTTTTTTTTAAGCTACACGCTGTATGCCGCACACAGCGGGGTAGACCGAGGGAACCTAGTGGTAAGACACTCCGTTCCCCACTTTCCGCCGAATTCGGAGGCATGGCGAGTTAAGTGACCGAACTTAACGCCGCGCTTTTTCTCAACACCAGAGTGAAGGAAATGGAAATATTAAACATTTCCACTCCTCGAGTGGGAATCGAACGCACAGGCAGTCGTTTTACAATCACACTTTGTGCCACTGCGCCGCGGCTGGCCCCATTTGCTGTTTTGATTATTATTAAAAAGAAATTTCAACAAAGTGACTCACAAAACTGACCTAGTTACATTTGTTAGGCATAAGTTTACTTACTTCGTTTGTAAAATAACACTATGACTAAGTTTGAATAATTTATTTATTGTTGCGGTACTATTAACATAGTTATTTATTTATTTTATTATTTGTTTATTCAAGTCTCTATATTTGATATTAGAACTATTCAAACTGTAAGGTATATATAGTATAGTATAGGTATACTCTATGTTATTCAAAGATAAAGCCGTTGTTGCGCAGTGGGACAGTGTCAACTGTAAACGCGATGGTTGTTAGTTTGATTCCTATTCGTTGAATAATATTTGAATTTTCATTTCTTCACTCTGGTACCTAAGACAAAGCACAACGTACCAGTCTCTATTCCGGTTTGGAAGTGAAAGACGAAGTGTCTTGACACTACGTTCTCATTGACTACCTTGTTATGTGGAAAAATGCGTGAAGGAGTAAAAAATATTATTCGTTTAACTACATTCTAAGAAACCATAGCAACGTTGAAAAGTATATAAAATTAATTAATTAAACAACTTGTTTATATCACACAAAATCAGGTTAAACGCTAATGACAGTGTAGGTGTAATAAAGACAGTAATTTGTGATCAGCGCTCACATAGGTCACTACTACATATACCATGTGTCAAACTGAAACACATGTTATAAATATTTTGTAATAAACTAGAGTACCTATTTATATAATAAAAATATGATAATATAAGGTTATTGTACAAAAAAGATTACAAAATCAAGAAAATTATATAATTTGGGCATAATAATTTGAAATGTAAATTATTATATAACTATTGTTATTGTCATTTAGCATATTTTATATTATTTTTACGCCATTGTTGCAGAATTGTAGATAGTATTAATATAAAATAATTAAAATTTAAAAATACATATCAAAATTGAATAGAACTGGGGAAATTGCTATATTTTTAAGTTATTCACATTTTCTCCGTGGAGAATGGAATGTCTTGATCCTCTGCCTACACTGGTGAAGCTATAAAAAAGAGATATTATAACTCTAACTTTAAAATTTTGAGGAAATGTTTAATTCTAATTTGCTGCATACCATTAGAAATAATCAGTAACTTTGCATCACATTTTGAAGGCTACATTCACTCAAATACTAATTAATATAAAACCGAATTTATTCGTATTTAATTAGTAATATAAAACTGCAATAACTTGTAAACGATATAAAAAAGTAAATTTACAGGATGTAGAACAATAATTGTTGCACAAATAATAAATCCACGTCTCGGTATAGTTGCTTAATAAGGCTTCTAGGTATATCTTAATTCTATTGAGCAATACCGTCAAATAAGGCATGTGGAGAATTCATATTGTAGATATACTAGCAGATAATAACTGATAACCATTATAATACAAGTGTAATTAAAAATTGACACCAGATTAGTTTCAATTACGTATGAGACGCTTGTATATGATTTTAGAGGTTAACTTGTATTACTTTATATTTTATGTTAAAGAAAAACGTTTCTTTCTAAAAATTAAATATTTTAATAAAAAAATAAAGTTGTTGGGAGAAAGGATAAAGCATAACAATAAATAAAATATCTAAAGAAGTTTTTATTTATTCCTTCCTTAAAATATATGATATAGTATATAGAATAACTAGCCAAAAAGCGTCTAACTGTGAACATGATCGTTGCGGATTCGATTCCTACTAAAAAAACGATTATATCTATACTAATTTTAATAAAGAGGTGCAATTTGTAACTTTGTTTGTAAGAGGTAATCTTCGGAAATACTAAACATATCATTAAAATTCTTTGACTATTAGAAATCTACACTATTCAGGAGTGTAATAGGCCATACACATGTTTTATTATGATTAAACAGAAAGTTTAGAGAGTCCTAAAGAAGCTGTAATATGGGATATGCAACATATATAAAGTTGCAGATAACGCGACGAAGACGAAGGGGGTCGCTAGTTTAAATTATTTTAATTTTAACACTCTGGTAACAAAATAAAAAGCGGTGTTGTGAACTTAGTGTATTGACTCTAGGTTCTCTATGCTTATACATAGTATTATACGGCAAATAACTCATACTCCTTCTATATTTAGTAACTTATGTTTCTCTCTCAGGTTCCATTCGCCTCGCTCGATTACTCTTTTCACAAACTTACTCCTTAATTCAAGCCTAAGTGAAGAAGTTTGGCTCCATAATGTTTACCTTGCAAATATACGAAACATGTTAAAAATATTGCTTATAAATAAATTATAAGCTCTGATTTACATACAAAACTTGAATACTCGTGATAACGTCTTAATGTTATCAAATCTGAAACGAAACAATTTCCCGCAATAGAGTGTCGTAAGTGATTTGTTCATATTCCGTAGTTTAATACTAATGCCATTATTGAAATCAAGATTGAAATACTCCATCGCATGTTTAATGAAGCGTAGTATTGCTGTCAAACAGAAAAATTGACGGTAATGCAATAGATTTGATAAGATTTTATTTCGTCTTCAGTTGTCTGGTTACATAGAAAACCAAATAAAATATAAACGTGAAACTTGTGTTTTAATAGACAAAAGATTATAATATAGAATTAAAAGTATTATAAATATATAATTAACATTGCAGAAGTCATACTTTAAGTAAGCTGTACTTCTTTATTGTTGGTAATACTAAAATCAAAAGAAAAAAAATAGCTGAATAAAAGAACTGTTGACAATGAATTTAGGCAAATATGTCAATGCCTAAGAAGTCATTTTTTACGGATTGATGTATCATAACATCTTGTACCAAAATGAACATATCCAACATATAGTAAGTATTTCAAATGAAAATAATCATATTATAACTAGTGAATGGTTCCCAAGTCAAAAGTGAATGTGTCTGTCTAAATATATGTCAATTTTAAAATGCCCATCGGCATGTATCACATTAGTAATATATAAATTACATACCAAGGACTTCAGACACCGGCGTGTCAACATAAATTAATACTAAAGCGGAACCCGTCGGTCATTTCACAACCAAGAATTATTTAGGGCGTCTTTGTCGGTCTTTTAGGATGTAATGCGCATAAAAAGTGTTAAGACACTTGCACTCGGTTACGAAAAATACGAGCACTGCATTCTCAATCGTTCAACAAAATCTTCGATTTTGCGCAATGACCGAGAACTTATTCGATTCACTCACATAATCAAAATCGACTTGTTATTTCTAATTCAATACCCTTTTATTGGTAGTGGTATAACGAAGATGATTTAATTTTTCACTGTAGGTAACTTTACACTGTTGCTTTTTCCACTTCATTGAATATCTATAAAGTCAACATTACTGTGCTTATTTACCGTAGCACAGTAACATAATAGCGTCTGGAAAAGTAATTTGTGTATTATACAATTGTGTGACGAGCAAAATTCATTACTTTGTCACCAAAAAACACAATAGATAATAATTTTATCACATTTCACAATAGTGAAAGGTGTTTTTTAAAATATGTACCGTTACATATTTTAAACAAACATCTACAATTTAAAGGAGACAAAAGAACTTTTTTGTAAAGAAATTTTATTTTTGCGAAGTGTTTTTGAAGCTATTTTAAACTACTTCCAGAAGTGCAATAAAAACTTGACTATACAGTCATAGCATTATTTTGTATGTATAAAAAATATTAAATATCCGATATTGCAGCAAAGCTTTGTCCGTGTATATCAAATATTTGTTTGTAGCTTCCGATGTGATTTCGCAGCTTCCTTTGGATTAATATTGATATTTCCTGTACAGAAAAAAATAATGTTAAATTTTAACGCGTAGATGCTTTTAATCCTTGAAAATAGGTCACTTGTCGCATTAGTTCTTTTTTTTCCTATTTTGCTACTAAATGTAAAATTCTATATGTAAGAATGAGTGCTTGGTTATCTGTAAAACAGGTTTTTACCCATTACACCACTCCATCACAATAGCTTCTATTTGTCCGCCAATTGTTTACACGTTGTGTGATATATTAAATGATGCGTAAAACGCTGTCAGGCGTGTGCGATGCGGCTATGCCGAGAGCCCGTCGACGGCATGTCCGTCGTCAAGTATATTGGTGCCCGACCGAAACTGCCGAGCTACGAGCGTCCTGTATCCGCGCCCGACGGGCGTACACAAGGTGTAGAAGGAGGAAGGGATTGGACTCGGCTCTTGAGAGTCAGCTGCATGGCATATACAAAGAGAAAAAGAAGGCCTTGCAGCTCGCCATCCATTCGGCGAAAGATAAGGCCCGTCAAGACATATTAACGGGTCTGAATAGGTTTCCATGGGGGCGCCCCTACTTAGCTGCGCGGGGCAAGCTGCGCATGCGTGACGCTCCTTTAACGGAAACCTTGCTGCCTGATTTCCTTCTACATCTTGTAGAGGAGTTGTTTCCGGGGCCGCCTGAGTATACTCCCCCCAGAATGGCCCCTCCCTCAGTGCACGAGGTAGAGTCGGTGGTTCCTCCCATTACTGAGGTGGAGATGGACTTGGCGCTCAGCAGGCTGAGGACCAAGAAGACGGCTCCGGGACCAGACGGTATTCCAGGGAGAGTTTTAAGTATTGCCCTGGAATACCTAGGCGAAAATCTTCGGGAGCTATTTGACCAGTGTCTCTCAACTGGTCAGTTCCCGAAGATCTGGAAGGAAGGAGGATTGTGCCTACTGCGTAAGGAGGGTCGCCCTCTGGACTCTCCTTCAGCATACAGGCCTATTGTGCTGCTTAATGAGACGGGCAAACTTTTTGAGAAAATCGTTGCCGCCCGTCTCAATAAGCATCTAGAGGAGGTAGGTCCTGGTCTTTCAGAGGCTCAGTTCGGGTTCAGGGCTGGTCGGTCAACTATCGATGCCCTGAACGCCCTAAAGACTCGGTCATTGGCCGCGACGGCAGAGAAGGATGTTTTTCTCGCTGTCTCTTTAGACGTGGTCAATGCCTTTAACAGTCTGCCGTTTGAGACGCTAAGAGAGGCACTCCGGTAACATGGAGTGCCGATTTATCTCCGGCGGCTGTTAGATGACTACCTCCAGGACAGAGTAGTCCTATGGATTGGGGGGGACGGTCAGGTCGGTCGACGGAGCGTTGGCTGCGGGGTTCCACAGGGATCGGTATTGGGCCCGCTACTGTGGAACCTCGGGTATGATTGGCTTCTGCGATGTCGCCTCCTCCCCGGGATGAGTATCATCTGCTATGCAGATGACACTCTTGTCACAGCCCGGGGATCGACTTATCAAGAGGCGGCACGCCTGGCCGAAGCCGGTACGCACCTTATCGTCGACCGTATTCAAGCGCTGGGTCTGAGGGTCTCAGTACCAAAGACTGAGGCTCTCCTTTTCCATGGCCCGCGTAGGGGACCCCCCCGAGGGGCTACTCTGCGTATCCAGGGACAGGAGGTGGAGGTAAAGGTTCAGATGAAGTATCTGGGCCTAACCCTGGATGGACGATGGTCGTTCGCGTCGCACTTTGCTCTTCTTGCGCCGAAGCTCGTGAGTGCCGCCGGGGCCCTCGGCAGGTTATTGCCGAACATCGGAGGGCCAGATTCTTCATGCCGACGGCTTTATGTCGGCGTGTTGAGATCTATGGCACTGTACGGTGCGCCCTTGTGGGCTGATGCTCTCACTGCTCGTAACAGGTCCCAATTACGGAAAGCACAGCGGGTCATAGCGGTGAGAGCAATTCGGGGATACCGTACGGTGTCGTGGACGGCGGCTACTCTTCTGGCGGGCGATCCGCCTTGGGAGTTGCAGGCGGAATTGCTCGCTAGAGTACACGCATTCCGCGCAAGTGAGCGGTCACGAGGCGAGCGACCATCGACGGAGAGTATCGTGCGGATCAGGATAAGAGCGCATGAAGCCCTGATCCGGCGATGGAAGGAGGACTTGGGGTCCCCGGCGGCAGGCCTAGCGACGGTGGAGGCGATCCGTCCCTATCTAGAGCGCTGGGTCGAGAGAAGGTTTGGGGTCCTGACGTTCAGACTGGTGCAGGTGCTAACGGGGCATGGTTGCTTCGGCAAATACCTGCACCAGATTGCGCGTCGGGAGATGTCGCCGGCGTGCCACGAGTGTAATGCGCCCATTGATTCGGCGCATCACACTCTGGCCGAATGCCCCGCTTGGGCCCCACAACGCCACGCCTTGATGGCTGTAGTGGGTAGGGACCTCTCACTTTCTAGTGTGGTGGAGGCTATGCTGGAGAGTGAGAGGAACTGGTCTGCGATGGTCTCCTTTTGCGAATCAGTTATTGCATTAAAGGAGGCCGCGGAGCGGGTGCGCGAGACTAACGTCAATGCAAACTCGCTCCGCCGTCGGAGGCCAGGGATTAGGAGAAGGCGGTACGCGCATCTCCAACTCCCCCTACCCTAGAGGAGCTACTGCGGGAGGATCGGTGTGATCCTCCTGCAAGTCATCGAGGCTGCGGGTGCTCTGGAAGAAACCCCAGAGCACCCTGAAGGCGACGGTGGCCTGCACTTGGCGGGCCATCCACCGAGACGTCGTAGAAGAATGCGCTAGCGAGCCTACGGCGTCACCTGATGGTAGATAGGGTTTCCGCTGGGTTTTAGTGGGTAGTATCGGGCTCATTGGTGAGTCCCACAGTATCATCCGTTCGCAGGGCAGTTCTGCCTGTCTTGCGAACGGTTGGTCTGCGTAAAAGCATTTTCCACTGAGAAAAAAAAAAAAAAAAAATATTAAATTAAGACTACGCTTTGTGAAACAAATTTAAGATGTTTATTTTTGTTATTATTATTATTTACTACTATCATTCAGTTAACTTAATTAATTTAAAGACAAATATCATCAAATTAATATCATTCATTTACTGTTATCAGTCATTTCTAATAGGGCCCTCATATAAAATTTAATCGTACTTAACGTCAAAATACTTCTACTCTACTATGATATATATTGTAATTGATGATATGAAAATTCATAATACAAGGAAAATATCAATTGCCATAAAATTATATAAATAAAAGTAAGAATAAAATTTATTTAATCAGTATAAAACTCTAGTTAATAAAGATTTACGAGGATTGCACAGCAGCGATATGCAAACATTAACATGCCTATAGTAAAATTAGCAACTACTTCTTAAATACACAACGTTTAGATCAATTTACTGCATTTTATGAAAATTTGTATTGGTAGAAATATTAAGTGTAAATTAAAAGAAATGCAACCTGACCCACCTTGACCGACTAACATTATGTAAAAAAAATGATTATGTCGTAATAAAAAACTAGATTTTGCAAAGAATTTAAATTATTACTTTGTTTATAATCTTTATGAAATGATATACTTTATTTATCTAATTAAAATGTCATTTTATGATAATTTCCCAGTTATTTTATGACAATATTTAAATATTTCATTTTCAGCACAGAGTTGGGTGAAATAATTTGGTGGCGAAACACTTTTTGCTCATTTTGTTTAACCAGAGAAGCTAAATATTGATACTGTCGTAGTAGTGGCCGTCGTGGCACTTTGTCATGGTTATAGATTTCATACAGAGTTCAGTCGAGAGAATGTATTATATAATTTTTTTTTTCAGTTTCCCCACTTTAGTAAAGCAGAACGAGTTGAGTTCCACTACTCAACACGCAATTTCTTGAATTCTCGTTGAATGTAAGAGTACTCAGTCTCCGTTTACTCTGCTAAGAAAAACCGTGAATCTATTTTCCTTTACACGCGCGAGGTACAGCAGGTACTTGCTGTAGACGCGCGAGCAGAGCGTCGTACTGTCATCCCATATATCTATGTATGTAATGTAACTGAAATATTTTTATATGAATAATTTAATTTATAAATTGAATAAAATGCTATTTTATTTAATAGTTTTAATCAAACAAAGTTAAGAAAATAATTAATATTTTTAACAAATGCAACGCTGGCTGTGTGAGTTAATGGTCGATTATAGATTTTAAAAATTAAAAAATAAGATAGAAAGCGTGGCGTGGGTAAAAGTGAGGGTTAAAAAAATATTGGTTTTAAATTATAAATATTATATATTTATTACAAAAAAGTGTATAATTCGTAAACTTGACATCGGAATATAATTGTTTTGCATTATTCAAGATTGGTAAGATGCATATATTTTGTAAATCACGAAGAATTTCTTGGTGAGTGAGAGACATTAATAATATAAAAACAACATAAAGTGATAATATAATTAATAATAAATAAATAATATAATAATATTAAAGCAATAATTATACAGCATACTAGTTCTATGGAAAAAGGTGATACAAATTAATTAAAGCATTTTGCATCCCGCGCCTCCATCTTTGAATAGTGTTGTATGAACACTATACTTTACATTTTCTGAATTTATTATAAATTTAGTATAAAATAAATCATCTATATATTGCTAGTGTAAGTAATGTTAATAAAATATTAATAAACGATGCGTTCGGTAATTAAATCATTTATAGCAAACATTGACAAAATCTCATAAGATTAGGTGAAATTTGAAATTACATAAATAAGTGGGATACGGAGTGTCTTAACACTAGGTTCTCTTTGCCTACCCTGCTGTGTACTGCGGGATACAGCGTGAAGCTAATAAAAAAAAGTGCTACTTATTACATGTTTGGGGGATACATGTAGTGTTTCATGACAGAGTTCAGGATTTGGAGTAATAACTGATAACTAATGTTAGTGACGAAGCCAATGTAGTTTTGCATTACTAAGACTGACGTGTTTGGCTTAAGTGAACTGCTATGTTGATGTTGGTTTATTGTATCGCATCTGATGCTGCCTCACATCACGAAATCTATACTTGTACAAAGTCGGATACCAATATATAACTTATGACATGCGACTGTCGGGGTTGGTTTACTTTAGAGCAAGCTGATAACTGATGTCGCGAACGTTTGACTGAGTTTGAATTTTGACTTTGACAAACTACTACGATTGTGCTTTTTTTATTATTCATTTTCTAAAAATAAGACCTAGCTAGATCGATTTGTCTCCCTCAAAACTCCCTACTTACTAAATTTCATGAAAATCGTTAGAGCCGTTTCCGAGATTCGGATTATATATACAAGAATTGCTTGTTTAAAGATATAAGATTAATATATTATAAGTAAAATATCTTAACACTTTTACCTCTGAAACTCTAAAAGAACTCGAACACAATAAATAGAGATCCTAACTACGAGACGTATCATGAGCCGAAGTTTATTTTGATGATTATATATCACCATATTTCATAAGATAAGGCGATGATAATTACACGTTTAATGACTATAAAAGCTGTATTGTGCACACTTTTTGATTTTGTGTTATAAATCTACAAACATCACGTGGTCGCCATGATGTCTGTGAAATTTTTAAAGTTATAGTGTGTTTGTTACAAAAGAAGTAACATTTCTAATATTAACGAATCTGATTCTTAAAAAAAGACAATATAAAGAGACCATTAAATAAATAATAATATGTTTATTTGTATGTATCTATATTGCTCCCAAATATATGTTTAAGCCCACAACGCTCATGTTTTACTAATAGTTTAAAAAAATAGCTTTCAACGACAAGTTATTACTTTATTTTAACATTCTATTACTCTAAAATGAAGACACAGTTAGAAATTAACATTAACTTGTTATATTGTCTTATATCATTAGTACTACTTAGCATCTATCTATACACCTGATATATACCTACCTACTAAACACCAGGAAAAGACGTGTGTGTACTTAAGGAGTTTATATATTTTTTTAATTATAGCCTATTAATGCAATACTTACATTTTATGATTATAATCTTGTCTCACATACATATTTCTTCCTTCCGTATTCCTTTGCTGTCATTCATCTATTAACGATATATTAAATAAAATGCACTAATACGTTTAAATGAAATGTAGAAAGTAACATGGACGTTATTTTTAAGTCCATACTAGTAGGACATATTACTTTATTTAATTGCATTTCGAATTTGATAAAAGTGTAATTTTAATTTTTATATATGTCAAGAGATATGTTTATGTTCATAATAAAGTTTAATGTTACTTCCACTGCATTTGAACGATGTTACCCATTATATAGTGAGCTAATCAAAAGTTGGGGTCGTCACGTGCTTTTCGCTTTCCTAGAGGCTTCGTAGGTCCGCGTTGTACGACCAGCCGCAGTGTTATCACCGACTCTGTAAAGACAACACGCACAACTCAACTGCATGTCTTTGATAATGACCGGTGGAAGCTAGTGGTTCCGTGTAGTGTCTGAAAATTTTGCAGTGTTGTGTATTTTCAGTTTCATTATGATTTCAAGGTATATATTTTTTATTGTTTTATTTTTTTTTTTTTTTTTTTTTTTTTTTTTTAATAATAATTGATGAATAAAATTTATTTATCTATTTTTTTTTATAATATGTATGACATATTTTAAAAAATATATATTTAAGTTTAACTTTAATTTGTTAGTCATAATTTTTATTTATTTTTTTTTTATAAATTAATTATTTATCTCTTACAATATTCTGTATTTTATTACCAAGTAATCGAAGTTTTATTATAATAGATAAAGAGTGCGTTGAATTCTTTTATAGGAACGTAGCAGCTACGAGCTACAAACGTAGCGCGAGTTAAAAAAAGACATACGATTATTATTTAAACACATATTTTTATCAATTTTTTTTTCAATAATTTTGTGAATACTGAAACTATTTTTATAATAGTCCTTTAGAGTCAATTATAAAAATAGTTTAGTATTTATTTGACCTACAGGCATAAACTAAATGTTTAAATAGAAATTAGTATATTTTATTGTTTTATAAATATTTAATAATTATAGTTCAATATTAAAGTTACTTAAGAAGTTTACTCAAGTTTTAAATTAACTTAAATAATTAACATAACTTCGGATAAATATTTTATTATTTGAAAATAAAATAAATAACTACAAAAAAATTTATAAAATTCAACTAATGATATTTAAGTTGACCGGCATATATACAGAAGGCGAAAGAAAGCCTTGAAAAACAATATCTTCGTATTTAATATTATACCTCTATACAAACATATAATCCTCCTTTTCCGGTTCTAATTAGAAAACAAGTAGCGATAACAAAACGTAACATTATCTGTATCACTTTAGAAGCGAAAGTTTGTTCCTCTTAGGTCAAAAGCCAGGCTGAGCAATTATAGTACGTGTACTGTTTTGTAAAGTACACTTTATGTTTATGACATTAAAGTCCATTTTCTTAAACATCTGTTCAGGTTGACTGAACTATTGTTTGATGTGACATAATCAATTATGATGATATCTGTAGGTACAGTAAAATTTCATTTTATAAAAAACGCTACAATGAATTTATTGTTTAGCGCATTGGTTAGTATAATTTACCATGAATTATTTTTTAATGTGGTTTAATATTACTTAACAGCGATCCGCTCGCGGCTTCGTTCGCGTGAACTATGCAACTGCTCTTATTAATCTGTTTCGCATTTTTGATTGCCCACATCCTTGCTTAAGTTAAGTAGTTTACATTTCTCATACAACCTTTCATCTTCTATTTTCAACCCTTTAAAAATCAATATTTTTACAGCATAATAAACAGACAGACTTTCACATTTAAAATATGAATAACACTATAAGATTTAAATTAATATTTTCACTCTGATTTTTATTTCACATTATTATAAACTTAATTGTAAAGCAATTTTCCATTTCGTTCATAATCCCGATATTACTGCGTTTTGTCTTACAAAATAAAACCAATAAAATAAATGATGCGTAATTTATGTAAATGTATTAAAATAATATTCATTCTAAACGCATTATTTAAATATTATAAAATTACTACCAAAATATAATTTAGTGAATGGAAATCAAAAACAAATTTCTAACAAAATTGATTGTTAGAAATTATGAAATGATTGTAATACTAAAACAACTTATTTCGACCAAGGCTGAGTTAGCAAGGTTAGTTACAAAATAGTATCACATCTACAACATATTTGGTATGTTTAAATATGTTAAAAAAGTGTGTGACACAGATTGCACTAAGCCGGTACGGGGCAGCTGAGTTTTTATATTCAAGTAATAGTACCAGTCCTTTTACACAGTATATATCTAAGTTTTTATCTATCATTTATTTCAAATGTTATGAAATCGTTTTGTTAATTATTTCTTTTCAATTCAAATGCCTCCTGCAGCTTTTAAAGTCAATTAAATATTATATACTTGTGGTAATAAAATATCTTTTACTACATTTTATGAAATAAGCTTATGGTCCTATCTCTACATTCACTAATTTCTGTCCATTTTTAGACTATCTGTTAGTATGTGATACTCAACGCCGCACTTAGTACTCATTAAAATTTAAATTCAAGATATAATGAGAGAAAGGATTTTTGTAATTTTTTTAGAATTTAATGAATCTGTTTAACTGTGACTACGGACTACTGTATAGTGTTAGAACCGTCGGGTTTTCTAAAATGTATTTTTCAATATTAAAAATATTCGCAATTTATCTGATAAAATTATCAATAATTTTGTGAATTATTGATAATTTTATCAGAGATTTATTAATTCATTTTTAAAATTAATAAATCTCGTTAAATTTTAAAAAGCATATTGGTCTACTATCTACTTACTTAACTTACGTGGGTGCAATTTCGTTAGACTAGTTTTTGTTGGCAATGTTAAATTATACATGTGATTTAACAATTTATGTTACATTTATATAAAAACACTGTATGTACCAAAGACGAATATGGTATGAACATTAATTTAATGGAGTATTAGTAAGGCACGCATTGCTTACACGCTATAAGGGCCAGGATACGGTGATTCGTTATTACTATGAGTTTGCATCAATTTCCGTTAGGACAACTTGACGACCTCGCTGACAGAATGTCATCGGTAACGTTTCAGCCTTTCACTTTTGTTATTTTTCTAATTCAGTTTTCTATTTAGTGCACCTTCACATCTTTTCGCGCATAGCAGGGTAGTCAGAGAGAAAACAGTGTTAAGACACTCCATTCTTCACTTTCCACTCGAAATCGAGACACAGTGCTTTAAGTGGCGGAACTCAACGCCGCGAGTTTTCTATTTGAATGTACATTTTTATTTTTAGGATCTTGCTAGTTCATTATCATAAAGCTAGTATATTTTCATATACATTATAAGTAAGTATGGAGGGTAGGAAAAACAGATAAAAGCACCCCTAGTTCAAGTCCAAAAGTAGATTTACCTTCTTAAATAAAAGATTTAGCTAAAATATCTTCGAAGAAAATTCTTATAATTGTGATATCTCCACGCTATTAAAGTGCATAATTAAAAAAAAACATACCTTGCTTAAATCATTTTTTATATAAATAATGGACCCAACATGTTAAACGATAATTTTTTATGATTTATTTATCAATTTTGCTTATTTTAATAAAATGTTTGCAATGTGTTAGCAATAGGGCGGATGTAAATACTAACACGTTTTTTTATAAATAACTGATTTATGTGAACCAGTTAAGCTGACTTGTTATAATTTAGTAAGCTAGTTATAAAAGTAAAGAAAAAAAGGTGGAGTCAGTCGTGGAGCAGTGGTACAAGCGTATAACTGTAAACGACTGGCTGTGGGTTCGATTCCCACTCGGGGAGTGGAAATATTTAATATTTCCATTTTAAAAATCTCAATTTTAACACTTGCAAGTATAGCTAACAGAGTAGTCACAGAGAGGTCTAGTGTTCGTCTCCATAGTCCATTTACTGCTTCCCACGTCCTTGAAATCGAGACAGTCTATGAATGAGTGTTTTAAATATTTTTTTTTCGGTAATACCTTAATCGTAAACTTACGACTAAACAATTGTATTTTTGGATTGCACGTTCATCTCAGAAACGGTTTTATCGATTTTCGAATTTAAATTCCAACGCAAATTCGACTATTTTTGGGATTGCGATTTGGGAAATCTTTCCTTAACATTTAGGGTTCAATTATTTAAATTGGTTCGTAAACAAAAAGTTGGAACGATTCAAATCTATACTAATAAATAAAATTGGAGTGACTGGTGATATTAAAATAATTGCTTTTTACAAAACGCGTACATATATACTATACATATACCAACATGACATTTTTTACAATTTGTTTCTGTCTGTCTATATGTTTGCTCCGGTTAATCTCTGGAACGGCTGGACAGATTATAACGAGACTTGTACTGACAGATAACTGATGTAATAGGGTATAACCTAGGCTCTTCTTATTTTTTTTAAATTCCATGCGGATGAAGTCGCGAGCACAGCTAGTTATGTATATAAATATAAAATAACTGTTTTATTAAATAAGCTAAAATATTAATTTAAGCAGGTCAAGCCACGAGCGAGTCGATTGTAACAAAAAAATGTATAAACTGTTTAAAAACAAACTAACGGGCATTACGTTATGCTACATCTAATCTAAATAACCATAAATTTTATTAAAATCTTACATAACAAAATGAATAAAAAGACCTTGTGAAAACATTAAATTAAACGTTCGATGAGATATTTGCAAGACTACCGTGTAACACAGTTTCTTGATTAATCAGCGTGACAATTGACCTGCTGATCTTTGTTATTGATTACATCAACTAAGAGATTTAGATATCTTAATAACCACTAGCTTTTTTGTAGAATATTGATTTAATTATCGTACAGCCTTAACTTCTTACGTAAACGCTACGTTCACGTTTTTTCCCACATTGCGGGGTATTTAGAAAGCACTTAGTGTCAAGACACTCCGTCCTCCACTTCAAAATCAAGACATTTCGTATTGAATGGCGTAAACCAATAATCATTCCTTCAAATGGGAATCGAATCCATCCATCGCGCTTACAGTCAGACGCTGTCACACTACGTATGGTGATCTCAAAGATAATAAAATTTCATAAAAACTTTTAATCGACTTTAAATATTTTAAAGCTTTCGTATAAAAAGCAAACATTCCACAAACACTTTCAATCATCGTGCGTTCAACATATGAGCGGAATTTTAACGTAATGACTGATTAGGTTTAATAGTTTTACTTACTGCAATTAGTGCGAATTTATCACAAGCCGTATTTTAAAGGAACGGACTATTCACTTATTTAATTCAATTTGATTATATATAATACTAGGAGACTACTCTGGCGGCGCTCGATATGTAGTATAATATGCAGTATATATCAGACAGCTTCACGCTTTTTCCCGCAAAATAGGATAGTAATAGTCAAGCTTCAAGTCAAAGTCAAAGTCAAATAATTTTATTTAAAATAAGAAGTTACAAGCTTAATTTTTTGAACGTCAAATAGTTTACCACCGGTTCACTAAATTTAATGCCTCAGACCTGAGAAGAACCGGCGCAAGAAACTCAGTGGGACTTTTTTTCTTTTTTTTTTTTTTTTTCTCTCTTTATAACCTTTGTCTTATCAGAGTGTAGAAATGAAAATAATTTAAAAATAATTATTCCTCCGTGTGGGAATTGTACCCATCACCAATCACCGTTACAGTCGGACATTGTCCTCCTGAGCCATAAGAACTTAATCATCACGTAAAAGTTTTAGGTATTTTTATGTCAAGCGAAGATATTTCAAACTACATTTACGAATGTAATTTCGAAATTTAAATATTAATTTCATAACTAATTAATGATTTTAATGAAATTAAACCGTTTTGATTTTTTTAGTTTTGGTAAAATACGGCAGCCTTGATTTGTCCAGTTTTTTAAACTATGAATAAAAAATTGGTTATTTTTTCCTATAATTATATTTTGTCTTAAAAATATGAGATTAATTATATTTTTTTATTAATCTCTGAAATATGTATAAACAAAGGCTTTAGCAAATTTTAAAAAGCCAGTAAATAGTTACACTTATGCTGTTTGTAAATAGATTATACTTGTTATTTATTATTGTTGGTTACTTGACATTTTAAAATATTCATAACTAGCGACCCGCTCGCGGCTTCGCCACGTGAACTGCCACTTTCATCCTCTATTGCTCTTTGGGATTGTTTTTTTTTATAAAAAGGGGGTAGTCTATATTTGACCTTGCGTCACTAATTATGTTCTTGAGAAAATCATCGATACATCTAGTACAATGTCTATACTGTTTGATAACATATAGTGATAACTGTTATAGTAAGAAAACGTACGAAATCTGCTATCATAGTATATCTATATGATAGCAGATTTCGTACATATATACCATCTGGTATAAATGTACGAAATCTGTAGATTACCCGTGAAAACATAAAAGATATAGATATAGATTTTTGCATTTTTATAATAATAATATTAATGAGTACAGATATATCTAATACAATGTCAACTATATAATAACAGATGGCGCTACCAGTTCCAGAAAACGTAGTTACATCTGCTGTCGGAGTTGCATAGATTATATAAAGTTTTATAGACCGGTCAAATGTATCTTTAATAAATGTTATGCTTATTTTATTTTATAATTATTTTATTTAGTGATATTGAAACAAATTTAGCTTCACTCGTGAACTATCGACATAATTTGAATGTTTTTTTTTTTTATTTTATTTTTCTGCGGGAGTTGCATAGAATACCAGGATAAAAACTATCCCATATGTTGCTCTAACATCTAAGCTAACTCCATACAAAAAAACATTAATTTCTACCCGGTAGATATCAGTATACAAATAATTTACTTATATCGGTTTTTTATTTTTTCCAAAAAAACTACATGGAAAACCGGGATAAAAACTATCCTATATGTACCTTTGGACTATAAGCTATCACCATACCAAAATTCATTCATTTCTATCCAGTAGTTTTTGCGTGATTGACGAACAAATTAACAGACAGACAGACAGACAGACAAAAATTCTACTGAGTGGATTTTTGGCCTCTGTTATCGATATATTAACGCACCCAATTAAAATTTTTCTGAAATTTTTCATGTACAGAATTGACTTTTCTACTCTTTTATTATATATATATATATATATATATATATATATATATATAAAGAAATATATATATATATATATATATATATATATATAGATATTCATAATTTATATTAATTTTACCAAATTATTTTATTATATAAAAAATCTAAACCGCTTGACTGATTTGGTTTAACTTTCCGAGTAATATAGTCGATGAAGCAAAGTCAAAAACAGGCCACCTCTTTTGTTTAAAAATCAATCCCTAAGGGGATAAAATAGGAAGTGAAAGTTTGTATGAACAAAATATAAACCGCTTAACATAATCGAAAAAAACTGCTCCATCGAAAATACGAAGCCGCTATAGTTATGTATGTAGTTCACGCGGGCGAAGTCGCGAGAGGATCGCAGTATTACAATCTGTATAATTAAGCCAATAAGCGTATTTCACGTAATAAAAAAATATATGTTATTCCGATAACTTAAAAACAAATTACGTAAACTTCATCTTTAACAGTCTACGATACATGTGGTAGTTATTAAATATTAGCCAATAAAAATTCTAACTGACCTCAATCGGTATCTTCACTAATCTGGCAATATTGTTAAACGCTTAATTATTACAATTCTCGTAATTTACTAACTTTCACATGGCAATCATCAAAAGTTTAAGCTATAAATACTGATGTAACCACTTTGCGAAATTGAAGCAACAGCCTTTCCCTTAATATCACACACTCACAATAAGAACAGGCATATGTTAACAATATTATGAAGAGTATTTTTAAAATATTTTTACGTTTTGACATTTATATATTTAAGAGGTATTCTTAAATAAAATATTATTTAAACTGATAACTAGATACGATGTACGCCAGATTAAAGTTCACTTAAAATTTCTCTTAATATGAAAGTAATCAATTCAGAAGTAAACGTCTAAAACCTATTTTGGAAATATTTTTTACGCTTTTACGAATTAGTCTGGAAGACAAATAGAACCTAGTGCCAAAACACTCCATTATCGTTTTCCCACCAATATTGAACGTAACATAACTTATTGCGTGGTAACGCCTTAAGGTAAGCCTTAATGTCATCATTTCCCCGAGTGTAAATTGAATCCATTATCATTGCGTATACAATCACATACTATCACAGTGCATTACAAAGCCCAATTAATTTGCATCTTCACTCTCTTTCTCGCATAGCAAAGTAGTCAGAAAAAATCTGGTGGCCAGACACTCCGTTCTCCACTCTCTGTAAATGCCACGTTTTATCTTATATAGAAGAGCGGAGAAATGAAAATAATATATAATCATTGCTACAAGTGGAAATCGAACCCACGACCCACGCGTAGTATATAATTAAATTAATTAATAGTACTAATATACTGTTATAAAAAACACACTCGAGACGATATATAGAATTCATATTTATAGCATACACATGCGAGTATAAACCACTTTCACTATACAGTCTGTTCTGAAAACTGGCCTAGACTGTAACTAGCATGCAATAAATATCAAAGACACACCTATTTGTAATTCTCGACCACACAAATAGTAAATCAATATAGCCGAAGCCTAATAGTTATAGATAGACTAAGTAAGAGAAAAAAAATAAGTCATTTATCTACAGCTTCACGTATTTTCCATATAGCAGAGAGAACCTTAGAAGTCTTAAAAGTTAAGGATTTCAACGCCATGTTTTGTCGTAGATACTAGAGTGGAAAATGAACATAATTTAAATGTAATCATACTCTCGAATGGGAATCGAACTCATAACCAATCATGTATACAGTCAGACGTTGCCACACTGTACCACGATAGACTCTATAACATAACTCAATAATAACAGAGAAGAAGCTAATAAAAAGAAAAGACTACGTGTATTTAGTGTTATAATGAAAAAATATTTTTTATGTTTTAACTTCAAAAAAGCTTCAATGTCCAGCTTTTATATCGATATAGAGATAAACATTGGGCAACAAATATTCACTTCTTAAATTTACTTATGTAAGATATTGATTATAATACAAGCATAAATTACTTAATTATTATATAAATAAAAAAAATAATATATTATATTAATTAAAGTAATATAACGTACGTACTATATTGAAGTGAAGTACATAAATAAATATAAAATTTTATATGTAAGCCTGAGACTAGTGACATGTATGTAACACATTAATTTACTCAGTACGAACTGGTGTCTTTACTAATGTCAGCCTCTTACAATAACTCTCTCTTACAAAAACTATTTTCTATCAGTTGACACATTTTGTAATATATTTATTCAAACCAAGTTATATGAGAAGAAAAAATATGATGATTACTATTTACTAATATAAAACATGTTATTACTTAAAGAAATCGTTATCAGTCTATAATTTGTCTATATATCTCTTTGGGGCCAATCGTGGCGCAGTGGCTCAAGCGTGTGACTGTAAACGACTGGTTGTGGGTTCGATTCCCACTCGAGGCGTAGAAATATTTAATAATATTTCCGTTTTCTTCGCTCTGGTGTCGAGGCAAAGTGAGCATCCGAATGCAGTGTGAAACTATAAAAAAAAAAAATATCTCTTTATTCTAAACAATAACCAAAGACCGTCTGCTTTACATTCGCATTTAATATGTTTTCAACGTTCTAAAACGTTTTTTTTCTTAATACAACAATTAATATTATACAAAAATAATATTAATAATAAATCGATAAATAAATTTGCAAAACATAATTCAATTTTTATTTTTTTTTACAGAGCGCTCTTAGTAGCGCTATGCATCGTGTACGCGACGTCATTAAGCCCGCTGAGTGTTCCTGTAGACGATGACTGTGCGCTCTACCTCACTGGTCCAGGAAGATCGTCGGCCTATGACTACAGCTTGAATCTACTAAAAGGAAATTTGTAAGTTCTTTATTGATAACTAAATAACGCTTTTAAAGTATCACTTTGAAAATTTCAATATGACCAAAAAACCTAAGAAATGAATATAAATGACGTTACTATCTTATTGGAAGTAAAAAAGAGTTTTACATATATGTGAAATATTTGCTTAACTAAAACCTATTGAAAGATAATGGACTTTAACAGGCTACAAAGAAAAAACGATTTATACGAATAAAGGTAGCTCTTACAATTCCTGCATACAGTCATTGCTGCATTGAAACGTGAAAAAAATATAAATAAAAGAGAAATGAAGACACTTTCACGTTCTACATTACTAGAATTAACAATTGCATTGCATTTTCACAATTATTGTAAATGTGTCATTTTGGTTTACAGTCTTGCTATCGCCGTTCATTATTATGACCTGACACATTCAATAGCATACTGATATGTTATAATAATATGCATGTGTAACACCATTCATATTTTCTCGTTTTTTATTCTTGAAACCGTCGTGGCGCAATAGGACAGCATCTGACTGTAAATATTATGATTGTGGATTCGATTCCCACTCGGAGAAAAAATTACATTTAAATTTTCGCTCTGGTACGTAAGACAAAGCGCGACGTTCCTCCCCTTAACGCGCGATGTCCCGATTTCGGGCGGAAAGTGGAGATCACAGTTTCCTGTCACCAGGTCCTCCCTGACTAATCCGCTATGTGGAAAAAAGAGAGATGATTTTATCTATTCCTGTAGAGGTAACTTTAAGTTCCTTTATTTCATTGTGAACCAAAAAATATTTATTGTAATAATTTGTTTTAAAGGTGATAATTTGTTTGCTATTGAAACGCCATCGTGGCCGCACTGCGAATTTCCTACTTAAAAAGTATCTGACAGTACACAGTTGGTTATGGGCTAGATTTCCGCTTATTGGAATTTATATATTTAAATTATATTCAATTTCTGGTTTCGTAAGCGTCACGCTTTGTCTTAGTAAACTTTGATATTTCTGTCACCTAACCCACAAGGTCTCTAAAGTGTACGGAAAATGGAGATGAACGAATGCTAACTATGAGAGCTAACAGATAAGGAAAAAGTAAAAGAAATGTAAAAGTGGACAAAGATTTACAAAATATACAACACAGCGTCTGGTTGGTTCTGTGTTCGATTATCACTCCAGGAAATGATAATATTTAAATAACTTTCATTCCTCCACTGTGGTAAGAAGACAAAGGGCGACGTTAAGTTCCGCCTCTTAACACGTCAAATATATCAATTTCATCTTAAATATCTCAATTTCAAGCGGAAAGTGACTCTAATTTCTCTGACTTCCCTACTATGTGGGAAAATGCATAAAGCTGCTTCTTTTGGCAACATAGCGCTAATGAGTAAATGACAAGATAATTGATGTACCAGCACTTTTGGTTATGTGACCGACAACTTTTAAATCTATTTATTATCCGCAATTATCTCGTTTCCGAAGATAAATTAACTAAAGCGATATATGTAAATCAATAATAAATATAGTGAAAGTAAATATTATACAACATTTGTAAAACCTTTTACGATCATATGTATTATGTATTATTTTAACATTTAACCAAATTGTAACTGATACGTATAATGGAAAAAATCATATGACAGAAAATAAATACAATTTGGATCATATTTTATCTTCTCATGTTTACCAAGTTTTGTGAAATAAACAATGAATATAATGTTTATTTAACTGAACTATATTATTTTCTTGGAGTGGTTCAATTCGGCCTTTGGATCTACTATCATCATTGACATCAATCTCTCAAAACAGGCAGAAATTAGGGAGCGGATTAATGTATTTATGTAGTTAAATTATAAAAGGTGTCTCACAAATTACTTGAGATCGCTAAGATTTCACGCATATATCTTGCCATATACAAGCTATTATGTCATGTACGTACATCATCATCTTAGTAGATCAATTATGAACGATGACAAAAAACCGACATTCTCACATTTGCAAATGTAAAAGTTATATTACCGACAAAATAGGCACTCACTTTTGACTCAATGTCGGCAAGCAGGAGCGTGGGACACAGCATTTACAAACATACTTACATACATACATATAAATTGCATCACATTTGTTACAAACTTGACACACTTCCCGACATCGCTTACTGTTACTTTCTTTATCTCAACCTAAACTCGTTCACGTTTTGTCTACATGCTCATAAAACAAAGTTTTGGTAATTAAGCTCTAAATAATACGAAAGATATGCAAATGAATTGGTAATATGCATAAAATACTAATTAGAATGAATATTTTGATATAATTTAGTAATACAATTTAATAATGTTATTACATTAGCTACATTACTTAAATAAAAGAATGATATAAGTTTTTTGTATGTATGTTTCAATTAATAATATCTTTATATAATTATTAATTATGTTAAAAAATATTCTCAATATTAATGTTTTCTTCTGTTTTCTAAATTTATTTAATTATTTTTTAGGATCCCCATAACGTAGTAAGGCATCGTTTATTAGTTCAGAGTCTTCGTTGAAATGATTGGCTGTCTGTCTGTTTTTACATAGGCCCTGACAATAAAAGCTGAGATCAATACCAATGGGAAGTTGAAATTTCTTTTTTTGATACTAGTGACGCTTCACCTGCGTAAATTTAAAAAATGTATTTTTTATTAGTGTTTGAATTTTAAACCAATTGAAATAAATAAAAACACTAAATGTTAAGGGAAGATTACTAAAATACAATAGTCAAAAGCGCATTTAAATTGGTTAAGCCATTTCTGAGACTAAAGTGCACAAACGTACATACAAACAAACAAAAATAGCATTTTGTGTTCCATTACGTTGATAAAAGAAAGCTTCACGCTGTATCCCGCACACAGCAGGGTAGACAGAAGGAACCTAGTGTTAAGACACTCCGTTCCCCACTAATAAAAGAAAGCAATAATAATTTACCTCATACATCTTCCATAAACAAACAGCGATCAGTTACAATTTTAATGTACGTATAGATTTATCATATGAACGTATATGAAATATAGCCATAGGTTAAGATGTGGTCATTGATCCGAAATTCTAGTTTTTCACGCACACAAAGCTACCATTCAAAGTTAACATTTATGCTAATTCGTAACACATATTTTGTTTTGTTATTTCGGCCATACGATAATATTGAAATTAGATTTGATAAAATGTTATAATAGACAATGGAATGTGTTTTGTTCTACTTTTTATAAATTCGACGTTATGTAATATTTATATAATAAAAATAATGAAATAAAAAATGGTTGGTATTCAAAATAATTAATTATTTAACAAAGCTTATTTTAATAAAATGATATAAACTTCTAAGCTTTAATACAATGGTTGTTTTTGTCTATAAAAGACAATTATGGGTGCAATGGGACAGCGTCTAACATTAACCGCGTAAGGTTGTGGGTTCTATTCGTTCTCCATAGAATAATTATAATGTAATTACACTCATTACTCTGGTCTGGTGAACAAGACATTAAGGTCCACTGCTCAACACGCAATGTCCAATTCGGACGGAAGGTAGAGACCGAAGTGTCTTGACACTACATTCTCTCAGACTTCTCTTCTACTTCTCTATGTGGGAAAAAGGGAGAAACTGCCTACCTAATATATAAAATTTCATAACGTGAGAACAAAGCAAATTTCACGCGTAATAATTTATTTATAATTAGTTTGAATATTTAAGTAATTTGAATTAGGATTTCCTTATATTTATTACGTAACTAAATGCACCTAAACAAAATTTTATCTTGGATCCGAGAAAGCCTAGGTTGTTCAGACTGGTTCGTACGGTTAGGATTCTCACGAGTCTAGACATCTGGCTGCCATCTACCTGTTATGGACTGTTACGTAAATGGCTATAATAACAATAGTACTCAGTAAAATTAATGTTCGATGCAATAAAATATTATAATGTTGAATAGTATAGTTATACATTTATTATTATTATAGCTTCACGGTGTTTTTCCCCGTAGCACATAGTGTCCAGATATTCTTCGCTTTCTTCGTGAATTATAGACACTTTATTAATGAATAAAATTAATTAAAGACACGTATTGAGACTAAGATATTAACCCCACGATTTTACTTACCATAGAGGCGATTTAAAAAATAACTAAACGTGAGCACTTGATACGACTTATCATCGAGTCCACAACCATCGTGTTTTAATTGAAACATTCCACTGCGCCATGGTGGCCCGTAGCTTATTATTTTTTTTCTTATTTTTTTAGCTTCACGCTGTACCCCGCACGCAGGGTCGGCAGAAGGATCCTAGTGTTAAGACACTCCTTTCCCCACTTTTCGCCGAATTCGGAGGCAGTGCGTATTAAGTGCGTATTAACTTAACGCCACGCTTAGCCTCGGCTTTTGGCTTTTTCTATCAGAATGAAAGAACATCATATATACAACATAAATATTTCCATCCTTCGAGTGGGAATCGAACCCACAACCATTCGTATCTACAATCACACTTTGTGCCTCGGCGCCACACAACAACACACACATAAATATTTATGCATAAATTTTTACCTATATAAGTAAATATTATTTATTGACACATAAGTTTTTGTACATAAAACTATTAGGCAATTTAAACACAAAAGTTTACAAGGTGCGGCCGATATAATGGTTAGAAAGTGGATGAGCTAAAGTAAAACTTCCAATTTTATATATCCATGAATTATGTATATAAAAATAACCGTTAAATCCGAGATACCTAACGATCTACGAACGGTATATTCGATTATCGTGAAATACTGCCGCAGGAATAATGTCGGTCGTGTGGACAAACAGAGGGCCGCACCGTTAGATGCACATCACATTAGACATACCTTGTTTGAACAAATCATGTTGCACACAGTTATATTGACAGTTTTCAACAGCTATGTTAACAGCTAATGGACATAAGAAAATCAATTTGCTGAGATTAAATAATATTTCAATATGACTAATTTTATAGACAGATTTGCAGTCTCGTTTTATGTAAATGTTATGAATAATTTATAACCTCGAACTTTATATTTGTTTTGTTAATTTTGTAAACAAGATAATTGGAATTGTAGTCAAAATATATTTAGACGAACGTTTAATTTTATATATATAGTTTCTGACGATATTTAATCTTTAATTTAATTTCTTGATCCATGCGTACTTAATTTTATGCTAAAAATATTATAAAACATTATATGCTGTTCCTTTATTTTTAATTATTTATAGTCCTCTATTTGATTCGTTTTACCCACAATTGGATTAAATTCAAATTTATGAAGAATGCCCCAAATTTATGAAGAAGTAGTAATTTATAATCTAAATAGGTAGGTAAATATAAAATAATTAAAATAGACCTTAGATCAATAATTAATAAATTATATGAAAATAATACGTACGGCAAATATATATTATAAATTTTACTTAATAATTCTTAGTTTTTATTCTCATAAATCATGGTAAATAATGTTTCGATGTTACAATTACCATACTGGTTATAACTTACACGTACATTACTGGAAAGGTCGCTAGGCGTATCCGGTTTGCTTCTATTTCCTATGTATAACATATCTAGAACTGGTCAGTCAGATAGAAGCAACATGGTATACCTAAGCGAAAGGATTTTTGAAAGTGAGCGTAAATCCGCGGTTGGCCGTTGCCTAACGCATCGTGCGCGACTCATTGCCGATAAGAGCATTATTGATATTATTACGACATTATTAATAAAGATTTTAATACAATAATGAGTGTTAATGGGAAAGGTATGATAAGCGAATTATTTAGTTGATATAATCGAGATGTTCTCAATTCACTGGAATGGCAATGACTTGGATTTTGGAAAGTTTTACATCGGCCTCCATATATGGAGTTATGTTCAAAACTTATGACAAATTGGTGAATTTAGACGATAGAAGCGTGGTATTTGAATAACAATGGGATGCTTATATGCAACAATGTAAATCTGTGGCTTTGTAGGTATTGTTTGCTGATTTTTTATTACGAAATAATATAATTAAAGATTATGATACTATATAATCAAATATGATAATAATATAATTAAAGATTTTGCAGAATAAATCAACATAATATTTTAAAAGAATTCAGTTCTCCCAGACAGTGATTTATTTTAATCTATAATACAATAGAAATATGGTAAACGTAACATATCCATAAGTCCTCTCCATCTTTACCGTAGAATAAATTAACGGAGATAAAAAATACCAGTAGATCATCTCCAAACAATATACATGTCTAACAGTGTATAAATAGATAATATAATATATTATTATTGTATTGAGTACCTTTAAATTCATTGATAAAATTGTTTTTTTTTTGTTTTAGCGCATACGATGGTCAACACACCTGCATTACATATGAAGCTATCAATCAAGCGTATCTTGACGCCAGGACCAGAATATGTAAGTTATTATTAAATATTGTTATTTATTTATTATTAACTAAGTTATTATTAAATATAAATTTATTGTTATTGTTAAAAATATGTAAAATAAAAAAAATCTTAGTATAGTAATTCAAAATTTAATTATTCAATTTAACGCGTTTACTCGCATAGGCAGTATAAGCAGAGATCGAGATATTGCATGTTGAATTCTACGGAACGAAACTCAACGCCATATTCCGTCTAACCAGAGCAGAAAAATGAAAATATGTAATTGAAATATAATCATTCCCCCGAACGTGAATCGAACCTACAAGCATGTATTAATAGTCAGATGCTGTCCCACTGCGCCACGACGACCACGATGTTATAAAATTATTTTATGTTGGCAAATTACAACAATACTTTCATAATTCATACGTATGTAAATGTTGCATAAATTATTTTTCTTCTGAGAACGGATATAATTTATTACAATTTGACCTGCTAGCATTTGCCTCATAAACACATTGACATTTTATTCTTGTCCTTAAAATCTTTACAAGTTTCAATTTTGAATATAATTATTGTCAATTACCGGAACGAGCTCATATAACCTTATTCATATTACTTATGAATAATCTGTGTGCAAACAAGCAGCTGTGATGATAATTGGATATCTTTGTCTATGCACTAAAAATTTTATTATTTCATCAATATATTATAAGGATTTATATAATAATAATTATAATTGCGTATATGTTTTCTTCATAGTGGTATCACAGCCGAAGGGTGACTGGAAGGGTGAAGATTTCGCCAGCGTTGGAGAGTTAATTCTAGATATTTCTATCAGCTTGGCACGCACGTAAGTATTTGGAAAATTACTGACTAATTAATTCTCTATATAGTATACTATACCTAATAAAATTGTAACAAATCTTTAAATGGAAAATAAATACATGAAGTGGTTACTGGGCATCTATCAATATATTACAACCCAAAACAATGTTTTTCGATGAAATTAAGTTTGTCTGAGCGTTTATGTACTTTAAGTATTTACACATTTGTGGCCAGTCGTGGCGCAGTGGCACAAGCGTGTGACTGTAAACGACTAGTTGTGGGTTCAATTCCCACTCGGGTGGAAACCATATTTCCATTTTCTTCGCTGTGGTGTCGAGGTAAAGCGCGGCGTTAAGTTCCGCTACTTAACACGCAAGCCTCCGTAATCGGCGGAAAGTAGGGAACGGAGTGTCTTTACACTAGGTTCCCTCTGCGTACCCTGCTGTGTGCGGGATATAGAGTGAAGCTAAAAAAAATAAAGTATTTACAATCTCTCCTTAGCATTAAGTGTTTATTTAAAAAAAGTAACAGCAATTTAAATCATAAATTTTAGCAAAGTTTGCGATTTAAATAACAACGCGGGCGGACGAAAAACAAAATATTGCTTGCGTATATATAAGATCTGTAGACCTAAAAAAATGAATTCAATTCAACACTTAACACATAATAGATCGTTCTATATTTATATTTCATAAGTAGTATTATTTCATAAATGCTAATAACATTTTAGTAATCACTAATACATAAGTAACAGACTAGATGGCATTTACACACTTTGGCCTTGTCTCTACTGCTCTCATCAGCTATGTTCAGAACGATAAATGGTAAAAACGGATTCTGACCACAAGGCTGGCCTTTGAATTTGAGGCTTTGTTCCTTAGATGTGATCTATCATGGCCATGGACCACTCACGACGCGGAAAGAAATTAAATAAAAGCTATATTGTTATTGATCATTAATTAATGTCAATCTTATATAGTTAATGAGTATTTTGTTTGTTAGCAACAAGGTAATTAGATTAGAAGCTTATAGTACCTATAAGTAATAGTATAAGTAGTACTCTAGTATTTTTTATGAATTTATATTATGTAAAAATTCATTGAACGTAACTGGTATGTGTAGGTCTTGATCTTAGGAATAGAATTCGAACTAGGGCCCACCGAAAACATTTCTTTCCAACTTTCATACAGTCGACCACGGATTACTGTACAGTGTTCTATACGTCGGATTTCCTGAAAATGTATTTTCGAATACCGAAAATATGCAGCTTCACGCTTTTCCGCACAGTAAAGTAGTCATAGGAAATCTAATGTCAAGACACCTTGCCCTCTAATTTCCGCTCTAATATCGAGACATTGCGGGTTGACTGGCGGAACTCAACGCTGCCGCTATGTATTTGTTACCAGAGCGGAAACATGAAAATTTAAATATAATCTATATATTTCTCCGAATGGGAATCGAACGCACAACCACCTTGCTTACAGACAGACGCTGTCACAGTGCACCAAAGACGACCGTTGTTCTAGTTTAAAAAATGTTATTCTTTTATAGTTTACTGGCGACCCGCTCGCGGCTTCGCCGCGTGAACTATTTCGTGATATTGCAACTCTCGAGGGCGCATTTATAAAAATAAAGTAGCCTATGTTTAAGCTTATATTATCCACTATATTTATCCCAAAATTCATAACAAGCGGTTTAGATTTTTCATTTAAACTTTCATCCCCTATTTCAACCCCTTAGAGGTTGATTTTTGAAAAAATAAGTAGCCTATGTTGGACCCAGTCACTTTTACTACTTTCGTTCTAAATTTCATCCAAATCGGACCGGTAGATTAGCCGTGAAAGCATGACAGACAAACACACAGACTTTCGCATTTATAATATAAGTATGGATATAGATTGAAGATAAATGGAAAAAATATTTCTAAACCCATGTGCGTAACTATCATAAACCTTTAACGGGCCTATTATTACAAAATCATCTTGATATGTAATTTTAGAAACCAAGGCCATATTTTGTTAGGTAAATAGAACAAGAGTCATTTATAATACATTTAATTTAAGCTATCATTGCGTCTCATCGTGCAGGTTTTATATGCGTGAAATGATTTATGGCAACTGTAACAGTGACAGCGGCTTTCAAACTTCGTTCCACATATATCAATTATATTGTTAGATGTAATAAGCTATATTTTTTCTATAGATCCTACAAGTTTTTTACTAAATTAAATGGGAAAAAAATCACACTCATGCCCAATAGGATAATATTTGACTTTAAGCGCGATTGTTTGTGGGTTCGATTTCCCACTTGCTGGAATAATTATATTTAAATTATTTTTATTGCTTCACTTTGTTTTCACTTTTGTGGGTTCGATTTCGGGCCAAAAGTAGAGAAAGGAGTGTCATGACTAGACCATAAGATTGTGTTATGCGGGAAAAAGCATGATGTACAGCATTAAATTTTATATTATTAATAGATTAATATGATTGTAAAGATATATAATTGTAAATATTTGCCACTGCAGAATCAAATACAAGTATAATAAATTTTACCTTGAGGCCAGATTATGAAGTACCCTGCCTCCGTAATGATTGACAGATCTGGGGCTTAGCTTTTATTTAGACATTGTTTCAAAATATAACTTGTTCTCTTCTCTGCGCGATTTAACATTTGAAATGATTAATACTAACAATACCTGTATAATCTGTACTTTACACAATGAATATTAAAATAGAATAATTATATAATATAATGGTCACAAAATTAATTAATACAAACTATTTTATCGGCAGAAATTACAGTCCTTGAAATATATTTTATAATTGTTTTTGACCTCCATTTTGAAAAGGCAATCTTAAAATCCACGCAAAAATCTAGCTTCAGTGCAGCCAATTAAATTAATTACTCACATAGCCGCTAATAATTGCAATCAACAATTACATACTTTCATTAAATATTACACAAAAGATAAATCAGAAACATAAATCAAAATTATCTTTAGTAATTTAAGCATCTCAAGTTATTTATAAGTACACGCTGAGTCATCGCTCCATTTATAATTTTGCAACTCTATATAAATAATGACCGTACTAACATTTTATTGTAACACCTGAACAAAATATGGACGCGATTTAATTCAATACAAAGTTATATTAAAGATAATAACGATTGATTATATATATTTTGTACGTTAAATTTTAGTATTGTACAGATTAGGAAGTCGGTATACCCATATACGAGTATATATTTTCAAATTATGAAATTGTAACAGCTTTGGAGCTTGTGACTCCTCAGCTTAGGAGTTTATTTTGCCGATTAATTTTATAGAACAATTTTTTGATGCAAAATTATTTCAATATAGATTATGTGTAAATATTTATAGAAAATTCATATTAAAACTCTCTTACTATGTTAGTATAGTGAAGATTTGGAGATTTTTAGATATATGTATTTTTTATTATTTTCTTCATTAGATATTAGTAAAATTTATACGGATTTTTATATACCAATACTTTTATATATCACAGGCAGAGTGTATGTTCGACAATTCCCAATTTAAGGATTTTTTTTTCACATTATGTGTTTGTAGCAGTGACTTTTCTCGCAAAATAGGATAGGCTGAGAAAACCTAGAGTCAAAAAAATCAAAAATAGAGTTAAATTAAAACGAATTACACATATAATCACACCACCGAATGCGGACCAATCCCACAAAATGGGAATCGAATCCACAACCTCAAATTCACAACTATCGCATTTAAGTCAGTCATTGCACCACTACGTTACGACTACTTATTTGTAATAAGAATAAATATTAAGAAAAAAAAACATACATAACTAATTAAAAATAAAACATTCACATCACTCAATTTAGTAATAAATATAGCCTAGGGTAAAGCGCATGCGTTAATATTTTGTAGCAACAATTAACCTTGGCATTTCAGTTATGTCCGAACCACTTATATGTTATGCACTAGTTGTTTTATTATTATGTAGGTTAGTAGGATGTATGCAATGAATCATCGACTTTTATTTAATACATTATACAACGTACTATTGTAAAAAATAATTGTAATTATCAATTGTATTATGAATTTTAGTAGAGATTTACATAATGTTTTACTTCTAGTAGTGTATCATCATTATCAATGAAAACTAGACTTACCAAATTGTTTTTAACATATACTTAGCAGCTACACTTCAATCTATATAACCGTTTTTATATTTCTCAATAGGTAGTATAGGGAAATCTTACAATGCTTAATGATTCTATTTTTGGCATCCTATTTGCTTTAAAAATTGCATATATGTTCGAATAAATAATTTGAAGCATATTCATTTAAATATCATTTTCAAAATAACTTGTAATTGTTACGTAAGTATGACTTGAAACAAAACGTGCGGCATTGAAATTAATAAATATTGTCTTGTGCGTTAATTAAATATATTTCTTTAACATATAGAAAACGAAACTTAACCACTTACGTTTCTAAACTTAAAATTAAAATAACAATTATATCATTTTATCATAAAATACATATCCTGTATAAACCACCTTTATAATAAACATCATTAAATAATAACAACTTGATTATTTAATAATTTCTCATTACAGATACGGCTTAACATACGAAGAAATAGAAAAGGGTCTACCACTCATAGATACTTCCCGTACACTTATCCGCGAGGTGTGTCCGCCAGTTTTCTCGCATGTTGAGTGTCGCGCCGGCAAGTACCGCCGGTTGGATGGACTTTGCAATAACTTGAGACATCCTACATGGGGAGCGACTATGGCACCTTTTCAAAGGTAGTTTTTTTATGTGGCTTTGGCTAAATTTGTTATTTATATATTATATTTTATTGATTTTTAAGAAAATAATTTTAGAAATCACCTTTTGATGTTGGTTTTTTAGTTTTCGCATTTGAAATTAAAATGATATATGTATATAAAACATAGGTTTCGCCATCGGCCAAATATAACAACATCAGCAATATGGAAGGATTGTTTTCATTTTTCCGTTCGGGTACCTAAGACAAAGAGCCGCGATTAGTTCCTCCAATTAACACGTAAAGTCATGATTTCGGGTGGAAACTTAAAAACAGAGTGTTTTGACGCTAGATTCTCTCTGTATTTCATGATTTGAAGCGTAGCTACTAACAATTCATAAAAATAAATAAAATTTGTGTCTGTTTGTAATATTAAAATAACTACTTTTACTAAATGTCCGTCTGTCTTTTTGTTCCGGCTAAACATAAGCTGGACAGATACGGCACAAATAACTGATGTAATAGGATACGTTTAGTGACTTAGTGTACTTTTATTATATTGGTTGCTAAATTCCAGCTGTCATGAATCAAAACAAAAATATATATGTATATTTACTTAACTTATCTATATTTTTCCTAATTATATCAAAACATTTAAAGACTTATCGGCCCCCTGTTCGCGGACGGCATCAACGCGCCGCGCATATCGCACACCGGCCGCGACCTGCCGCTGTCGCGCGTCGTGTCGCGCACGATGCACCCCGACGAGGGCTTCCACGACCACGCCGGCACCGTCATGGTCATAGCGTGGGGCCAGTTTATGGATCACGATTATACGCTTACTGGAACGCCGCTTGGTAAGTTTTTACTAAAAATTATAATAATATGTATATTTTTTAACTACACGCTGTATCCCGCATACAGCTGGGTAGGCAGAGGGAACCTAGTGTTAAGACACTCCGTTCCCCACTTTCTGCTGAATTCGGAGGCATTGCGTGTTAAGTGGCGGAACTTAACGCCGCGCTTTGCCTCGACACCAGAGCGAAGACTCCTTGAATGGGATTCGCACCGTTCGTTTTTTAATAGATCATTGACAAAAGTTATTGTTATAATGAAAAATGTGATTGAATGAGATGTATGAAAAAAATAGTATTGCATGCTAATCTCAGAAATGGCTTAACCGGTGTGAATGCTGTTTTGATTATTGTATTTTGATAACTTTTTCTTAACATATAATGTTTGTTTAATTTCAATCGGTCTATAAAAAGAAACATTAGAATTTAATTTTTTTACAAAATTACCACACAATAACTGTTTTAATAAATTGAGTGAAACTTCAATTCATGCAGCCGAAGCCGCGAGTAGTTCGCCGGTATAAATATATACTGTCATGTCTAATGAATTATCTGGCTATCTATAAAATAGGTTGCAGATTCAAATTTCATTATATTTAGGTTTCTGTGATGTGGTCATACATAGTGTGGTTAAGGGTTTCTCTTATCATTACGCAATAATTCTGACACAAAATGGAAAGTGGTGAAAGGATATAAAATCTAAAGTCTACTCACTTTACCCCGCAAAATGTGGGGGATTCATGTGCTCATTTGTATGAAGTTTAAAATACAAGCTAATTTTAATTTACAATAAGAAATATAAGATTTAGAATTTTCATATATTTTATCTTACCACTCATTTTATCATTACATAAAAATATTTTTTGTTTTTTAACTTTTCTAAGCCGTAATACTTTTTAATGAATAAAAAAATAAAAGCCATGCCTTCATGGACGCATGATGGATAGAAGAACGCGTTTAATTTTTTATACGTTATCCAAAAAGGTCTTTTTTAGTTTCCTAAGTATAAGAACAACAGTTTAAAATGTTAAAAGTAAATAAAAATTATTCTCAACAATTATTTTTATTAGATCCCGTCCACCGTAACGATCCTGAAGAGTGCTGCAAGCGTCCTCCTCACCTTAAGCACCCATATTGCAATGAAATTCGAGTACCGGACGATGATTACTTCTACAGGCTCTTTGGCGTCAAGTGTATAGACTTCGTGAGAGGTTTCCCCTCACCGCGACCTGGCTGTCGTCTAGGTAAGAATACTTAATTATTATTGTTCATTATCATAATATGTAGGAAACTAAATCTGGCTATTCTAATTTTGAAAAGACTTGAAAACAATAGTGTGACATTAAAAAAATATAAACTTATCCAAACGCTTTAATATGGCACCTCTGATTATTATTACTTTTTAACTAGTTTTTACCTTTAGGATATTAATAAATAATTTGTATGTTAAGCACACAAAATTTTGTAAACAACTCCAGATTCACGTTTTTTCCGTATAGCAGGGTCGTCAGAAAGAACCTAATGTCAAGACGTTGCGTATTTAGTAGTAGTTTTCAACGCCACGTTTTGTCTTATCACTAAAGCGGAGAATTCAATATAATTTTAATATAATTATTACTCCGAGTGGAAATCGAATCCACAACCATCGCAAACGCATTCTGTTGCTCTCCCACTACGCTACGACGGACTTAGATTATTTTATTTAAATTCTAGAAACATTAACAAAAAATAATAAGACATTAAAATCGCCAAACAGTAATATGTTAATATTATTGCAATCCCACACAGCTGAGACAACATTTAATTATTTTTTTCATATATTTTAAATTATACGTTTGCTCTGTAATAAAATTTATGCATTCGTATATTTAAATTAGAATAATACATAATAATTTGACTGTAGCAAATATTCTTACAAAATCTTACTTAACAACCACAAACGGCAATCGATCACTTGCGGTCTCTTGCATTTCATGCAAACTAGTGCGCACTGACATATGACACTCGGATTGTTCTGCAACATTAATTAGTATAACACCTCTGTTATACGAAACCCATAATAAATGTTGAACGGCCTATCAATAACCTTGTATTGTTCTTATTGTCAAGTACTTTCGATCATTTCAATGATATATTGTACTATATTATTAGTAACTCTTGTAGGATCGGAACGAATGTATAATGAACAGGCATCAATTTAAAATATTTAACTTGACGTAACGCCTATATTGTAACAGTCAAGTTTAAAATATTCCACAGCAAATTTAAGAAATGCTAAAATATTTTAAATTAGCCAAATTAGTTTTTGTTTCAAAATCAATTTTCATTAATTCACGTGAATGTTTATAAATAGTTACATTCTTGTAACACACAACCACAAATTGCTTAACAAGCGTTCTGATGATAATCTTATTCGATGTGTCTTAATGTTTTGTATAAATTATGCAAAAAAAAATGTGTTAACCGTGCATTCAATATATATGCGAGAGACGCCTCTTGTAGTCGGCTGTCGTCAGTCTCGTAATAAATAGTTTTTTATTCAAAACATCTCTATTGATGTATTATGTCACGATCATTACGGTGTTACTTCAATCACCGATGTATACAATTTACGTTACTTTGACCGGTTTGTGACCTGGGCATCTGCCGAGTGAGAGGCGAAAGTAGTTCGTTACGTGTATTTCCTTGCGTAATGTAGTGCAAAAATCTTATAAACATCACATGTAAACAAGGCTACGCTATGCCTCTCACTTTTTATACGTGTATTTAAACGGCTCTAATTGATTTTGTAGTAAAATACTTTATTATGATAGCGAATCGCCTCTAGTGTTTTTATGATTATATATAATGTTAATAACATAATTATGTATATCTTGTTCATATAAAACGGTACAATCTCGTAGTAACATAATGAGACGCATGACAATATGTGAAATGTAACATCAAAAATATTTAAATTATTCAATATATATTTCATAAATATTGCAAGATTTACATTTTAAATTTGGCTATAAGGTGTATTTATTGATTAAAATATATGCACTTTTGATAGATTTAAATAATATATGATAAAACAATCGATACCGACAATATGGTTCAAAGCACACTCAAATTATTTATTTGATTATTATATTTGGATCCAATTTCATTACCAGTCTAAATAAAACTTTATAACTCTACACACAATGTATCTAAGATGTGTAGAAAGTGTAGAATGAAAGGTCCTTCGACTAGGTTCCGACTTCCTACCATTAAATTAAATTTGTAAAGGTCACACGTTGCTTTGTATTACAATAGAAGCTTCGCGGTAGAGAATAGGTATTATATTACAATACGTATGTACCTACTCACGTCACGACATTTTTTTATAGAGAACTCACTCAATTTAATATTCGCAGATTCTTATTTCTTTCTATCTATAACACACTTTCGTCAGTCATATAAACATATGTATATAACTTAATGTCTATTAAGTAAATATATCTGTTTTATTATAGGTTCTAGAGTGCCTTTCAACACTTTAACCGGAGTTCTTGATGGAAACACGGTATATGGAGTCACGGAGAAATTCGCTAGGTAATATATAGCCATGTACTTTTGAAAATCATTTAAAATAACTTATGTCTTTATTTATATGTAACTTAATTTATACCGAAGATAGAATTTAAGAAAATACTAATAATCGTTTTGCTTTCAGAAAGCTGCGTACCGGTTACGGCGGGCTATTGCGGATGAACCCTGTGTTCAAAGAATATGGACTGAAAGATCTTCTCCCTCTTAAGTTGGATATTCCCGATGAAGGATGCACAAGGCCCAATAAAAACATGTACTGTTTTGAAGCAGGTAAACATACCAGATAAATAGCTAGAACGATTTTAACTTATTATTTAACTTCTAGCTCTGTAAATTATTGGTTTTCACGTTACACATTTGTATAATAAGATAATTTAATACTACATGTCTAAACCACTTCCTTTTACTTGTAGTTGTTGGCAGCTTAGTTATATAGGAATATATAATATCAGCTATTTTTAGTTTTCTCTATAAAATCGCTCTATAATATTGATATAACTGCTTATGAGTCAACGGTCACCGATCATTTTTTAATGCCAATCATGTTTCTAAAATTTCAACAATTATATCTTCAAATACCTACAAAGACATAAAATTAAACATTCCAAATTCAGATTTTTTTATATATAAAATAAACAATTTCAGGTGAAATTAGAGTTAACGAGCAATTAGTACTAGCAGTAATGCATACGCTAATGGCGCGAGAGCATAACAGAGTTGCAACCGGACTTGCGGCAGTCAACCCCCATTGGGACGATGAGACCTTATTCCAAGAAGCAAGGAGAATTAACATAGCCGAAATACAGCATATTACTTACAATGAATTCTTACCAATTTTACTTGGCAAGGACGTTATGGAGAAGTTTGGTTTGGTTCTGGAAAAAGAGGTATGACCTATGGAGCTTTTATATATTGTTACAATAGCCTCAAATATTTTTTATTGTTTTTTTTTCTATTTATTACGATTTAATATGCTTAACAAATATTATTTTACAATTCAAGGACACACTTACAACCTAAGTGGTTTATCTCGAGTGCTGAGAACGCAATATCTCACTTTCACTAACATATATATTTTTTATATGGAGTACTTATTTTTATATCTTGTATTTTTAGGGTTACTGGGATGGATATGATCCGGAAGTTAATCCTGATGTAATAGCGTCCTTTGCAGCGGCCGCGTACCGTTTTGGACACTCACTTTTACCCACCGCAGTGGAAAGATGGTCGAAAGCTCATAAATTTATTGGTAATTACTGTGTTTTTATTTTTTAAAATAATTTAGTATATAATATTAAAGCCACATTTTTTTTTGTGTATTAAATAAATTAAAATCTTCCTTTCACTTATGACGATAATATCTATATATTTTTTTTTTCATGAACGTATATTATACTTTATATTATTTGATAAACCCAATGAAATGTTTTATTCAACAGCCTCAAAGAGATTGTCTGATCTTATAAGAAGACCATACGATTTATATAGAGCTGGAGTCTTAGACGAGTATGTAATGGGATTAATGAACCAAGTCGCTCAAGCCATGGACGATTCTATCACACAAGAAGTAACCAATCATTTATTCAAGAAAGTTGGTGCCAGATTCGGAATGGATCTCGTTTCCTTCAACATGCAGAGAGGTAGAGAATTCGGTCTTCCAGGTTATATGGAATTTAGAAAATTCTGTGGACTTTCTGGTGCGGATTCTTTCCAAGACTTATTCGGATCTATGGCAAATGAAACTATTCAGAAATATGAATCGATATTCGAACATCCTATTGATGTTGATTTATGGTCAGGTGGCGTCTCAGAAAGACCACTTCCTGGTTCAATGTTAGGACCTACCTTTGCTTGTGTTATAGCCACACAGTTTTCGTATTCAAGACGAGGTGATAGATTTTGGTAAGTTAATGTTGTTGAAGTATAAATATTTTTTTTCTCATTACTTCGTCTACTTAATATAAAGTCTATAACATGATATACACAAATAAAATAACTATGTTAATATTTATGTCTGATAAATGTGTATTTATCAGACATAAATATTTTAAATATATTGGAACCAAGCTTTCATTGTATCTGTTTCATTTACTGATTTTTATTATAGACGATTTTTATTTCTAACATTTCCGTTTTCAGGTTCGAATTACCAAACCAACCGTCTTCGTTCACACCTGAACAGTTAAAGGAAATCAGAAAAGCGCGACTCGCTCGCGTTATATGCGATAACACAGACATCATCGACACGGTGCAGCTCTATCCCATGGTGTTGCCTGATCATGAATTGTTAGTTATATTATTAATTAATTTGTTAATTCATATTAAGCACCTTCACGATTTTCTCACACATTCAGAAAGAGCGGTGGTACTGGAGAAATTCCATTCTTTACTTTCCACTTGCAATAGAAACATTACGTGTTAAGTGGCAGTATCTTAAGTACCAGAACGAAGAAATGAAAATAATAAATAATCATTCCCTTCCGCAAGAATCAAACACACAACTACGCGCTCTATCTCTAAAAAAATAAATAAAACTTTGAAGAATCGGATAATAGACTTTAATGAAGTGTTGTTAAATATGTTAATAATATTGTTAAATTTTAGAAATCCACGAGTGCCGTGCAGAAGTGGCATCATGCCTTCGATGGACTTTAGCAAATGGGCCGAACCAACGCCGTTCTTAACGGCCAAGGAATACGTGAGTAGTTTCTCCTACAACCCCTACCACGGTAAATAAGCGCACTTTCACCTTATCTATATTAATATAGTAGGGGACTGACATATTTTATAACAAAATTATAAAACGTATTTCATTTATATATTATTTTTATATGCAATATTGATTAATCATAAAAAAAATGATATTTTTTAAAATTAATGTCAACATGACATTTTATTAATTAATGTCATGTTAATTTAAAAATTAAGAATAAAATATCTGTCATTACTTATATGTCGGTCCTCTGCTTACTTTTGAGATTACAAAGGTATACATCGACACTTATCAAAACTATTACAAAACTTGCCCTTAATGTAAATAAATATAATTTAATACAAAAATTTAAGTGTCGTTGTTACCTTTAAATTTTCATCGTAATTAGATGTAGTAATTGAATGCTCACTCCACTACATTAGAATTTGTATTTAGGTGAATTGCGTTAGTAATTAAGTATTTAGTGCGTTTAGTCAATAGATTTAATTTAAATTTGAATGTTCTAACAAAATATGAGTAATACATGTGTATTATTTACCTCTTTAAGTATACATTGCATGTTGTTTTTATATCTAAAATGTTATTATTTGTGCCAAACCTTTTATAATGGTTTTAAATCTTCATAACAAGAAACGCTTCTTTCAAAACTTAAAACTGAAGTGTGCCCATTAAAATAGTATAACGTTTATATGTAACAAAAAACACTAAGAATTATTTTTTTATTATGTCTTATTGCCATGCTCAGGAATGTAATAAAAAAATACGTTTAAGTTGTGATTATTTCCGCATGATTGTTGCAATGTATTATTATGAATAAGATAAAATGTGTACAAAATAGTAAAGCGGCTTATATTGTAAAGTCACACGCATAATTGCCATATTTTTCTAGATCCACAGTAGAGTGTAAGAGTATCGTGGGTTTGTATACGTAGTTGTTAAAAGTAGTTGTATTATTGTATATAAAATTTATCTTATTAGTCATCTAAGAGTCAATACATGACGTATATAAAAAAATCACGATGTTTTTTTATAAGTGTTTATTTAATTTAACGGTAACATACTTGATGTAATGACTTTTGTTTTTTTTTATTATTATAAAACCTAATCATGTCTTGCTCTTACGATTAGTATATATGTAGTAACACAGATAAGATAGATAATTATTTTGCATCGAATAAAGTTTATATGACATATGAATCCTTTTTATTGAAATTGTAATAATTACTAATATAGTAAAATTTTTCTTCTTCATATCATGCAAACTTTATTCCTCACAATTTTTTTGTTAAATTTATTTATTATTAAAGTCAAAGTAGATAGTGTTACTTATATGTATTGCATGGTAAAATACTTCGTACTGTACATAAGAGTAAGTAAATTTTGAAAACTAAAATTGTGTTTTATTTGTGTATCTTTCTTGCACCGTCACCAACACATCTTATTGCAGATTCAAACACACATTTTCATACAATACCCTTAACTTTAAATAAAATGTATTGATCTTTGATTGATCTTTTTTCTAGATGACCGACGCTTTTATATGCAATGCAACATATAATCCAACACATAATATATCCAGCCCGAAACCTGACGTTATTACTGCAAATGTAGCAGAAAGTGATGATTGTAATAACAGTACAGTTCATACATCTGAACAAACACTGAAAATGATAAGTAAACCTGAAATTAATAAAAAAAATAATGATACGATATTGAAGTATATTTATAAAAAAAATGCCCAAACGTCCCTCCCAGAAAAATCTAAAGGTCATTTTAAAAATAGCCTCAAAAGAAGAAAAAGATCCGAACTTACAGATACAGAAAACTCAGATGAAGATGATAGAACTCCCTTAATAATTGATAATTTTAATATTAACCACATTAAAAAAGATAGGGAAGAACTAGCTTTGCCAGAACTGACACCGGATGGAATTATCAAGAGTGCAAATTTAGCAGATTTTAATATTGAGACACTTCATCATAAAACAGATCCTGATATAAATGCATACGATGTTATAGAGGAACCTATAAATCCCAAACAACCGAGACAGTTTTCAATCTTAAATAAGGAAATATCAAAAAATCTTGAAGACAGCTTAGAAAATGATGAAAACAAGAAATCAGATGAAAGTGAAAGAAACAAAGAATATATTAAAGAAACAAATTCACCACAGCACCCGAATTATAGACAAAAACAAATACAAAATAGTAATGAAAATTTGGAAGACTTTAACAATGCAAGCCAAAACTTATCAAATGAAAGTTCCGAAGAATCTCATTCTCCTAATGGCAATTCTCATAAAAATAATTTAAGAAATAATATTGACAGTGAACGGAATATTCCCAACGAACATGCTAACAGATACAGAAAATCAGACGAAGATAGTAGAGAAATCGAGGAGGATGTAAAGCGTAAGCCTACTCAAAACACTTTGAACCATTCAAAAGTTATTCAAGACGTAGATTTAGATGATTTTAGCTACGAACATATTTCTCCTAGTAACGGTAAAACAATTGAAAACTCTGATAACGACTCTAATGTTAAAGTACCTCCCAAGAAACCATTAAAATCTTCTTTATCAAATAAACGTGAACCGAATGAAAATGACGAAATAAGTAATTCCAATGAAAATATTAAGCAGATAAATTTTAACGATGGTGAAGTGAAACCAGTTATAGAATTAAATAATGAAGACAGTAGCGAGGAGTACGATGAAAACGTCAAAGCCAGCTTAAAAGAAGGAGATGATAAAGTCCGTCAAGACCAAAAGCAAGGGCATAAATTACAAATATCCAAAGACAATAAGGTTAATTTAAAAGAGCAGTTCGAAAGAATACCTCTTAATTATAACCACACGGTGTCTCAACCTATTCCACTAAATACTACAGAGAGTACTCACGACAGAACTCAAGACACTAATAATGATGATGATGATGATGATGATGATGGTGATGATGACTCAGAGGGAACACTGGACTCACTCTCTCCAATCAATAATAATAAATATGATGAAAATTTAAACATTAAGTTTAAGGATGTAACTATTAAATTACCCGAAATAAAATTACCGGAAGATATATTATCATATGCACGCGAAGAACCTGAAGAGAAAACAGATAACGTGAAAAATAATGAATTTAACAATAATGAAGATAGCTCTCTAGAAAGTAAAGAGGAATTCAAGCAATCGGGGAAAAACCAAGACAAGGGTGATAATGGAGAAGAGAAAGATGATGATGATGACTTTTACTCCCCTTACTTTTATTCACCTAATAATGAAAAACTACAAACATCAACTTCCCCTAATGAATCCGAAAGCGAAGAAGATAGAGATGAAGATCATGAAGACCTTTATGAAAAGTTTGTTCGAGAAAGATTTGGTAAAAGTAAATCTGCACCATTAAAAGAAGAAAAATCACAAAGATATGAATCCAGGCCGGTTAGTCCTAAATTATACAAAACTGTTCAAAATATACTAAAAAATACTGATAAGATTGAAAAAGAGGCTATTAAAAGTGGAGATCCGGATGCCAATTACATGTGGACTTTAGAGTATGGGGAAAACTTATAAAACTTAGTATGTTAAAGATACATACAAATATTATTACTTAAATTATTATGTTTTAGGATTTAAAAAAGCATGTTGTGTCTTGCATGCACATCACCACATGCAAAAATATCATATAAGATTTAATTAAGTAAAATATTATAAATTAAGATAAAGAAACAATATAAGGTAAAATATCCTTGTGGCGTTTAAGACCTTACTAATTTTATTTAACTAATAAAATGTATTAATTTAATAACCGCAAATTAACTTTCAATACAGTAATATGTTTACTTTAAAAATATGTTTTTCTGAGCATCTTTAAACAAAAAAGGCATCCAGGATTCTGCATCTAAACAAATAATACCAAAAAGAAAGTGAAAACGCCGATGTTGTTAGGATAAAAATGGATTAATGCGCCGATAAGTGGTTTAAAAGAATATTGTACAAATGTATTTTATTTGTAATAAATAATAAAACTGATATTGGTAACTTATACATCTAATATATTTTTGACTGATATATTATCTTTTAATTTCACTTTTTCTATATTTTTGCCCGACACTTTGTTTTACCTATACCCATACACTTACTGCTACTGCACTTTCCCTGGTAAAATTTACATTATGGAATGAAACAATTTAGTTTCAAATTTGTTAATCTATATACATCAGTATTCATAAAAAAATAATAGATAGTAAGTAAACGTCAGTAATAGAGATCTTATGTTCACAGCTCCATAGCTCATACTAAATCAAATTACTAGGTAATAACTTTTCAACAAAAATATATTATAGAAATAATATCATTAACTATGTTGTATGATCAAAAATTATACTGAAATCTTATTACAATATCCTTATAAGGAAATCTTGTACTACGCTTATATCCAGCCTGTCTAATCTGTGCTGTGTTTCAATTGATAATTCCTAGCTTATTTGAAATTTGCATTATCTGTGACAAATCGGCTGTCAATATCAAGTGACATTCATTATAATATTGAAATTCTAACCTATAGTTTTTATAATATTGTTAGGTTGTCTGTGATTTGTTTCGTAGCTATTAATTTGCTAACATAATATATCAATTACACATTTTTACCTACAATGGCTGAAGAAATACAAAAGAAACTTCAAAAGGAGTTTGATATTTTCAATAATTTGAAAAAAGAATACCATAAGGCCGTTGCTCAGAAGCAACAATTAGACAGCAAATTAAATGAAAATAAGGCAGTAAAAGAAGAACTAATGTTACTAAAAAAAGACGCCGAAGTCTATAAACTTTTAGGACCAGTGCTAGTAAAGCAGGAATTAGATGAAGCAAGACAAAATGTGTCCAAAAGGTTAGAATTCATTAGTAAGGAAATTAAGAGATCAGATGGTCAAATTTCAGCAATAGAAAACAAACAAGAAGCAGTACAGGATAATCTTAATAAATTGAAAAATGATCTTGCTGGTTTAAAAGTAGCTTAAATAAAAACTATATTAATATAAACTTATTCAAGCCTGGAGTAATACTATACATTTTTATTTGATCTTTTTTATGATGTTAAATATACTTAAACAAATATCACCATTACAAACTAACATCAGCTACAAAGAGCAGAAGGCATTGTATTTTTAATTTATAAAGTAAACTAATTATTATATTTGTATTATTATTTCATACACATTGCTATATTTTCTTACAACTTATCCAAATTTTCCTTATTCCTGTTTTACTCAAATTTAGGAACATTATTTGTTAGATATTTGTCAGGGACAGGGAGTCAGGGACAAGGTTAAAGTAATTGAAAGATAAAAAACATATAGAAATTTAATCTTTGCTGTAGATTGAGTTGATAGTCATACTTTTGTTACTTTCCAAAAAATAAGTGACCTTTTAAACATTTTTAAAGTGTTATTCCACACTTAGGAAAATTGAAAAAGACATTTAAAGAAAAGATATAAAAATTTGAACGCAGAATTTACAGAAATGCTAACAACGAAAATAAGTTGTAATAAAGCATATAAGAATTTCGGCGCAGCGGAAGTAGAACATATGGCTATGGTGAGAGCGCCTGAACGGTATTGTCCTGAATACTGTTGAACACATCGGGATTCGAACCCGCACCTCCTGGTGCGGATTTGAATCCCGCTGTGTTCAAATTTTTATGTTTTCTTTAAATGTCTTTTTCAAATAAGTGACTTGCTCACGGTTTTGGTGTGTCTTATGCAACTTTTATACCCTTTAGTATTCTCTGAACTTTTTTTTCAATTGTGATGAAAAATAGCCTGCAGCACTCCTGAATAATAGAGCTTTCTAATTGTGTAAGAATTTTTATGATTATTTCAGTACTTTGAACATTACCCCTTACAACCAAAGTTTACAAAGTTTTACCTCTTATTACATTAGAAAAGATTTATGACATTCACAACAAATATTAATGTAGAATATGAAAAGACATTTATTAATTCCTCATTAATATGTATACTGCATTACATTGCATGCTTAGATTTTAACTGGGACAGGCAGAGCACTGTTAATGTGTCCAGAAAAAATACACCTACCTTGAGTGGTAGGTGAGTACTTAATAATTATACAATTATATATATTTGAGGTCATCTTTCTATTTAAACTAATTGAATATTATTAGATTTAAGTAATGAAATGACTTTAGTTTTATTTTGCCAATAGAATAGGGTATCAAAATAAAACACCATATTGTATATAAAATATATTTTATTATCCTCAAAAGTCATAAAACCTTATAAGTAATGGCACATTTATAAAAATTCAAACACACAATAATCAATTAATATTTTTTTTGCTATATTAAAATATTCATGATATATTTAGGCAGTTTAACACTATCACATAAGAATTCTCTAAATATGAAAATAGACTTTGTTACATAATTTTCTAAATATATTTTTGTACACCAAAAATCAGTCACAGTTAACAATATTGGTCCCTAACAAATACTTGAATATTATAAAAATATATAAATACTTCTGGAATTTCATGTCACTATCGATCTACTAAATATAATAATTATTCTCTAATATTTTAAATACAATATCAAAATATGCTTCACTTAATTCTACTTTGTACGCACGGTACACTGCAAAATGGCATTTCCTGTTTTACAACAAATCTCCCGCTCAATAGACTCTTTCCACACATTCGTCCCGAGCAAATAAAGCACTCTGCATGCCAGTGCATGTTACCCCATGACACTCCTTGTTGTTCCGGACCTATGACACCTCCGCAAGCTCTACAGCGTTCTGCATAAAACTGATCATAACATGATAAACATATAGGCAACCCAGTTTTGTCATCAGGAACATATTTCTTGCCACCCAAAGGTGCATCACAATGGTAACAGCAAAAGTGCTGTACATGGAACGCCCTGCCTTCAGCTGCTGTATACGGTCGTGTAAATATAAGTTCGTCGCATCCAGCGCAACGCGGTATCTCCAAAACATTAGCCAAATCCCTGGCACAATATATTTCACCCTTATAATAGAAATATACGAGGTCAGCCAAAAGCTCGCCACATTTACAACAAGTAAAGCATTGTGGGTGCCATATAGCTTCTTGGCCAGCTCTCTCAGCCTTTACCGCGACTTCTCCCGCAAACATCGGCTTCTCGCAACGCTGACACGGAACACCTTCGTTATATAACTTTCTGTTGAACTCCATTTCAGCCGGACTCAAGGACATGTCAGCAAATTGCGTTAGAATGGGGTCTAACTGTTCCGCATAGCTGCTTATTTGAATAGGATTTCCAGTATGATCTAGTTGTGCGCTGATAGGAATTGGGTTTCCGATGTGATCGAGTTGTGCGTTATCTGTCGCTCCCGGCAAGCCTGGGTATGTACTGTAATTGGGTAATGGCGGCGGAACATCTTCCTCGGAATGAGTCCTCAGATATTCCCTCAAAGGCGCAGTTTGCTGTGGCTCGACTTGATTGGGTGGTTTCATTGTAGTGGAATACTGTGGGTTTATCTTTGTAGAACAAAGCGTGCCGCTGAGCTCTGGCGTAGTCGGTTCATGCTTCCAGCTCCATATTTCGCCATTAGGCGCAAAAATAGTGCCCTTTTGAATCCTACTATCTAACAATTTGGCTGTACTCATAATATTATTGTTGCTAACAGACCACAAATCGGGCATAACTTGGGCCCCTAGAGCTTTGTTCGCAAATTCTGTTACTTCCTCTTTGAATTGAGGGTTCTTATGATATTCGTCACGGAACAATTTTATAGGTTGCAAATAGACATCATTAGCAACTGGCATGTTTAAGTCATTGAGGTTCTTCAATAATTTATCATAGACGGGGCCATGTTCTACAGCACTCTTGATTCTATCAGATTCGATTTTCATTACATTTAATTTGTCCTTAACAAGTTTGCTTAATGCTGGGCTAGATTTGTAATCTGGTAAATTCGCAGCACTGCTCACAACGTTGCCTTGAGAATCCAGCACAAGTTTTTTATCTGAGGCGTTTTTAGGTACTATATTGTACTTCACACCTCTTGATATGTTCGATATTTTTAATGGCAGTGCGTATGATTTAGTAGGAGTATGTGTTTTACTATTTTCGACTGAGTAAACTTCGCCGTTCTGAAGAGGTCCAACTCTTACTACATTACCCATGCCAACCACATGGTCTTTTATACGAGTAATGTACTCCTGAAATAAAAAAAAATATTTACATTAAAATTTAATTTAAAACAATATTTCAAAATATTTATATTTATCATATGGACGCCGTTAAGGCGCAGTAGAAAAGAATCAGAATGTAATGGCAATGATATGATATCCTACTTAAGAAAAATGTCTACACTTTATCATTCTCAATTACCCGATCTGTTAAAACAATGCGCGTTGAATTTCGGCACACAATATCCAATGTTTTTAAGCGGAGTGAGAAGAACAAAATATCTAGACGCTATGTCATGCGATAATCATTCTCATTTGGAGAACACCGAGTCATAGAACTAGCTTCTTTCTACCCGTCCCTACTTTATGCCTAAGATGTGTAAACAAAGCAGAAAGTAGACCTTCCTTGCAAGTCACTGCTCAGATACCCTAAATAAAACAAGAAAAAAATAAAAAAACATGACATTAAACAGAATATTCCCCTTACCGTATGTTCCGTTTTCTCCTGGTCCGAGGCGTGGTGTCTTGCCGCCGGCGCCACATCGTGCGGAGGGAGTTGCGTGCGTAGTTGTGCTCGACGTTTCTTCGCCGCCTCTGAACCTGAGACCGGTGCTAATGGACCCAAGCATGACATGTATTCTGATACCTAAAAATGAGAAGAAATTACTTAATATAAACTTTTATTCTAAGTAAAGGCGATTTAAAATGTATGTAAAAGCTCTGCTAGATTATTAAAGTTTAGCGTAATAGTTTAAAACGAGAAGGATTTTAATAAGCGACAATTTATTGCCAAACTTATTAGTGCCGTAGTACAAATATTGATGAAGAATATATTCAAAAATCATATAATAGGCTATATAAATATATATTTTTTTCTAAATATAAAGGTTTTAATATTTTTTTTGCAGCTTCTCTCTTTTTCCCGTATAACGGGATAGTCAGAGAGATCCTAGTGTTAAGACACTCCGTCCTACACTTTCCACCTAAAATCAAGACATTGCGTGTTGAATGGCGGAACTTAACGCCACGCTTTGTCTTCGGTACCAGAGCGAAGAACTGATATGTATTTAATTACCCAGAGTGAAAATCGAATTCACAGCCATAGGGTTTACAGTCAGACGTTCCATTGCCGCCACCACCACCATCCACGACAGCCTCTTGTCGAAAGCTTTAAAGTCATACTCTAAGAATGGAAGCTAATGATATAATATTTTTAATGTTAATTATATAATAATTAATAATATTTTTCACATTAAAATTTCAATAAACTATTTGTACAGTTGTACTATCTATATGTTATTAACAGAGATTTTTTTCTTAAAATGAAACTAAATTTCAATATATTTATCATGTCACCTTATATTTTCAACATCATTTGCACTATTGTGCAATTACGACTGTCAATGAATCCATATTACAAAAACAGTTTCTATAATTATTCACACAAATACTTATGTATTCATTGAAAAAACAAAAACACCAATGAACAGGAAGCCTTATTGAAACTCAGGATGGGGTTAATTGAAACTTACCTAAGAGGATTACTTACAACAATTAGTCAGACCCATATTAATAAGACTTAGCAGTATTGTTAGTCATCCGATTGGCTTTAAGCTTTAATTAGCTTATTACTTAATTATATTTTATAAATAGTTACAAATTACTGTACTATATATTATATACTAGCGACCCGCTCGCGGCTTCGCCACGTGAACTACCACTTTCATCCACTATTGCCTCTTTGGAATTGGGTTTTTTTTATAAAAGGGGGATGGTCTAAATTTAACCTTGCGTCACTAATTATATTCTTGCGAAAATCATCGATGCATCTAGTACAATGTCTATACTATTTGATAACGTATAGTGATAACTCATCTAGTAAGAAAACGTACGAAATCTGCTATCATATATTTATATGATAGCAGATTTCGTACATATATACCATCAGGTATATAGTATTATAAACTGGTCATAATATCTTAAATAAATTTTAGACTTTTTATTTTATTGTACAATTGTGTTACTTACTACAGGGCAAACTAACGACGCGCTCGCGGCGTCGCTGGGTGAACTACTACTTTCATACCCTATTTTAGCACCTCTGGAATTATTTTTAAAAAAGAGAGGTAGCCTATATTTGACTTTGCCTTATCAACTATTTCCTGAGAAAATTAATTGAAATCAGTCAAGGAGTTTAGATCTTTCATTCTCACTATATTCTTAACATACATAAGTTTCATCCACTGTTTCAACCTCCTAGGGTTAGATTTTTTTAAAAAGTAGCCTATATTTGACCCTACGACTTCTTCTTTCGTATTTCATATAAAGCGGGCTAGTAGATTACCCGTGAAAACAAACCCTATAGAAGAGATACAGATTTTTGCATTTTTATAATAATATTCATGAGTACGAATATATCTAGTACAATGTCAACTATATAATAACAGATGGTGACAGAAAACGTAGTGACATTTGTTGTCATATAGATAATATAAAGTTTTGTAGACCGGTCAAATGTATTTTTAATAGCAAATTATCTTCAATAAATGTTGTGCTCAATTTATTTTATAATTATTTTAAGTAATATTAGTGATATTAAAATAAATTTAGTTTCACTCGTGAACAGTTCACACACAATTTAAATGTTTTTTTTTTATTTTATTTTTCTGCCGCAGTTGTATAGAATATCAGGATGAAAACTATCCCATATGTTGCTCTAACCTTTAAGCTAACTCCATCCATACAAAAATTCATTAATTTCTACCCGGTAGATATTAGTATATAAATGATTTACTTATATCGGTTTTTTATTTTTTCTAAAAAAACTACATGGAAAACCGGGATAAAAACTATCCTATATGTACCTTTGGACTATAAGCTATCACTATACCAAAATTCATTCATTTCTGTCCAGTAGTTTTTGCGTGATTGGCGAACAAATTAACAGACAGACAGACAGACAGACAGACAAAAATTCTACTGAGTGGTTTTTTTCGCCTCTGTTATCGATATATTAACATACCCAATTAAAATTTTTCTGAAATTTTTCATGTACAGAATTGACTTTTCTACTCTTTTATTATATATATAGATTTTATATGGATAAGTCTAAAAAACCTATATATTTTTATGACAATGCATTAGAAACACATTAAATTGACAAAAAATACTACACTCACTACAAAGTGTTCAATTTACATTTTTGAGTAATGACTACTTATCTATATATTTAACAAAATTAAAAATTTTGAAAAAACCCATGACGGTTTAATTGTAATTGTAAAAGGATAAAATAACTATAAATCCCCCGCCTAAAAGAATATATGTAACGAGATGATGGGGACGACTTCGTCGGGGGCTGTCATTACTTTAAGTTTGCACAAACCTTCTCATAGGTTTTCTTGCTGTTAAAACAGTTTTGGCAAAAAAAATAAATATTAAAATGAATTTACAGTTTTGATAACTGGTATTTTAAAGACTTTAAAACGAAATCTATACTGATAGCTACTATATTTAAAATAGAGGTTGCAACTGGCAGCCCCCGACGAAGTCGTCCCCATCATCTCGTTACATATATTCTAGCCGTCCTTTTAGGCGGGGGATTTATAGTTATATTATCCTTTTACAATTACAATTAAACCGTCGTGGGTTTTTTCAAAATTTTTAATTTTGTTTTTTATTTTAAACTTTTTAAAGTGAATAGATATACATTATATATTATTACATAATATTGAAATACTTTATATTAATCTTCATGCAAATCCAAAAGAAATTATAAACCCAATGCTTTCTGGTTATCAAATGCTTATTGCAGCGCCTGGCAGATTGTCACCGTAACATTTCCACGAAACTTAAATCTAACCAAATCAGTGAAAATCACAAAACCCACTAGTAGTTTTGATTTTGAACAAACTAATTTATACTGGAGCGCCCCGCGGTAGTTCGTGGTAGATATGGCATATAAAAATACGCAGCAATTAAACCAGAACCTATCACAGAAAACCGCATCTAAATAGGTTTCACACAAAAAATAAAAGCAAATGCTTACTGCTGCGCCCCCTGGTGAGGTGTCACCATGACACATATACGAGAACACGCCCTAATTAAGCCTGATCCTATCTTTGATCTCAAGAACTCACCGTTCTTGACGTAAAAAAAACCTAAAAACTTACACCAAGTAAAGGTAACTCTAATACTAAAAACTCTGCCCAATCGGACTAGTAGTTGTGGTTTTGCATTAAATATTACAAACAAATGTTTACTGCAGCGCCCCCTGGTGAGTTAACACGATAAAACATATCCAAGAACATGCACTAATTAAACTTGAGCTTATTATTGAAACTGCATCCAAATCAAATTCGTCATTTTATCTTTGCACAAACAATATTTTACTGCAGCGCCCCCTGGTGACTTGTCACCGTAATATAAATTTAAAAACATGCTTTAAGTAAAGCGGAATCTAATACTGAAAACTCTTGACAATCGTACTAGTCGTTTTGGTTTTACACAAAAAAATAGAAGCAGCTACTTACTGCAGCGCCCCCCTAGAGAGTTGACACATACATGAAAATATGCACTAAGTAAACATACATGACACATATATAAAAATATGCACTAAGTAAACTTGAATCTATCATTGAAAACTGAATTCAAATAGGACTCGTAGTTTTAGTTTTACACAAACAAATGTACTTACTACAGCGCCCCCTGGTGAGTGGTCACCGTAACGCATATATGAAAAGAAGCACCAATTAAATTTGAATTTATCGTTGAAAGTTTCATCTAAATCGGACTAGTAGTTTTTGCTCTGCATAAACAAATGTTTATTGCAGCGCCCCCTGGTGAATTTTCATCGTAACAAAAAAACAAAAATTTTAAAATATGCAGCAAGCAAAGCTGAATCTAATTCTGAAAACTCTAGCCAATCGGATGAGTAATTTCGGTTTTAGACAAATAAATACAAGAAAAATTTTGGTTTTACACAAAAAAACTCAAACCAATGCTTACTACAGCGCCCCCTGATGAGTGGTCACCATAACGCATATATGAAAAGACGCACCAATTAAGCCTGAACCTTTCTTTGAAAGTTTCATCTAAATTGAACAAGTAGTTTTTGCTCTGCATAAACAAATGTTTAGTGCAGCGCCCCCTGGTGAGTTTTCCCCGTAACAAAAAAAGAAAAATCTTAAAATATGCATCAAGCAAAGCTGAATCTTTTTCTGAAAATTCTTTTCAATCGGATCAGTAGTTTCGGTTTTAGACAAATAAATACAAAAAAAGTACAAACAAACGCTTACTGCAGCGCCCCCTGGTGGTTTGACACAATAAAACATATCTAAGAACATTCACCAATTAAACCTGAATCTATCACTGAAAATTGTATCGAAATCAGACTATTATTTTTTGAGATAATTGAAAACATTCGTTTTCACGTAAAATGCTTACTGCAGCGCCCCCTGGTGAGTTAAGGCAATAAGACATATCTAAGAACATACGCCAATTGAACCTTAACCTATCATAGAAAACCGTATCAAAATCGGACTTATAGTTTTGGAAATAATTGACATAGTAATTTGCACAAACACACAAACAAACAAACAAACAACCTCTCACCCCAAACACATATACAGTCGCCGTTCCGTCGCGGGTAAAAAAAATATTTCATGTATCAGGAATACTTAGGTCATACAATAGGAAATAAAGACAAATACATGTCTTTAGCCATTTTAAAAAAATGGATATTATATATGTTAAAAAATATAGATTTATAACATCATCACTCTATTCGGTGTAATTTATACCCACTGCAAAATGGTTTGACCACACTTGCCACAGCACTATGGCTGTAAAATTCTTAAAGAATAATGAAGTATTTATTTTATTAAATTATTAAAGTAAAAAGGTCTAATTGGGTATAGCAGTTTGTTTTCTACAGTGATAACTGGAATGTATATCTTGTCTAAATAGCAAATGATTTTAAAAGTTATATATTTTGTATTTTTTTTAAATAAATAACAAATTGAGGATGAAGTGCCTTGACACCAGGTCCAATCTGACTACCCTGCTATGCAGGCAAAAGTGTGAGGTAAAAAAGACATTTAGAAAACATACAAAAATTTGAACAAAGCGGGATTCGAACCCCCGACTCCTGAATACTGTTCAGGCGCTCTCACTACTGAGCCATGCATTTTACAATGGTGAGAGTGCCTGAACAGTATTCAGGAGACGTGGGTTTGAAACCCGCTGTGCTCATATTTTTATACATTTTCTAAGTGTCTTTTTCAATTTTCCAAAGTGTGGAATAACACAATTTAAAAATGTTTAAAAGTGTGAAGTAGATTAAATAAATAAAATATATAAGCATTGCCACAAAATATTTTTCGAATCAATAATATTAGTTAACATAATATATCTTATCAGTGGTGATAACAAAATCAATGTCTGATATGATAAACTGAATAATGGAGAGTATTTTTAGCAATGTGTTCAAAGTTCTTACCAATTCTGTTGATGCATTTGGTGGTACCCAATCAAGTTTAACAGGCTTATCTGTTACTCCTCTAATTTTTATCAGAGGCACTGAAGAGAAAAAAAATAATGCAATTAGTATAAAAAAATATTAAGTATTGTTAAGTAAATTATAATTATTATTTTTATATACTTACTGGAGGCCTTCTTCGGCTTTGCTGTACCAAGAAGCTCAAACTGAGCCCAACCTGACAAATCATCATCTTGTACATCATGCACATCTTTACTACAATGGCAAGCACGGCAAACTTTACGCCAAAAGTGAAGATCAAGTCCTGGACAGCCTGACCCTGAAAATACAATTTATATGAATATAATAAATTGAAGATATGTTAAAATTTATACTAAGAAAAGTTCTGGAACTGCATTTCAATATGCATCATTACTTGCATAACAGTGCATACATAGTTATAATTCATATAAAGCTTTGATAACCTACCGCATGAATTACAAGGGGCGCCGGCGCCGCTATCGTGACCCAGACGTGCTTTACTTAACTTTTCTCTTTGACTCTCCAACTTTGATAACCAAGCTGGCGCCTCAGGAGTCTCCACACACGACTCACTCATCTTTAAGTCAAATAATATAATTGTAGAAAAAATTAAAATAAAAAGAGTTTATCAGTTTCTATTAGTCATAACAAACTATACTCACAATTAAGCACCAATTTTGATTCTTACGATATTAAAGAAAACTAAATTAATAACATAAAAAAATATTTTATAAGTTAAGCATAAATTATGATTAATTATAAATGATTAAACATAAAATAATAAGATAAATGAAAAATAAACACGCAAATACACCAAATACACAACACAAAAGAACTGTCAATTGAGCATTGTCAAACATAAAATAACTAAAGCATCTGACATCACAGTCATTAAAACTACTTTTTAGATGTGTAGCCATATACAAAAGATTATATTTCTATTTGCATCAACATCATTATATAAATACAATACAACGTTTTAAGTGTGTGTGATTAATAAGTATATAAATTTAAAAAAAAATTCAAACTACGTCAAGTTTTACTAATACTACAGTTTTGAAAATGTATTATGATTTTATGAAATACGAATACGATACGATTCATTCAAATAAAACAAATGCAAATTCGCACCTATCATACAAAATTTTATTAATAACTCAGATTAATTCATTCATAAGACATACAAATTTATATTGTAGCCTGTGATTTTATTATAATAATTTAATTTTTGTTTAAAAAAGTAATCTATAAATTTCAAAACCTGGCAAGGCAGCATCCATCTTTCAATGCGTTTTTTCAGATTTACGATCTGGTTTTGGTATTTATGTTCGAAAGTCCTAAAATAAAAGTTTACATATATTGAATAATAAAACATAATTTAATACCAATACGTAGTTTAAAATCAAATCAGCTTCAGAGGTAGTGATTAATGTTTGTTTGGGACGAGTCTTTACGTATTTCGTGACTCATAGGCTTGTCTTTATTTATCAATTTGTGTACTATTCATTTTTAGATGTCTTCAGGAAGGCCGATCAAATGTGTTGTAGTAGGTGATGGAACCGTGGGAAAGACATGCATGTTAATATCCTATACTACAGATAGTTTTCCTGGAGAATATGTGCCTACAGTGTAAGTACTAAGTAGGCGGTCGTATTAGATCTTACTGTAATGAGTAGATTGTGATTATGATTGAAATTTGAATGCTTAAATAACCTAATCTAAGTCATTGTTTTATTTATTTTGTTATTAGCTTAAATACATTTATTCTTTGTTGTATTTATGATAATTAATTAGACTCTCTTTTGCAGATTTGATAACTATTCAGCTCCAATGGTAGTAGATGGAGTAGCGGTATCTTTAGGACTTTGGGATACAGCTGGACAGGAAGATTACGACAGACTTAGACCCTTAAGTTATCCACAAACAGATGTCTTCCTTATATGTTTTAGTGTGACAAGGTAGTTATTAGCATATTATATTGCATTGGTTGTGATCCTATTAATTTTGTAAAATACATAAAATGATTTCTGTAATAATTTTCAGTCCATCTTCATATGAAAATGTAACATCAAAATGGTATCCTGAAATTAAACATCACTGCCCTGATGCACCTATCATATTAGTTGGTAAGTTACTGTTTATTATTTTAATCTTATTGGAATTATTATTTGTATCCATTTAATATTTATATTATGCATTAAAATTGTTATTAAACATTTTAGGCACAAAAATTGATTTAAGAGATGATAGAGAGACATTAAGTTTGCTTTCGGAGCAAGGCATGTCACCCCTTAAACGGGAGCAAGGTCAAAAGTTGGCCAACAAAATAAGAGCTGTTAAATATATGGAATGCTCTGCATTGACACAGCGTGGGCTTAAACAGGTTAGTCAAGTCTTTAATCATTAGTGTATTACTCATCACATACATACATAATGTCAGGAATATACTAAAACACAATTTTCCCATATTAATCTCCTTCTATTTAATTATTAATTAGTTTGAATTGTTTGTTCGTATTTGGATGAAGTGTATTTATATATTTTACAATTTTATCTGATTTTTTTGTGATAGAACTTGTTAAATTTGCAAATGTTTTACAAAAGCAAATAAATTTTGAATAAATGTGTAAATTATTGGATGTTAATTGTGAATATGACAACTTACTGAACATTAGAATTGTAGTTAATCTACACATTTTATATATAATGATTATATTCTTTTAAAAACAGTAAGATTATATCCAAACATATTGTAGCACAGTGGACCAGCATAACTGTAAAGCAATGGCTATGAATTTGATCCCCAAATATAATTAAATTATATACGAATACCTTAATCTGACAACATTAAGTCTGGCATTGCATGCTGCTACTCAAGACAGAATACATTGCATTGTCTGTGTATCTTTACACTATTTTGTGTTATTTTACCCTACTTTTCTATTTAAGTATATTTATCATTTTTGGCTGCTAATAATTTTATATCTATTAACATACAAAATGTAGAAATGTAATTTTATTAAAATTGTAATGTTGATACCTCTTAATATTAAATATATATTCCAGGTATTTGATGAAGCTGTCCGTGCAGTATTAAGACCTGAACCTCAGAAGCGACACCAGAGGAAATGTTTAATCATGTAAAAGGAATATTATGAAAAAGTATAATAATATCACACAATGCTAATCTCAAAATAACAGTAATAATATGTTTCTGTGCCTAAGATATAACTTAAGTGATTTTAAAAGTGATTATTTTGTATTGTGCCATAAAATTTTCAAATTAGCATACTGTAAATTTATCTTTTTAACTTTAAAAAAGTCTCTTTTCAATAGTTTTGTCTTAAATAAAGTAAAATGTTTCATTTTTAAATTAAGTATCACATAATAGTGGTTAAAAATAAAATGTACAAAAGAGTTTCCATTTCATACAACAAATTTTTAAAATATTTTTTTTACGTAAAATTTGCTTTGTAATCTGTATTCTATATGCTTTACCAAGCAAGTTAAAATGCCAAAGATATGAATAGATGTAAGTTTGTAGTTTTCGTTAAAGCAACACTGGTATGGTTGGAAACAAATTGTTACTGTTTACAGAGTTAGAGAAACTATTATATTATTTTTATAATATTACAGTAATGACCTCAATAACTTTGAACTTGCGAAATAAATATATGCAACAAGTGAATAAGGACTGACAATTAATTAGTTATGAAGCTAGTTATTTTAACATACTCAATAGTAATCTCTTAGTTGCAAGAAAATATTTTTGTCAACAAGCATTTATATAAATGAACAGCATTTTTAATAGTTTTTCTTTATATAAAATACAAGTTAGGAGGTAATCATAATTTAGGCACATGTTTACTAGATCTAAGCTAGAAACTACTAACGAAAAATAATTATCCTGCTGTCTGCTTTGGATAATTACCTTAAACAGGTTCTTATTCTCAGGGTGGGTTTACATCACAAAATAATGTGAAGATTTTGAAATTAAATTTTTGTGCTAATAAAGCTCGAATGAAAATCTCTTAGTTTTTAAATATTTTTTGGTGTTTTTTCTTATACTCGAATGTGTTTGTAATTTTATTAAGAATTAAATGAGGTATCTAGTTTTTTTACAGTCGTTACACATTACGAAATTGAAAATGTGTTTAGTCGTTTTTAGGTGAAATATTTTTGTATGTGAAACTCATAGCTTAAGATGACAAGGCATTTAGTGTGATTATACCGCAGCGATATTACTCATGGATATTTTATAGACTGCTTTAAGTTACAGGAGACGCTTTGAAATTAATGTGTATATAACTTTAATTATTTATAATATAAGAACAAATGCGCAATTTACAAATAAAATCTTATTGTAATATGTTGTACTGCACTTTATAAATTATTGAATTATAATGTTGTCTTTTTTTTCTCTCAAGACCTGAAAATGTCATCAGCAAAGTATTAATAAGAAGAAACTACATCGATTACGTAATTTATTTCAAATAACACATATGTCGTTAAAACATTATAGTCGTACACTTGGGATTAAAATATTTGACTGCTTATCAACATGAATTCACAAAAACATGCAATTTTATTACATTTAAATAATGGCAAATACATTCTATTCATTTCAAATAACAATAAGTGCCAATTTTATTCTCTAACATTTAGATAAACATTTATAAGGAAAATATGAAGTAGCAGACAACTTGCAACATTAACATATTAAGGTATCTAATTATTCACTTCATTTAATGGGACACAAAATACTAATCATACATTTGGATTACACTTAAAAATTCAACCTTGTGACTGAAGTTTTTGGCATCTTTCAAAAGTTTCATTTTACCCTACTGTTTTTGAGAAAATATGCAATATACAAATAGCGATTCAAGAATGATTTAATTTAAATATAAATAATGACAGCAAACCATCTAATAATAATAATATTTTGATAACAAGGGAATCCTCATAGTATTATTGAATATTACAGACTTAAATTGTTTGAAAATTTGTCACTGTGATTATTAATTCAAAATCAATAATTTTATTTTGTTATTAATCCCTGACTACCTTTTTATTATGTATAACTTTGGTCAGCAGTCAGCATTTGAAATAATTAATCATACTTAACCCATTTTCATGGACAATGGTTATTATATGTAAAGTATCATAACAAATTTGTCATTGATTCTAAAATTGATAATAGGCACCATCACTAAGTGATCAATATGACTAGCCTTCTTATATCAACTTTCGTTATTTACACAATATCAAATATATTAGAATAAAAATAGAAACTTAAAGAATTCTTATACTGTTAAAGCTTAACATAATTACAACAAAGGACACAGAGCAATTTTAAATGCAACATTTTAGGACAACATTGATAAATAACATAGACACACTTATAATCCAAACATCTAGTTCTACATGTAACATTACAAATACAATTCTTACCATCATTATTCACTTAATAGACACTAAAACAGAATTGTCATAAATAAGAAATGCATAGTTAATAAACTCCAGACAAATACATATATGCATAGGAATAATAAAATGATAAATACTGACCTGACTGAGATCTATATTATAAAAACATATGAATATAAAGAAAAAAGACTAATTATTTTTGTTGATTGATAAAAATACTCAAATACACTTTATAAAAAGTTTCATCTCAATATAAAAATGTAAAGAAGAATGTTTCAACTTTCAATTTGTAACAGTATTAAAAAGCATTAAATACATAATTATTACAAATACAATATAATAAGATTGTCATAGACATAATATGAAAATACATTAAGCATACTAAGTATGTACTTCACCTTTATTTGGCATCATAATTTACAAACTAGCTGATATTGTTCAGCACTCATCAAAGTATTGTACAGAAAAAAAAAGCCTTATAGTCAAGTTAAAGTCACACTGATAAGTGTCCTATAAATCTATTCAGATATACAGATTGCAAGATGTAGTCAAAGTTCACAATGTAAGATTGAGAAAATAATCTACTGTTTGTGCATATACAATATATACAACAAATACCTTACTATACTTATTTCACTGTAAATTTCATTTTATGCAACATTTATATTTCCTTTTTTTTAGGCAAATATTAAAAACAGAACAATAACACAATAAGCATGATATTGTAATTGAAAACAGTTATCCAACTGTTTATTTTAATAGTGTTTATTTTAATAAATAAACCATTTTAAAAATTATCACCCCCTGATAAACCAGGTTGATAATCCTCAACCTCATATCACATAGCTCTATATGGACCTTGTGATTTGAGGTATTGGATTACCAGAGAAGGTCCTGAAGAAACAACTTCAGGGGGCAATGCTGTCAGAGGACAATTTTCAATGCTCATAATTTGTAAGCTAACACAAAGGGCTAGTTCAAATGGAAGGTTACACAAATTTGGATTATCATTTAGATACAGAGCTTCTAAATTTTCAAGAGTGCCAATTTCTTCAGGCAAATACTGCAAATTATTCTCACCTACACTCAATGATTGTAGGTTTATTAAGTGACCTATGGAGCGGGGCAGAGATATTAACTGATTTGACTGCACAATCAATTTTTTTAATTCCTGTAAAAATCCAATTTCATTAGGCAGAACTTCTATTTTATTTTCTTCCAAATCTAAATATCTCAGTTTTCTTAAATTTCCAATACTGGGTGGAATGCGTTTCAGTAGATTATTTGACAATATTAGAACCTCCAGATTTACAAGACTCTGAATGTCATCTGGTAATTTTACTAATTGGTTTGTTCCTAAATTAAGTTCTACCATATTTGTCCATGTTCCAATATCAAGAGGTAATGATGACAATAAATTTTCTTTCATATTCAATTTAGTTAGATTTCTTGCTCTTGAGAAAATTCCATAAGGTATTTTATCTATTTGATTGTGCTCAAGATTTATTGAAGAAACACTGGTAAATTGTGCTGGACCTCCACTTGGGTAACTCATGAAAGAGTTCCTAGATAAAGTTAGACTTGTAAGTTCAGTTAAGTTGCAAAGTAGTCCATCGGGCAGTTGTGATATTGAGTTTCCTTCTACATTAAACTCATCCATATGCTTGCAGTTGCTTAATGAAGCAGGTATGGCATTTAATCTGTTGTATCGGAGGCCAATACGATTTATTGCCTGCAGATTTCCAATTGTCTCGGGTATATCTAATAATTCATTGTGCTGTAGATCTAAAGTTGATAAATTTACACAATTGCCTATTTCTTGTGGCAAATGTTCCAAATGGTTATGAGAAATATCAAATGTTACCAAATTTACCAATTTTCCAATACCAGAAGATAATTCTTTAATTTTATTTTCTCTTAAACTTAACATTGTTAAGTTGGTGAGGCTTGCTATGCCATCTCCTACTACTCTGATTCTATTAAATCTTAAAAACAAAGTAGTGAGTGATGTTAATTTATACACTACTTCAGGTATGTCACTCAATTTATTATGCCTTAAATCTAGTACTTTCAAGCACTTCAAATTTGCAAGTGAATCGGGTAAGCTTGTTAGAGAATTTTCATTTAAAGCTAATGTTTGCAAATTAGTCAAGCAACCAAATTCTGCAGGAAGAGCAACCAATTTGTTTCCATACAAATAAAATTCCACGAGATGAGTGAGGTCTCTTACAGTGGGTGGCAAGGATGTGATGGAAGATTTGCTTAAGTCCAGCCTTTTTACGCCTTCATCGCGACATCTCATAAATTCTTTAATAACATCAAGGTCTGCTTGAATAGGTTTATTTTTTCTAGCTGTAGGTTTAGGCTTGTTTGATTCGGGATGCTTTACTGTCACTACTTTTGGTCGTGCTCCTTCTGTATTGGTTAAAGACGCCGCTGATAACTTTTTTTCCCTCATTCCGTGATATTTTTCTCTTGGACTAACTGTGCCAATAGTATCTAATGCTTCGGAATTTTCTCTCGAAGAATTATCGAGATTCATACCGCAATCGGCACAATATTTGATAGCCAAACAAATTTTAAAGGATTTATATTTATAAATAGCACAACATTCCCAATTTTTCGATCACGACACTAGCAAGAAAAACAATCAATATCTATTTTCAGAGATGGTACGCTTCACAAAATGACAATTTTATAACAAAGGAAATTTCATATCAATATTTTTCCTCACTGTACACGAGTATAAAACGTTTGTTGCTTCAATGATCACGTAAATTAATTTAAAATTTATTGGCAATTTAAATATGCCATAAATGTTTTACGACGAAAAGGACAACGCATTTAATGATTTTACATCGCAAAATCTAGTCCCTGCCCAACAGATAAAACATGATTTGCTCTGTGCTGCTGCTTGTTAGCTTGCATTTTTTAAGTAACTACAGAGTTGCCAAAGTAAGTATGTTAAATTACCCTGTTTGGCCCTATTCCTACAGAAACCTCTTCTCTTATATTTATTAAACAAAATTTTTAGCGTCATAAACGGAACTATATAGAGTAATAATGTTTGTTTAGGCTGTTGTTATACTATTTCTATTATTTAATTATTGTTTCCTATTTCTTTAAATGTCTTTTTATTGTTTGTTATATTTGTATTATCAAGTTGTAACTACTAACGTTTCTTCTTCTTAGACTGTTAATAAAATATTTATTTATTATTATTGCTGATTACTACTTACTCATTCATAATTAGTAATAACTGTATTAAATTTATGATTATATTATAATTTATATAGATTACGCTGACAGTATTACATTAATAGACATATAAAACGAGAAACATAAATTGTAAAAATCTATTCTAGTTGTATTAGTGTTCGAAACTAGTATGATATTTAAAAAATAATACACAAATTGAAGTAAATGTTGTTTTCATCTCTTTTATCGAATTTAAATTACCTTTGTTAAAAATAATAGACATGTGGCTAGTACTGGCAGCACTAATACTTTGGTGACCTGACAGCAATTTCTGCTTCCGAACCCAAATTCCGGTTGCCGGAATTGTGATTTAATTTTGTGTTTGGTATTTGTCTTTGCGAAACACCAGATATTTAAGGCATAACACTTAGTTCGTATAAAAAAGATACAAAAATGGATAAAAGCAAAGAAAAAGAAGAACAGAGCATCATGGATAAATCCATGAGATCTGTATTTGGTAATAACAACAAAATTCGCTTTGTTTTTGTTGCATGTTTGAAAAGCTAATTTTTATGTATTCTGGTACTTTTAGTTGGAAATATACCATACGAAGCTACGGAGGAAAAATTAAAGGACATTTTTAGTGAAGTTGGTCCCGTATTGTCCTTTAAACTTGTATTTGACCGGGAGACTGGTAAACCAAAAGGTTATGGTTTCTGTGAATATAAAGATCAAGAAACGGCACTCAGTGCTATGAGAAATCTTAACGGCTATGAAATTGGTGGTCGTTCGCTTAGAGTTGATAATGCTTGTACAGAGAAATCTCGAATGGAAATGCAAGCATTAATGCAAGGGCCTCAGGTAACCATATTATACACATTAATAATATTTAGCAAACATATAAAAGTATATTTTGGTAATTTGTACAATGTACAACAGAAGTATATTTGCATACTTTTTATCAGGGTAAGGGATAATTTATTTACATTCTATTCATACACAATTTGACACTTTTCAGATAGAAAATCCTTATGGAGATCCAATAGATCCTGATAAAGCACCAGAAGCTATTAGCAAGGCTGTTGCCACTTTGCCACCTGAACAAATGTTTGAGTTAATGAAACAAATGAAACTATGTATTCAGGTGAATATGTATATCTTTAATAATGCTTATATCCAGTTCCATTAATTCCGTTGATACTTAAAATATCTATTCTCTTAGTGCTTCATCCTATTAATATTATAAATGCAAATTTGTTAGGATGTTTGTTACTCTTTTACATTAAAACTACTGAATGGTTTTGAATTAAACTTTACAATAATATAGCTTATACATTTGAATAAAACATAGGCCTATAGAGTCTATAAAGGTATTGTGTGAAATTTCCAAAGTAATAAATATATAGGGAAAAAATCATCTATCAGCTAATCTGGTGTGAGCTGCCAGTACTGCTTAACTTTAGCATTTCATGTATGATCAAAATGTTTATCTTAAATAGTCCACAAAAAAGCCCACCACATTATATATTGTCTTATGTGTAAGCCATTATAGCTAAAATAGTGAACCATAACTATAATTTCCACTGGCAGGCCTCTTTGTTTTTATAGTTAAAACTGCTTTCATAAATTTCACCCTAAGGAATTTGCAAGTACAGCTAGTAAAAACTAAATTTCAAGTGCATGATACATAGTGATACATTTTATGATTTTAATGTGTAATTTATACATATCCCTTATATATAAAGCTTACCTTTGCCAAATATCATACTAATTCTGTATAATTGGTGTAAAAGGTAATCAATTTTCTTTTCCTTCACAAATCATTCTAGAGATTGCAAGATTGTTTTTATTCATACCAATAATACTTAATATACATAAATGAATTTTATGTAATAATATATTCTGTTTATTTGTTTAATAACATTTTAATCTTCAGAACAATCCAACTGAAGCTAGAAATATGCTGCTTCAAAATCCGCAACTTGCTTATGCTCTTTTACAAGCTCAAGTCATAATGAGGATTGTTGATCCAGCAACTGCTGTTGTAAGTATTGTGTGCTTATATTTTATTATATTGATATAAAGTTAATATTCCAACAACTGTATAACAAAACTATTACTAAACTAAAATATAACTGTATAACACTAGTAAGTGAAAATATTATATGTTGATATTGACACTACATTTTGATATATTTTTAAAGTTAAAGTATAAAAAATGTTATTGTTATTCTGTTTTATGTATTTCAGAGTATGCTTCATCCTAGCAATCCAGTACCCCCAGTTTTACAACCTGGAGATAAGGCATCTAATAGTTATATGCCAAGCAATCAACAACAGGGTAATTAAATCACATATTAAAAATTGATATTTAATTTGTATTCAATAAATAAACTATGTATAAAAGATATAACAGCAAAATCTCTATTGTATTAAAGATCTTGGTTGATAAAAAAATATCATCAGTTAAGTTCTATAGTGAATTTGGAGATGGAATTAGTAGGTTCTAATAAAATTTAGATAAGACCATAGAGGCAAGAGTTGATGTACATTCTAACAGGGCTCCTTAAGCCCATATTTAGGCTTTAAGTCCCAGACATGGCTTTAAGCTCCTTTTCCTGCAAAACTAGACCACCTTATTTTCTGGAATTCTAAGGAATCTTGTCTTATTATGTTTTTAATTCTTCAATTATTTTTTTTTATTAATATTAAGGCAATGAAATTTAAAGTTATTTGTTGATATTTTAAGAATTATCCTTATACATTTTTTTCATGCATCACTTATGATAAAAATAAAATAATTTTGTTAATTAATTTCAGTGCAACCACCACCAATGTTGAATAATCCACCACCAGCTCCACCACCAAGCCAATATAGCCGTAAGTTTTATTTTTTTATTTTATTCCTATTATTGACTGCATAATAGACACAGATTAGACTATCTTATACTTGTAGATCAGTTATATGAAAACTTATATTCTATATTTATTTAGTGGTTTAGATTTTGACAAATGCCACACTCATTATTTTGGGAAAGCAGATAACTGTCTTTGAGTCATTTAGTTTTTATTTTCGTTTATGCAAATTGAAACAAATATAGTATTTCAAGAAGTGACTCTCTTAGTGCTTCCACGCGAACCTACATGCCAAATTTCACTTTTATGAACCCAGTAATTCCCGCTATGCGTTTGTCAGTCAGTCAGTCACTTAGTAATGCAAGACTTTTGTATAATATATAGATATTCAATAAGTTTGAGTCCGTCGTGGCGCAGATAGTTGTGAGTTCAATTCCATCCGAGGATATGATTATGTACTATTTTGATTTCTTTAGTATCGGTACCTACGACAAATCGCGGCACAAAGTAAGGACCGGATTTACATGACAATATGTTGTCGTAAAAAAAACAATATTGAAAGAAGAAATCATTTTATAATAAAAAAGACATTTAGAAAACGTACAAAAATTTGAATGAAGCGGGATTCGAACCCGCGCCGCCTGGAAACTGTCCAGGCGCTCTGACCGCTAAACCATGCGTTCTACTATCAGCTGCGTCGAAATTTTTATACGCTTTATTACAACTTATTTAATATGCTTCAATCAACAGAACGGCCACCGATGCCAATGCAGAACATGAACAATGTCGGCATGGATGTGGATCTACGTAACTCCAGACCACCCCTCCTCGATCAGGACATGCGGAGTTTACCTCCGCACCCTACCCACGTGCCGCCGCCGGCGCCCGCACCTCATAATGCTGATTCGTATGTATATGTGATAATTATTTTAATGCCAGAGATTTAAAAAAAAAGTTGAAGTTCTTTAATACTTGCTGTGTCCGTGAATTAACATAAGTGTGTTAAAATTCTAAAATAAAAGTAGCTTAAGTTGCTCTTATTATATCTGCTATATGCTAGTTAAAGTCCCATCAAAATCAGTCATTGCAGATGATTCATCATGATGAATCAATCATTTGCAGAGATTAGTTTAAATAATATAACAAATAAATATTCTTAATAATATTATTTTGTGTTGTGTACCATGCGTTTTACAGTTGATGTGCAGTTATATAAAAGAAATTATTTTCATGTTATACACACATTTGTATAGACAGACACTTCAATATTATCTATTTGTATAGAAGACCTATGTTTCGGTCCTTCACTGACATTATTAAGTGTATCTATTAGATTTTTAAATGATATTTTCTGAGTACATGCACAAAATACTTTATTATAACAAAGAAATTGTCTCTAACCTGTCTAAAAAAAATCTTAGTGAATATACTGCACATACTGCATATAATCAACTACTAGGATGAAAATTATTAATATTAATATATTTATTTGCAAGCATTGCGCTATAATATTTGTTAATTGCTAATTTAAATTTAAAATTTAGTTATTATTAATTAAGGCTTCAATAATTTGGCTTATAATTACAAAAATTTTTAAGACCCACCCCACAAACGGAAGGTAATGATAATGTGTAAGTCTTTTACATATCATAGTACATGTTTTATGCTCATATATTTCTTGTTTATTTTTACTTATTTACCATTCTATTCTATGTTGTATAGGTATACTTGAATGATATTGTCTTATTTTTTGTTTTCATGAATGGACCACTATTTTTCTTTTAAATCAAAATAAATTATAATTAGTAGACTTATGCTATTTTTTTACAACTTAATATTACCTTTTCTATTTGCTTGAAAAATGTTTTAAACATTTACTAGCAAAATTTATCTTATATTATTTTGAAATATATTTATAATTTTTGTTTGCTTCTAAGTGTTTTATCATTAGTTAGTTTATTTGATGTTGTTTATATGTTTTTAAGTGTAGTTTTGATATATCTATAGTAAATTATAATTTATTTGGTATAGATCGTTCCCACGTGATCCCCGTCTTGCCAACATGCAGGGCTTTAACTCTGACCCTCGAGTGCGTCCTAACGATCCGCGAAACCAACCGAAAATGCCACCACGTAAGTATAATGAGATAATGTATTTAGTATTATCAATATGAAATTGTATTATAAATGTTATTGTATTCACAGTAGATAATGTATATATATAAATACAATTTGTATGTAGATCTATCTGACCATCTAGTGTAAATTGAAGACGTGCGTGGATTAAAAAGTTATGTAGAATATGTAGGAAATTCATAACGACATTTCTGAGTGTTAATTTCTTCAGAATTTTTATACACAATTAATGTCACTTAGTAATTTATGTGTAATCAAGAAAAATACGAAAACGCGACATATTACCTCTATCTATCTATATTTATATGTCTTTAATTATAATACGTATTTCAATAGTTACATTAAAAATATATTTGATTTTATTAAATAATAAGTTCCTAATTATATTTTTAAATATTAATTTGTTAATTATTTTTTTGTTTAGAACAAATGCCACCTGGTATGCCCAGCATGGCACAGGCCAGAACTATACAAGGAATTCCATCTGGTGCTTCAGACCAAGAAAAGGTACTTAGTACTTAAAATTATATTTATTCATATTTAAAACATTTTTCGCTACTTTCCACTCGAATTCGAGACATTTCCCCTCTTTTTTTTGAGTAGCAAAATATAAATAATTGAAATATCATTCACTCAAGTGAGAGTTGAATCCACCATCTAAATCGCGTTTACAGTACATTGTTCCATTGCACCACGATTGTCTTATTTTTTTTCTTGTTTTAACTTCACGCTGTATCCCGCATACAGCAGGGTAGGCAGAGAGAACCTAGTGTTAAGACACTCCGTTCCCCACTTTCCACCGAATTCGGAGGCATTGCGTGTTAAGTGGCGGAACTTAACGCCGTGCTTTGTCTCATAATACAATATAATATTATTTTTCCTAATTTTGTAAGACTTCATACATTTTTTATTCATAATCGAATACTTGTATGTAATAAGTAATCGAATATTTATAACATATTACATGTTTGTGGTTATATTTTTGCAGGCTGCGCTTATTATGCAAGTATTGCAATTATCGGATGAACAAATTGCATTGTTGCCGCCAGAACAACGTGCAAGTATTCTTATGCTCAAAGAACAGATTGCAAAGAGCACTCAACAACGTTAAAGTCATCTATTTTTTTATATTAATATTTAGTAGTTAAAGAACATGTCATATTAAAAATGAATTTCTATGGTGAATAAATAAAATATAAACTGTGTATTTATTTATTATACCAATTTAATTCCTACGCTTTACTTTTAAACCTTTTTAATGATTTAATAATTTATATGTCGTTTAAAAAGAAAAAAAATCTCATACTTTAAAGGCCGTCGGGGCGCAGGCAAAACACGCAATACATATATCGATTCCAGGCGGGAATTAGAGGACAGAGTATCTTGATACACTAGGCTTTTCTTTGACAACCCTGATATGCGGAAAAAAGCGCGAAGCAATAAATAAAAAAATACAACTAAATATTTTATAAATAATTTATTAGCCTAAAATCAAATAAAATATATTTGTTAAAATACTTGTAGGATTATTTACGGTGATTTTTTAAAACTGCCGCGAATAATCTATTAAATGTTGCAATAAGTGATACTCAAACCAAATGATTTTTTATTAATGGAAACATCGAGTTTGCAGTGGTCACTTTGTTGTCAACAATTGCTTATATTTAAAAAAACAACATGTCATTTGTCAAAAGCATGACAAGCTGTTATCTCAATTTCTAGTCATTTAGTTGTTTGGCGCGCTCGCTAACTTCCGTTTTAGCGGAGTGTATTGCGCTCCGCAATTATTTGCCAAAAATATTTTGGCAGTGTTTAGTGCTTTTATTCTTGGAGAAATGTAAGTAATATACAAAATGTTTACTTATAATGCAAATATTTATTCATATATTTGTAAAATTATTTGTAGCTAAAAAGTCGTTTTTTTGATTAATTAACTTTTGTTTTACATTAATGAAGTTTAAAATAATAAGTCGAGGTCAAACAGGTGCGAAGAGTTAATATAACAATTAAAAAAATGCAAGAATTAAAATGCAAACAAAGTTATAATTTACAAAGTTGATTTTACTGTTTTTTAAACACTAAATATAAAGTTATTTTTATTCGCGTATAAATAATTTTATAGTAATCATAAATTTTAGTCATGTATATTTAAAGATTTTAAATATGTTATTATCTAAAATCTTAATAAAATAAATATGTGATAAGTAATAAATAATGGAAGTTAGTTGTATTAAACAAGGAAAAGTATAAGGAAAATTACCACATTTTTTTTACAAATTAAAATTTAAGTAAAAGATTACATGTGCGCATGTATACACTGTTAGATCAAAATTACATAATAAATAATAATAAAAATATATTCCCCTCTAGATTATTCACCATGTGGAAGTTATTTATCTTGACCTTAAGTGTTATGTGCTTTTATGGGGAATCCAAGTACGATTCAGAGCGGAAGAATAATTGGGTACATAATGATTCCGAGAATGAAATTGCAACGCGAAAACCGTATCATAAAGATGCCAGCCCCCCAGACCATACAAAATTAGTAGCAATGGCGAGATATGTCTTGCATAATTGTGGTAAGAAGTATATTTTCTTAATAGGTTGACTGTTTAATAATATTTTTTTTGCTGTTAATTTCTAACATCCAATTATTGTACATTATTTTCTTAATATACTGTTCGTAACGGTAGAGGGACTATATCGATAATGTAATGGTTTTTTGGTATGGTTATGAGAAGCGCAACGTAAAATAAAATGTTCGGTTTGTATTATTGCTTGAACTAGAGTGAATATATAAGATAAAGTTTACTTAAATAGTCAAACTTTTTGAAGTTAATCCAATGTAGATTCCTTATTAAAACATAGCTCCGAACGCGTTTTCTTCGTTTCGTAATTGTAATATTTTACTATGCATTACAGTGTTTAATTTAGAAAAAATTAAACCTAATATGAGAGTTAAGCATACATCCCAAAACAAGCAGTAGATTGTCTTTCTTCTTCATTATTATTTTCACACTTGTAAGGTTTTTCATTAATGTAATTATTAAAACAATTAAACTGAATTTCAAACCAACTTTTTCTTTACATTGGTTGGTTGGTATAAAGAAAGAAAAACATATTGACGCTTTTACCCTCATAGCAGGCCAGCCGGAGAATCTAGTGTTAAATGGCGTGTTTTATCTTCAATATTAACGAAAAACGTAAAATTCACAGATTGGGCGTCCATTGCAACTATATCTGTTTTGCCAGGAATAAATGGATTTCCCTTTTCGAATGTTAAATCTATAGTAGACGGATCTATGGCAAATTCGACCGGTGTACCATATTTTTATATGTCACCTCTAGATTTCACAGCGAGAGATTTATCGGTAAGTTATTTTAGTGTAGGTTATCTTTTGACTTTTAATTAAATTAATCGGTCGAACTTAAAAATATTGTTTTTTTGGCTATAATGAGGTTTACACATACATAAAATATCAAAGACAATATAATATTTACAAAAAGGATTTAAATAAATGTTATTGTAAGTAGATATTATTATTTGATTTATTATAAAATTACTCAAATATTAATACAAGTTCATTAAAATGCAGAAGAATAGTCGGGCAACAATATTAGTATCTTTGGAAGAAACTAGATATTGTGAAAGTCAAAAATGGGACCCTGAAGACCCAAGATGTACAAGACTGATGCTCAGTGGAAAAATGAAGAAGGTGAGTTATTTATACATACATAAATAAATAATAAGGGTATTTTTTTAAGGTATTTTTTTATTAATTAGAATTTATCGAGGATTAGGATTGGGTGGTTTATAATAAAAACGAATGAAAAGTATTTTTAGGAAAATTTAACTAACTCATCTTCCTTACATAATGCAGTAGGTAAGTTATTTATACATAAATAAATGAATAAAAAAGTATAGTTATTTTTTTAATAATTATAATTTCTTCGGGTTAGATTTGCGTGGTTCAAAATAAAAACAAATAAAATTTATGCTTAGGAAAACGTCATTAATTTCATTCTTCATCTCCTGCCTTACGCTATCGTACTTAGAAATATATAGATAGAATAGATAAGGAAAGGATCCCAGTCATTCCCTCCTCCGTCCGAAACATTGCGTTAATTTTTTTAACAGTGGCAGAAATGCAAATAATTTAAATTTAATTATTCCTTCTGAATGGGTATCGAACCGGCGTCCATTCAGATGCAATCATTATGCTGTTATGAACATTATCAAGTTTCAAAACCAGATCTTGTATAAAATTTTAACCCTTGCAAATAAAAGTTTCTAATAATAAACCGTTATCATTAATATTGTTCTGTTATTTTAAACGCGTCATCTCGCCATAGGCGATGCATTTGTGCTGTCAATTATATGCATATTTAAACTAATAATACTTATTATTTTGTCTGTCTGTATTCATTTTATTGGCCAAGTACCTACTTGTTTTATAATATTAGATGCTTCCCTTCTAAGAAGACTTGATTTGCATTTCCATAAACAGAATACATTAAAAAGGGCAGTCTCTTGTTTGTAAACGCGAGGGTTATGGGGTTAATATTCAATAATAACAATATTTTAATTTAAAAAGCGTATATGACGATGGGCGGCGTTGAGTTCCGCCACATAACAGGCATGTGTCGAAGGTTCTCTTTAACCATGCTATGCGAAAAAGGAAGAAACTGCTTTCTTTTTTATATTATGGACTGGCCCCAAAAAAGAAAAAAATTGGGGCAGGATTGAAAATATCCATTCTTCTCTCTGGTGTCGATGCAAAGTGCGGCGTTAAGTTCCACCACATAACACGCAAATGCCTCTGAATTCGGCGGAAAAATTCCCTCTGCCTACCCTGCTGTATGCGGGATACAGCGTGAAGCTAAAAATTTTTTTTTGATTATAGCAATATTGCCTACTTTTGCAGCGAAAATTTACATTTTAATTTTTTGTACGTCAAATACTAAGTTATCGAAACGCAATTACGATTTTATTACCTAACACGATGTTTGATTTAAATGCCACTTGAGCGAATATTTATATTTACGATAAGTACATGTTATTCTCCGATTACCGGTATTTATTAACAAATAAAAAAATAACTGTTCTTAAATTAAACAGAAAAATACTTCTTTCTTTCTGTCTAAATAACGAAAAGAGTAGTTTTGCGTTTTTTTCCACATAGCGGGGTATCAGATAGAAGTTAGTCTCAGACACTCCGTTCTCCACTTACATAATTTTACGTTAACTTCGTCTTAGGTACTCGAGCGGGGATATTAAAATAATAATTATATAATCATTCCCCGGGTGGGAATTGATCCTACAACCATCGCGTTTATAATCAGACATTATGCAACTGCAGTAATAAATGAAACTAGAAAAGAATACTAAGTTCCAGTACCCAACAAAAATAGATCACTGATACTTAATAAATTAAAAAAATACGCTACAGTTATGTTTCTGTATAAAAAAAGAAAAAAGCAGCTTCACGACTTTGCCGCACAGGGATACCCCCCTGAGTTAGAGAGGACTTAATGTCAAGACACTCTGTCCTACACTTTCCGCCCGAAATCGAGACATTGTGTGTTGTGTGGCGGAACTCAACGCCGTGTTTTATCTTAGTACCAAGCGTACCAAAGCGTAAAAAACATAAATAATCAATTCTCGAATGGGAATCAAACCCATAATCACCGCTTTACAGTCAGATGTTATCCCACTGCGCCTTGACGATCTCATAATTATGTACCTATTAAATAAATTTCAAAATATTAAACATTTTTTTAACAAGTTCAAAATGTCAAATATATATAAAATTTGTTTATCTCAAGTTAACGATATTTACATTAGATTAGTGCTACGCTCATATTCGCACGTCTCTATTATCTTTGTTATCTGTAAATTGATAGTATTAAGTAAGTATTAATACACGCTTTGTTACAAATAAAGTGCTTGTCACATCAAAAGCTAATATTTACTATAATTTACTAGCTTTTATCTAAGAATACAGTGATTTATTGCGCTTTAAAAATCCACAGACCTTTATATTTAGAAAGAGAGAACTAAATGTTTATGCATTCCATTCTATATTTTACGCAAACATTAAAAATAGTGTAGTAGATGGCGAAAATCCCTACTTGGTCTAACTCGATAAAAAATAAAATATTTTTCGAATATTCCCCTAATTGTAAATCGAACCCATAATCACCGTGCAGTACATACAAAACAGTCACTTGCCTACTGTCTTATAACGATGTCAATCTGCATAATATAAAGATGCAAGGATAATCAGAAAAAACTCAGTGTCAAGACACTCCGTATTCCGCTCGAAACAGAGAGTTTAGAACTTAGAGAGATGTTTAGTACTTAATGCCGGGCTTTGTCTTAATAAAGTAGTTAAATGAAAATAATTATTATGCTTACTTTAAATCGAACCAACAACCATTCATTTTGAAGTAAGAAGCTGTCTAAATGAGCCACGTTGACCTCATTTTGTTTTAGCATAAACATTGTCTTTGTTTTTTTGTTTGGCGAAACAACTGTCAACATTAATAAATGTATATAAATAACAAGTAATAAAAAAGTTTTAAAATAAAATATAAAACCGGTGGGACAAGTATAACACGGACTAACCAACTGCCAGTTTTACTGTGACATTGAAATGTATATTTACAATGCACATACACGTTTCGTCTGAGAAAACAAAATGCATTCTTGTTTCGGTCAAATTCTTAGTAAAAATAAAACAAATTGATGTATTTTTAATGTTTTTAAGCGTTATTCACACACTTAAGATTTTGAATGTAGATAGGAAGTAAAAGAAGTTAAGAAAATATATTAAATTAAACGGAGCGGGATTCGAACTCGCACCTCTTGGAATCCGTCCAAGCGCTCTGAGCACTAAGTCATGAGTTCTACATCCGGTTGCAATCGCATGCATCTCATCATCATGCATTGGTTGCGTCAAGATATATAGACATAAGAATCCTATGAACAAAAATAAGTATGTATTTTTGTTTGCATAGGTTTCCGAAAGGCACAGGTTCGATTCCTGGCGCGTGTAAATTCTTACACGTTTTCTAAACATGTTTTGAAGATTAACGTATCTTATTTATCTTGACGCGAATTGCATAAGACATAGGACACAATATGCAAAGAGCTTAATAGTAAATACAATATTTACATTTTTGTACGAGTATTAACATTTTTTTATCACAAAAGTCCGGTTAGCTTATATTTATAAAATTTATAAAGCCAACGTATACGTGAACTGAATTTTTTAAACGTGAATAATAATTAATATATTACAATTTATAGGTCAAAGAGGGTACCCCTGAATACACTTTCTCAAAGGCCGCTTTATTTGAGCGACACCCAGCGATGGCGAACTTCCCTCCAGGTTTGTATTCACATGAATTATATTTGTAAATAATAAAATTTATTAGTTAAATAATATACAAAAGCATATACTATGATTTTTGATCATTTTATTGAAAATAATAGAAAAAAAATTATACACAAACCGATTGAGAAACTGTTTCTTAATACAAATTGTCAGCGTATTTAACTGAAAGAACGTATGTAAATAGTATTTCCGAGACCATAGACTAAAAGGGCAATGGCTACTTCTCTTTGACTAATCTGCCAGGAAAAAATGTGACGCTGCAAAATGCATTCGTCAAACAGTTTTAAGGTCTTTTTTAAGAGTCACAGCAGAGAAATATAACACAAATCTTACAACAATATAGTCATATAAATTGAAAAAAAAAAATAGCTACACGCTTTCCTCCGTATGGTCAAACAGAACCTAGTGTCAAGACTCTGTTCTCCCGAAAACGAATAAACAAATAAAGTATTATGTATTTTTAGCTTCCCGTTGTATCCCGCACACAGCAGGGTAGGCAGAGGGAGCCTAGTGCTAAGCTACTACGTTCCCCACGTTTCCGAATGCCGAATTCAGAGGCATTGTGTGTTTAGTGGCGGAAATTAACGCCGCGCTTTACTTCGACACCAGAGCGAAGAAAATGGAAATACAAAATATTTCCACATATCGAGTGAGAATCGAATCCACAACCAATCGCTTGAGTCACACTTTATGCCTCTGCGCCACGACTGGCCCGTTTGATTTTACATTTTTTTTTTTTTTTTAATTGCTTCACGCTGTATCCCGCACACAGCAGGGTAGGCAGAGGGAACCTAGTGTTAAGACACTCCGTTCCCCACTTTCCGCCGAATTCGGAGGCATTGCGTGTTAAGTGGCGGAACTTAACGCCGCGCTTTACCTCGACACCAGAGCGAAGAAAATGGAAATATTAAATATTTCCACTCCTCGAGTGGGAATCGAACCCACAACCAGTCGTTTACAGCCACACGCTTGTGCCACTGGGCCACGACTGGCCACATTTTTAATTTTACATTTAATAATTAAAAATCTAATTAAATTTATTTAATTAACAGATCACAACTGGTTTATTGCCAAAATGAAGATAGCTCAAATCGCCATGGTGGACTGGTTTGGAGGCGCCAAGTACGTGCCTGTTAGAGACTACCTCGCATACAACTACACTGGCAACGAAATGTTAAATCATTATAACAGATTAATGCATAGAGTAGACTTAAGTGCTTAAAACATATGTTTATATAAAAATCATGCGATACTAAAATATGTAAACAGTCCTTCATACAATATTCTAAGTAAATTATTGTAACTGTATTTCACTTATGTTATACAAATAAGGCTTGAAAAAAAAATTGTGTATAAATTTTAAATTATATGCTTAAAAACAATTTACGCTTTGTTATTGCAGTGACTTACTTTATAAGCAATTTAATTTATAATTTACCTATAAATATTTTTCCAGCCTTATATGTCATATTGGTAAACCACAGTTTCGATACTTACAGGCCGTTTCTTTAACTTTCTTGGTATGTTGTAAAATTTTATATAGTTTTTCTATTATTATAACCACATGTAAGGGATTTATAAATGTAATAAATATTGGTTTATCATATCTGATGTATAAAAATATACAATATATTGAATATTAATGTTATTTTTTAATAGTTTTCATTAGTATATAATAGGAGATTTTATAAGTAGTGAGATGTCCAAAATTTTGTACAATAATCTACTAATAAACTTTATTAATAAACTTATTCTTAAAATTGATTTTTAGTTAAATTTATATTTAATTTTCTTAGTAAATTATGAATAAATATAAAAAAAAATCCAAAAATATAGCTGCTTGACTGTACACTAAATAATTCTTACATTTTTAAAATTCTATATTATGAACTTAAAATCTAACATTCTGATTTTCAAATTGATTCTATTCAGTATATTCTGTCCTTTTAAAGACCTTAATTTGAATATAAAAACAATATATGTAGTTAAAAAACAAATTTTATGCATAAAGAAAGAATTATAAGTATAAAATATATGAAAAAAAATAGCGTAAATAAAAAAAAAATAAAACATCCATATTCAGCCAGGAAGAATGTTGAACCCATTTATTGTAGTACAATCTTTAAACATGACAATATAAATTCATCTTTTTAATAATATCCAGTAGCCAGTAAAGTTACGGTGACCTTAATAATAACCAGTAACCAGTAAAATAAATTAATGTTCTCACTTTCATGAGCTTTAAATTCACAAATGAATAAATTGCATCAATAATTTCCTTAAGTATTTAAAAATTAGTAATAATAGAGTTAATATAAACATGGTATAATACTATTATAAATTAAAGCATGTGTAACATAACCATAGCCGAGGAATGATTTGAAAAAACTATTCACAATTTGACTTATTTTGAAAATTTTGTGCAAATTTGAGCAATACTTGAGTAATAACTTCAAATATAACATCACAAGAAAATATTGCTTTCAAATAGAACCAAACAATTCTGAGCCTTAACACATTTAATTACTTAACTAATTATTTTTGGTTATAAATTTGAATATAGTTGGTTTAAATAAAATTTTATATTTTATTAAAAAATTATAACAACTGCACTTTCCCATTGCAGTGCACACAAGATGCAACCGGTGGCGACACATCACTCTTATTATAGGCATGATTTACTAAAGCATTGACTGGTTCTTCATTCACTTTTTTTACTTCAAATGGCATTGCCATTACCTAAAACATTAAATTAAAAGAAAATGAAATGATAAAAGCAAATTTTAATTAATTTCTAAAACAATAGTGTTTTATTTTTATTAAAAATATTTCTCACCTGTTCAGCAAATTTTTCAGCCTCTGTATCAACAGGCAATGAATCCAAATGACTTACATCCTGTTTTTCCATTGAACTACTAATGTTCTCAGACAGTTTTAAATTAGTGGACGCTAAATCCAGCACATTCCCTGAATGAGGCATTGTAGTATTAAAATTAAGTTTCCCAATAGGTCTATTACCCATATGTTCTGATATTGCAACACTTTCTAGCCAATTTTCATGTAAGCAATACAAATTTTTGTATGTGCATACCAACATATCCCTCATTCTACATCTTTCATCAAGTAGTTGTTTTACTGCTTGTTGCAAGTTTATCGTTTTTTCATTTAACATTTTCTTGCACATAGCCAATTCTTCAATCATTAAACTGGAAAAGAAACGTACCACTATTAAATAATCAATAAAAAAAAGTATCCAGTAATATTTTAGGCTAATATAATCCAATATATTTATATTTTAAATTTCAATAAATTACCTGCTGGCAAGGAATTTACTTCTCCACACTTCACATTGACCAGCAAGCCATTCCGTTTGTTCCTAAGAAAAATTAAAATATTATATGACAATATATGTATTTTATATATAATAAATGTGCAACACTATACCTGATGAGTAGACAAATGTTGTGCAGAGTTTATTAAGGCATTGGCCAAGTGCTTCTTATCCTCATTGAGAGATTGAACTTGGAATTCCAAATCTTCACCCATTGAAGCTACTAACATTGTTTTGAGTTCTTTGTTTACCTATTTTTCAAGAAAAACATTTCAAAATTAATTATTATGTAGTATATGTTCTCTATCAATATATCCTTGGTATATACAAACTCTATCTGGATAGAATTTAAGAAAACAGTTCTAAAATATAATCAGCTATATGCAAGTTCTATTAAAATCAGTGTAGTTACTTCTATCACACGCATTTAGTACAAAACAGTTACTTTTTTATTACAACAAGACACTCCAAATTTTATTAATATGTAATAGATATTACTATTAAATATATATAATATGTATAAATTACGTAAGATATTATTGATTTTAAAATACAAGTAAATTGAGTATTATACCTGTGCTTGTTGTTTTAACTGTTCTTTCAAATTTTCATTTTCTTTAGTCAGATCATCTAATTTTCTTTGCATTTCAGTATTTTCTTTTTGTTTATCTAACTCCACATCTGATTTATCACTGCAGGATGTTAATTTGTTTCGTGGTTTGTATTCGTTTATGTTAGTATCCATTTTAGACATTTGAGTTATAAGAGTGTTGATGTCCATGTGATTTCTTGATTTTTTATTCCCTTTAGGTACACATTTTGAAGTCATTGGTTTAACAGCTCCTGGATATGGCTCATAAGGAACGAACTTAGGATTTTTAGAATAAATATGAGAACTTTTTTTTTCGGAAGTAATGATTTTCGTTGGGTAAATTTGCACTAAACGACCAGGAATCAATGTTTCTTTAGTGTTTACTTTCGTTACTGCGGGCTTAGATTCCAATTTGTTTCTACTTTCGCTAACAGTTTCAGCTGATTCCATTCCATCGCCTGCCGTCCTTATTTTGTTCATAATTTCTATAAAAAATGCATAGACATAAGCAAATAATTCAATATTGAAAATCATTTATAAAGAATACACTTACTATAATTAAATGACATCAATGTATCCATATCAAAGATTAACTATTAAAAAATGTAAAAATAGTTGTTATGGTGTACAATAATATTGAACACAAAATAGAAAACTTTATTCACTGACAATTATCTACGTTTGCTTTTGCTTTTAGGGCAAAGATGACAATTAACAGAACACATTTGTCAATGTCAGTATATTGAAAAACAAAAGCCACAGACGAAAAAGATAATGTTCTTTTAGTCTATTACGAATTGCTAAATTAATTAAAGTTTGAATACCTAAAAAGTTTTTGGATATTAATGTGAAAATGTCTTTCATAATATTATGCATTGCTGTTTACCATGAGCCAACACGTGAAAAGCACAATTCGAGTTCAACTCGAATTCATGTAATTCGAGTTCAACTCGAATTAGCTCATATTTGATCAGTTCCATCCAGGAACTGAGCAGATTTAATGATTAATCATGAACAATTTAAAAGATGAACCATTTAGTTATTTATGAAGTATTTCGTTTTACTTATTGATAAAAATAAACATATTGTTTAAAAAGCAACAAAATATTTCCTTGTTAATTCTAAAAATCACTAACTAATGAACGTGACGATAAATAAATGTTATAATTAAGCACAAAACAAATTTCTTATAAGCTTACGTACAAATAAATACACAATTTAAACATAAACAAATTTACATAAAAAAAATGTGAAATAAGCGCTTCATTGGCATTATTTTCTAACACAAAACCTCGTAGATTTAAAACGCAGATCAAGAAGTAGCTTTAAAGCCTAATAGTTTCGTCTACTCCAAATCGTCATTTTATAGTAGTAGAAAGACTACATTTTAAACATTTGCCTAATTCTGCCCCTGCCTCCTGGATGTCTATAGCAGTTCGTAGTCCAAATATAAGAGGAATTACAGAAGAGAGATATTTTTCAAGATAAAATGAGATATTTTTCTACTGATGAAATAGTTGTAACATTTTTGAAAGGCCGCAAAAGTGTGTTCTGTCAATAATCACTCATCCGAAACTGAATCCAAATTTGAAAGAGATGATTAGTAGCGGCAACGTGCCAAGAGTGGTAAGTGGTAAGTGGTAAGCGAGGCAGGGGGAGACCTCGGTTGACCTTCGAAAACATAGTATCGATGATACTGGAGGAAGGTCACGTAAAAAGCATGAGGACCCCCCGGAGGGCGCGTATGAAGAGGTTGATGACTGTGGACGAGGCGAAAGAAGTATGCAGGGACTCTCTCTCTTTCTCTGACTACCCCGCAAGGGATACAGCGTGAAGCAAAAAAAAAACGTGCCAGAAATAGATATTTTAACTTTTAACTGTTGCTCGAGCATAAAAAATATTATATAGTAATAATATAAGAATATTTATTCTTATATTGAGTACAAAATGTCTTGAGTTTAAATGTTCTTGCTTTGTACTTAATTTTAATTGCCCTTACATTTTAAGTAAATCATTAGAAAGTTTTTTATGCTTTTCGTTGTTTTATATTGCACCAAAAGTTGATGTAACTGATACTTTAAATGACAAGTGTTATTATTAACTTCTAAAACATTTTGATCCTTTCCTCTATATAGTCTTTAAGCCTGAAACTAAGTGTAAGAACAACACAAAAATGATTTCGTTTAGTTATACATTACTTGCTCACTGCGATTTTTTCATAGCCGCGCACCCCTATCTGTGACAATACCAGTTTTGCCCTTATTTGCCAATGGTCCTTTTTGAATAGCCGACGCAATGTTGTCAGCCGTTTATTTTTGAAGTAGAAATAATAAATGATTTCAATCTCACTTGTAAGTTGTATTATAAATTGTGTTGTCATACGAAATTTTAATTACTATCTGAAGACTAGATATCACTCAAAGCTGAGTAGCAATCATCCTTCAATTGCTTATTTAAAGATTAATGCATATATATTTTAACGTTCAGGTAAAAGAAGAACGCAGGAATCGCGATGATAAGAAAATAACATCAGAATAAAAAACAGTCCGTTAAGGCCGTTATGGTGCAGTAAGACAGCGTCTGTAACGCGGTGGTAGTGGGTTCAATTCCCACTTGATGGAATGATTACATTTTCGATTTGTTCGCTTTGGTACTAAAGACAAATTGCGGAGCCAAGTTCCGCCACTCAATACGTTAATGGAGGACGGAGTGTCTTAGCAATAGATTCTCTCCGATTATACCGCAAATCCGTGAAACGGTATTCAAAAATATTAAATCAATAATCAAATCAAAAATGTTTTTTAAATCTTATAATATTAAGAAACAAATGTTTAATAATTCTTGTCTTTTCCTAAACGAATTTTGGGCAATATTTATTTTGAATTAATTTGAGTCACAACTTCGCAACTTGAACAAATAGTTATTAAATGCTGTTTTACGCTATTGTTTTTATTATTTTTTTTTTACATTCATACTGTATACTTCATACACAGCAGTGTAGACAGAGGGAGATAGTATATGCAGATCTTGTTTTGAGATACTTCATTCCCCATTTTCCGCCAAATTCTGTAGGTATTGTGTGGTAACTGGTGGAGTTTGCCTCGACACTACAGCAATGAAAATTCTCGAGCAGTTCGCAATGCATTGCATTTACAGTTACACTTTGTACCCCTGCGCCACACTTATTTGTTATGTTTTCTAAGAATGTATCACTTATCTAATATAAAATAATAGTTTTATATTTGTGAAAGCAAATATAAAACAATTAATAAATGAAAAAAAGAAAGTCAATAATATTGCATCACACCCGATTGAAATTAAAACACTTTGACAGTCTTTACCAAAAACTTTTAATTATTTTATATAAATAAAAAATAAGCTACACAACATGTAATCACAACTAAGCGTTAAGTGTAGACTCAAGTTCTCCACTAGCTTGTAATTCTTTAATTATATCTAGTCCTCCAACCAGCTCTCCTTTCACATATAATTGAGGATATGTCGGCCAATCTGAGTATGTTTTCAAGCCTTGACGCACTTCTTCATCAGTTAGGATATCAAATGTGTCATATTGAACTCTATGAAAATAAATAAAAATGTTTTAACAGTAACCTCATGCAAATAACTCTGATTATTAACTCTGACTAGTGATTTTTAAAATTATAATGTAGATATTGCTGTTTATTTTAAATTTATATAAATATGACACTTAAAATAGAAAAATCCACATACCCAGTTCCATTAAGAATTTGAATAAGAGTTCTACTAAATCCACATCTTGGAGCATCTCTTGTACCTTTCATAAAGATCATTACATTATGTCTATTTATAAGAGCTTTCAGTCTGTCTTCCAATGACTCTTTTGGTGCTCCAATCAGATCTCCTTTCCCACAGTGAGCTTTGACTTTAGAAGTTATTTGAGCAGCATCAGCTCCATCAATTCTGTCTATTTGGGAACCATTTTTAAATAAAATGACTGTTGGGACTGAATCAACCTTAAAATAGGACATAAATTACAGTATTAATCATATTTTTACAAATTCCTCTTAAAAAATATTTGATAAATGAGCAAATTAAGTGATATTGTGTATTTACTATTCATAATTGTACTACATACTTTATACTTCAGGGAGATTTCTGAAAGATTTTCTGCATCACATACACCAAATTTACTATTACTTGATTGAACCTCAGGTAGTTTTAATAATTCTTTTAACACCTCTGTTACTTGACCACACTGGTCTGCCCAATCTGCTGAGAAATGCACCACTGATAAAGTTGGGGATCTGAAAGTTGTTCAATTATTTTGGATTCAAGAAAATTTCACCATGAAATCGATTAAAATATAAGCATTTAATTGCTGATTGTTTTACTGGTTCCAGAATAATCTATTTAACTTGCCTTTAAGATATTTAAAAAATATTATCCATTACAATAAATTTAATAATTCTTTAAATAAAAAGGAGTTATTTTAAATTACAATATTATTTATAATATTATTAAATTAAACACGTACCGTATAAAGGTCGAGAAATTATCTACAGTATCAATGTTAGAGACCGACATTTTGTATAGGTTATGTTGTATAATGTTTGAATAATTATAATATCACCTAATTATGATAAACTTTACACTATGACGAAAGTAACATTCATCGAATAACGTTCAACAAAAACAGGTAAATAAAAAATTGTAACTAGAGAATGTATCGTTTAAAACTTGATAGCTACAATTTTTTTGTGTCAAAAATGACAAGCTGTTATACTTGTACAGATTCACAATTAACATAATAATTGAATTTGGAGTTTTATTGAATGATCCTTTGATTTACAATTTTATTAAATAAGATATCACAAATAAATGTTCAATTTTAATAAGAAAATTAAAAAATATATGTTATTTAAGCTTTGTTTATATGAACTGATTTATGTGTAAATAATATATTTTGTATATAACATAAACAGATATGGTTTTATTTTAATAATGTGATAATATATAGGATAATTAAGTATATAGGACATAATAATATTTTCTTTTATATAAATTAATATTATACTTAAATAGTATAATATAGAGTCGTATTGCCAGTTTCTTTACACTTTCCTATATTACGGCTGGCAGCCCCAATCAAGAATCTAAGACATAAATTGTTTCGCCGAAGAGGTTACAATAATGCATTGTCTTTAAAGATATTTAATATACGTAGAATATTTCATTAGTAACGTCTTTAATAATCTATTTATTACAAAATGGCAACGATTTCATCTGCCCCAGCTCCTGGAATGCACCAGATCGATCTTTCTAAGCTTAATATTCACCAGTTGGCCAAGTTGAAACAGCAATTAGATCAAGTAAGATTATTGGATTATAAAATATTTAAATGCCCATTGCTTTATCTTCTAAAATCAATATTATTAATTTTAGGAAATAAACGTTTTTCAAGAATCCTTACAAACTTTAAAAATAGCGCAAGGTAAATTTGTGGAATCTGGTGAGAGTGTTGAAAAGATAACACCTGAAACGAAAGGAAAGACTGTGCTAGTACCCCTGACCGGTTCAATGTACGTGCCTGGCGTAATAGCTGATCCAGAGAATGTCATTATAGATATTGGAACTGGATATTATGCTAAAAAAGTAAGTAGCAAATCTAAGATTTTCTAAAAATAAACTTACAAAAATATTGCTCTTTTTCTCTTTATATATGTATATAAAAGCAAAGAATAAAGTAATATTAATTAAAAAAGATACATCTCATCAGCAATAATGGTTTAGTAATGAATATAGAAATTTTGTTGCTTTAAAAATATTATTAATAAAAGTCATCAACTACATTCCACTGTAATTTAATTAATTACAGGATATAGAAGGTGCTAAGGATTATTTTAAACGAAAAGTCCAGTTTGTAACAGAACAAATGGAAAAAATTCAAGTTTTGGGAATTGAAAAATCTAAAGCACGAGATGCCATTATGATGATGATGGAAATGAAGGCTCAGCAGCAAGCACAGGCACAAAAGTCATCCTCATAACAAAGACTATTTTTAATAGTAATTATTTTGCACTTAAAATATAATTCTTCTAATTTTTTAATTTGGGAATATAAGCTTTTATGATAGACCCTTAAATTTAATAGTTTTATGTTAAATCTGCATGTTGGAAGTTAATAAGATTTATCTGTATCCTAGTCCATTGAATTGTAGCATATTTGATATTTTTTCATGTTTGTTTTGTCCCCAATATATTTTTGGTCCATTTTTTTGTACATTATACAGTTTATACATTATGTGCAAAGTACAAATATTCAGTAAACTAAAAATTTCTTGAAGCTTATTAGCTTTGTATTGAAGAACAAAAGTTGAATGCTCTTGAAAACATAGTATTATATAAAATTTTTGAGAAAGTTATAATAAAATCTGTGAAAATCTCAATTATGTTATGTTATGTATGTATTAACAATATTGCCTTTTCTGTTCAGTCTATTGATATAGTCACATTCTTTAGTGATGAATGGATAACACTTAATATCTACCAAATTGCAAAGTTTGTTTCAGCTATTAAAAATTCTCCTTGAAGGAGATAAAATTGATTAAAATATTTAATTACTTATATAAGTTATTTGTTTGTACCCAAATCCTTAAGCCATTAATATATTATATGAATATTCTCATGTTAATTCAACAACTAGAATTGTTTATGTTGATCTGAAAGAAGCTTACGACAAAATGAATAAATTAAATAATATACATTAAATTCATAATTTCATTTACAAATGCTTAAGAAATCAGTGTTCATAGAAAATATATTTATACCAATAAAAATGTTCACTGCTTTTCATTGCTTAAGGAAACTACTTAATTATGATAGAACAATAACACAATCATGTGATGTTTAGATGAAAAAAGTTGGTTGGTTCTTCTAAAACGCACTTTGTTTTGAAAAAAATAATCGCGTATCTGTTTATCTGACTACTGGAAAAGCGTTAAAAAATATAACTTTTTCTAATATATATCTCCAAATATACTAAACCATAGATATACGCGATTAATACGGTTAAAAAAGTTTAATTTCAAAAAAATGTAAAAATCTATCTATCGCGAAGGGAAAATTATTACCTGATATGTGAAGAATAAAATTACTTCTTTTGTGCGACACAAATTTATCACATACGATTTTTTGCGAGTATTTAAAGAATAAGAAAGAGGCCTTGGCTCTGTTATGTAAAGATATTATTACTATTAATTTGATTAACCAATTTTTTTCAAATTAATTAAGAGATTAATAATAGTTGTATATGAAAATGAAACATTTGTACTTGGCATTTTTATCTTTTTAAACCAATTTCGAGCCTTCCATCTTTGCTATATAGAGTTTTTTTTTTTTCAAACTCTGATATTCAATTATATAAAATGTTTTTTTTTATATAGATTATAATAAGGAGCTTAAACTAAAATAATTTTATACACATGCGACACCAAATGATTTATTTTTTATTTTAATAGGCCAAAACGATAGCGTTGATATCTACAATAGTCGCTTAATAAACTAACTTACTATGTATCTACAGTATGTTTTATAGTCACAAAACAATTTAAACTAAATAAGGCAACGACTGTTACTTAATGAGGGCTAAAAATTTGTACGACAGATGGCGGCACTTATGACAGTTGAACTAATTGTTAACAAAATAAAATTTTTTTCAATGTACACGGATACAACATTTACGACATTGTAATATACGTGTTTTTAAAATATATTTAAAATATATATAAAACGATTATATAGAAGTGCCATTTATAACGACTTTTAACCCTCACTTTGTAAACAATAACTATTATACAAGTAAGTATTGAAAAACAATTATTATGAAAATTGCAATATTTTTAACATGAACACGTGAAAAGGTTTTTAGTACACAATATTTTTTAAATAATTAATTAAATATCAATTAATTTAGATTAGCGTCTATAAACAGGAGTTGTGTTTCAAATATTCGTTAACGTGTACTATGTAAGAATTAATCGAATTAGTAAATATCGATGTCCCCAAGCGATAAGTTGGTAAACGAATTATTCTTATATATTCGAGATGGCGGTATTTTACTTTGGCTTATATTTATATGAAATAAAAAAGTATCATTGGTTAAGACAACATGTTTTTTTTAACTTATGACTCGGGGGCGTCTATATTGTTACTGATTGTAGCCAATTTTTAAAGATAAATTTATAATTTTGACTATAATATTGAATATTGTTGCATCACTACAAAATACAAAATAATGTCGGATTATGTATATATTTGTATCGATCAGTATTAACTGAGTCATAAAGACTGTTTAAGTAACAATTTTACATAGTACCTGCAATAAAAGTAAAGAAATGTATTCTTCATACTGTACATGTAAATATTTTTAATTTCATTTCAACATTGGTATTATTATTAATTAATATAGCAAAATATGTCGAATTGGACGAGATAAGTAATCCACCTGTTAATTTAGAAAGTCAATGCGAGATTTTTATACATAATCCGACATCGTAATTTTTCTGTTTTCGTACGTTATTTAAAAGTCTTATATTTACTTATCCCTTTTGAAATCCGTGTAAAATTATTGAGTAACATTAGGTACCCTAACAAATAATAATAATAATAGTAAGAGTAAATATTTACAATTTATTACATTATAACTGAGTATAGATTGTCACGGTCTTATACAGTGAATCTTATAGTGAGAAACAGGACAATTATCAAGAAAGCCGCCTTTGGCGATCAGTTCAACTCCAACACCCTTAGATTAAGCAATTTGTTTATTTACATAATTATATGAATAACACACGTTCAAATATTAAACGAACAGATCACTCGTCTGCTCGTCAAAGTCCTTATCTCAAATGGTGTAATATTCGGGGGCGAAATCGTTCGCTAGATTGCTAAGGAAATGAAAATCGGATGAAGAGTTTGAATTTTCTCCAGTAGTAGGCGTGGTATGTGTGGCCTCGTAAAACTGTTGGAATGATCCGTAACCGTCGCCACATTCACCTGCACTGTACGTTTCACCAGACGCAGGTGCGGGGACTCCCGCCGTGTACCCCGCAGGAGCTGATGCACTTTGTTGATTGTAAGAATTCGCATCGTAATAGGCATTCTTCGTATAATCACTGGCGTGTACGCTTCCCTTTTGTGCATCATTATAATAACTGTGAGCGTGATCGTGTTGTCCACTTTCGTGATAGTGGTATCCGTAATGGCTGTTCGGATAACTCATGTGATCTCCAGGATAGCCTTGTGTCTGATCATAGCCAGGATGACCATATGTGGCTTGATCTTTGCTGTAACTTCCGTAGCTATAATTTTGGTACATTTCGTGTGGATAAGATTGTCTGGATCCTATTCCATTAGCTGGCCTGGTGGTCGAAGATGCATCGGACTGTCTTGCATGTTGTGGGTTTCGCGTGTAGGTGTGTTGATCACCTTGTAGCGCTGGTCCATATGCTTCGTAGGATCTATTATTTTGTGGGTACTGAGCTAGTTTACCGACAAACTGTTTTGTGTCCATACGGAAGTCTGGATGCGGAACGAATTGGCCGGGTGGAGCATTACCCCGTATAACATAAGGAGGCATAGCGTTAGGTACTGCCTGAGGAATTGGAGGGCCTGAAGCTGCGTGTGGTGGTGAAGGTCGAGGGTATAATCCAAGGGGACTTTGATGCATGCTAGAAGGTGTACCTGGAGTAGATGACGGGGTTAAGTTTACTGAAGAAAATTTACCATCTGTAAGTCCAGCTATGCCAACAAGACCTTCTTTTGACGAAGATGGTGACACTTTACATCCTGCATCCAATGACGGAGAACGTTTTCTCGATTCTTGTTTTATTCGCTTCGCTAAATTTCTAGGTGCTACCGATACAGCGTTAGAAGAAGGTGCCTCTCGAGAGTCATCTTCGAGCTTATCAAGTGAAGATGAAGATGCCACACTTGAAGCGCCATCGCTCGCAAAGCTGTTGTTGTTAGTAGCGCTTGGTGTATTGTTATTTCGAGTTCTGGATGTAAGCTCAGGAAGATCTTCTGTTGGTGAGCATAAAGCTCCTGGAGGTAGTTCGCAGCCTTGACAACTCTTTTTGCCAGATAGAGGGCCATCGTCATCTAAAAACTTTTCTAGCCCCGTCTTAGAACTTTTACCTCCTTCTGATGTTGTGGAATCCTTATCATCGCCGTCTTCACTTTTACTCAAAGTTTGTCTTTTATGTTTCATACGCCGATTTTGAAACCAAACCTTGACCTGGGAAGACAAAGATTAACATTATTAAAATATCGTTGTACAATTAATGTTATTTTTTGATGATATCGAAATTTTAGTTAGTTTGTATTCATCTTATCGTAATATAAGAGCCTAGAAAATTTTATTTTCATATAAAAGTATGATGATTTTTTAAATATTTTTTTAAATCCACGCTGTATCCCGCATACGGTAGGCAGAGAGAGGGAAGCTAGTATCAAGACACTTCGTCCCCCACTTTCTGCCGAATTTGGAGGCATTACGTGTTAAGTGCCAGTCGTGGCGCAGTGGCACAAGAATGTGACTGTAAACGACTGGTTGTGGGCTCGATTCCCACTCGAGGAGTGGAAATTAATATTTTCATTTTCTTCGCTCTGGTGTCGAGGCAAAGCGCGGCGTTAAGTTCCACCACTTAACACGCAATGCCTCCGAATTTAGCGGAAAGTGGGGAACGGAGTGTCTTAACACTAGGTTCCCTCTGCCTACCCTGCGATGTGCGGGATACAGCGTGAAAAAAAAACGTGTTAAGTGGCGGAACTTAACGCCGCGCTTTGTCTCGACACCAGATCGAGGAAAATGGAAATATTAAATGTTTCCACTCCTCGAGTGAAAATCGAACCCAAAACCAGTCGCATTTACAGTCACACTATATGTCCCTGGGCCACGGTTGGCCCCAATTAATGATTTTTAAATAACAAAAAATACTAGAACGTTGTCATTTGTTCACACACTACACGTTATACCGTACAAATATTATAAGATGAAAATATCAATATCTTTATTTCTATGTTATTAGGACTTTGGGCGTATAATGCGTTGGTGCAGTATTAAAATAACCTTGAAGCTGTATTTTCAGCAATTTAATAAATTATAAATTAATAAATAAATAAATATGATGACGACATGTGTCAAATTTTACCTGTCTCTCCGTAAGGTCAAGAGAAGCCGCAATTTCAATTCTTCTTGGTCTACATAGATACTTGTTAAAGTGGAATTCCTTCTCTAATTCTAACAGCTGAGTGTTGGTGTAGGCTGTTCGTAGTCTTCTCGGTAAGCCATTTTCTGAAACAAAGAAAAATTAAATGATTTACAGTGTTTTTATTAAAGCACAACTTTTGATTAAAACTTCGAATTTAGTATTAATGTTATAGTATTATGTTCGTCGAAGTTTAAATAACAGGTCTGCGAGCGGCTCACGGGTGCGCTTTCCTTTAATGTAATAACTTGATCGCATGTCAGAGCACCGCCCTTGACGCCATTGTGTCGAAACAGTTCTTTTTATTTTACCACAAATACGAATTGGAATTCGAAATTCAAATTACAAAAGGGCGGCGAATAATGGGGCGATCGTGTTCGCGTGACGATTCCGCAGGGCTCGTGTGTATTCGCATTATAATTAAGGCATTTGATGCTATGGCTTCTAAATTTTGTGTAATAAAGACTATTTTAGTGTTTGTTTTAAATTATTTATGTTGGGTGGTTTTTGATTGATGTGGCTCGTGAGTTTCGGCTCATGCTATTGGGCAAGGACAGCTGTCAATCAAAACGTAACGTCTCCTTCTCGTGCCGCGTCGTTGCATTCGCACACCCCCATGTAATACATTAAATGTAATTTAAATATCTTTTTTATTATTGTCATTGATTGTAGTTTATTTATTATCGTTATACAATTGTTTTTTTGTATACAGCTGGCTGAGATGTAGGCACCATAGGGCTTATAATATTCTGGCGATGAAAATTTTTGCCTCCTCTTACAAGTGGATGAAAATAACAGATGGTACCTATAACTTATTAAATTGTAGAACATATATTGGTGATTCTTTGAAATTGAGAATATCACTAAACCTTAGTGTACCTTTGGTATATTAAGCTAAATGCCTCTGGTATATGACGCCGAATAAGTAATTAATTATGAATATCAATATTAGGACCAAGTTAAATTTCATGACATTAGCTATAAATAATTTTCCTATGCACACCTTAGATTAAACTACATAACTAAATCATATGTTAACTGAACCTGAAAGCCGATAACGCCTGGTCAGCCTGTAGAATAATTACGGGTTTCCAGGTAGGTACAACGATTAACACAAGCGTTGTACAGCATTCAGTTATGTAAGGTTTCTTAAGACATTAAATAATTCCCAATGTATGTACCTGTAAGTATGTACGGACGCCATTCTGTTAAATTAGATTTTTTTATACTTTGATATACATATGTCAAATGTGCTAAAATATTTAAAAAAATTAAATAAATCATTTCTTTCTCTTCTTTATAAATGTCGGGGTGTAAATATTATTTTGGGCTGCTTAATGACTAGATATAAAATTGTTCATACTTAACTTACTTTAGTAAAAGAATGTTACTTTAAATTATGAAAAATTAAGTCTATATAAAAAAAATAGAATTTGAATATTTTCAATACTTCCAAAATTCGTTTAAATTGTAGTAGGTATTTGTATAATGTATTATATGACTTATACATATGTCCACTACATACATAGCAAGTTGATTTCTCTACGACTGCTCACACAAATGCAAGTGTGAAGTTTTTGCTTACTACGATTATGCAAGCTCAAGAGGTTCCGCGTATAATGTTCACATTACCGCCCTGTCCCTCCTTACGCACTGAACTTTCTTCGATGACACCAACGCGGTGCTTGTTTTTTTACGACGTTATGTTATTTTTGTTATGAAGTCGACTGAATACGTTATAACTGTAAAGTTGTAGTTAATTTAGTAGTCATAGATTGTATAAAAAATCGAGTCATCGGTAACATGGATAATGGTTAAGAATCAATTTAATTTTAAAAATAAGTATGGTAAATATAATAGGATAACTCGCTTAGGTAATTTAAAACGTCATTTTAGTTTTGTATATGTAATGTAATTTAAGAATTGTATACAAATCATTTTAAGGAAAAAAAGAATACGAGACTGTCTGTAGTGCTTAAGTACGTAAATAAAAAAAAGAAAAATTAGGTACGCCTTTATTCTTTTTTACGGTTTTCTAAGTAATAACTAATAGGACTAACAATCTAGTGTCAAAAGAACCTAGTGTCGAGATACTCTGCTCTCAACTTTTTATGAAAATTTTGAGAGACAAAACGAGTCGTTGACGGCTTGGTTTTACCAGATTGATAAGACCTAGACTAGAGACTAGAGAAATTAAATTATTTATACAAACATTTCCCTGAATCAGAATGGAACCCATAACCAACCAATGGTATTTTACTATAATTTTACTGAAAACGTCGTCCTACTGTGCCACGATGGCATTTTTAAATTTCTTGTCAACAATAGTGATTGCAAATTCAAAAAAACTTGTGACTTTCCAAATAAATTCACTGAACGTATTACAATCATGTAGCTCGTTATTCCAACAAATCCATTGTAACGTACAACAAGTAGGTAATAAATGGTGTTGGAGGCGCTTGTTTAACCCTCGTACGAAGCGGGGTACTCCGCCGGCCGAAGATTTACTGCGGATTAAGGGTCACTTACATCGCTCAAGTCAACAGTCGCGATGTCCGCACTTAATTTGCTATCACGGTACGTACCCCCTGTTATATTGAATTATATCAGGTCCGGCTACCTGAAATATATTTTGTTGAAATTTATAGTAATGTTGTAATTTTGTTTATTTTCACGGGTTTTTTGCGCAGGATTTTGGTGCTTTGATGCGATCATGGCGCAAGAAAAACGCAATGGATGTGAGTTCTATTCCCACTCAGGGGAATGAATATATATTATTTTCATTTCTTCACTCTGATACCTAAGACAGAGTGAAACGTAGAACAAAAGTAGGAGTAGTAGGAAAGCAGCCTCTTGACACTAACTTCCTACTGCCTACCCTGCGGTGCGAAAAAAAAGGCAAGCTGGTGTAGAGCGTCTTAAATAAAAGAATATACTTACTGGAACATACTTTGCATTTGAAATAATGTAATTAGATCTATATGAATGTTGATATAAGTTAGTAAAAAATAAATAATTTACATAAACATATTTTAAATCAAATCACTATAATAAATATATAAAAGAATTTTTAAATTGAATTCGTACAAATAAGATTTTGAGAATATTCCTATAATTTCAACGCTACAAGCGGTGTAGTTGTAAACAATTTGCAAAGTGTATGTGCGGTCCCCCAAGGGCAGGTTTGAATAATTAATCAAGAGCCGGTAAAGGATTAATGCGGTGGTCAGTTGGCGGTTGGATACCATTAGAGAACGTTCGATGCCCCGCCGCCGCCGACTAAATGCTGCGGTCACATTATTTGTTTCGCACTCCCTCACTATACGCTGGGGATGCTTGAAAACTTCTCTAATTAATTTTATTTAACTTATAAGATACTAAAATTACAACATATGTTCTAAATACTATGTAATGATGCCGTCATGTCGCAGTGTGACTGAGTTTGATTGTAAACGAGATGGTCGTGAGTTCGATTCCCACTCGGAGGAATAATTATATTAAAATTATTTTTATTTTTTGTATTTAAGAAAAAGTGTAACGGTCAGTTTATCGACCTGTAATATTTCGATTTCGGGCGGAATGTGGAGAATGGAGTGTCCTGACAATAGCTCCCCTATGAGTACCCCGCTATAGGTTCCTTCTAAAAACCCCTGAAAAATCTTAAAATTGAAAAATAAACATAAATACCGTATATCATATACCTAAAGATGTACTAATAGTGAAATAGATAAGTGTTTAATATTTTGACAAATACCTATTTGACTGGACTAAGAATAAAGGGACATACAAAGTAGACATTTAAAGATTAGAAATTATAAGATAAAAATTAAAATAATACAATATCCATAATATAGTATATGAAAAAATATTATTTTATGTCAAAAATGTGTATTGCCTACGACACGAGACGCTACGCCTTACACTTGATAGAGTACCAAACATTTATTTCAAATGTTACGTACACGAACCTACAGTTGTTAGAGGCAACTTGCTTAGGGGAGAACGGTTTCGGTGAGATATATTACGTTATGAGGTGTAAAAGGCATAAATGTAAAAATTCAATATTTCTCAAGCAAAAAGTAAATTTTTCCGCCATTCTTTGTTGGTTACTGCTCCGATTAGGGTGTAGCGTGGGGGCTAAAAATGTTTAACAGTTTGCTTAAGTTTTCTATCAATATTTGATATATTGAACATTATAATATAATTTAGAATTTCATAATACATTAGAATTGTTAATATTTATAGTACAATTTGTCACCAGCAGTTCTGTTTGTATGGACTTTATAAACCCTTTCTATAATATTTCCATTTTTATCTTCCGTAGTTCAGACTTAAACGCAATCTGGAAAATGGGTTTCTAGTTTACCTTGGGATTTCAAGAAACTCAACTAGTGCTTACTTATACTATCTACCTAATGATTCCAGCTTTGTACGTGCTCTAATTCTAGTTTCCTACGCGCAGTAGTATTGGCTGTATGTAGCCTCCCTGTCACTCAGTGAGTAACTAAATAGTCTTACATATATTGATTGACCTACTTAGTATAATTAACATTTATTTACATTAAGCAGGTACGAAATAAACAACTGATAGCTTCTTTATCAAAATACGAATCTTAACCACGGGACTTACGCTTATCTCATTGTCTGTCACTGTTCAATCGATCATGTTGTGGATTTGTATTTTTCCGATTGTATGGGGTCTGTTTGACATTGTCGCATCAATTATAAGCGTGGATTACGAGGAGACAGATCTAAGACGGTTCAATTTCGCAGTGCAGGAGGGTTAGGGTAATATCAGAAAGTTACTAACCTTTTGTAAGTGGGTACTCGTGTTATAATGAATTAATTTTTAAAATATTATGCTATATTTTAATACAGGCTAGCCAAAGTGAACGTCGAGTCAAAGCATTCCGTTCACTAATTTTCGTTGACATCGAGACATTGTGCCTTAAGTAGCAGAACTTAACGACGGGCCTTGTCTTATTCTATAAGTTTCAAAATTGTTTAAATTATATATTTTTGTTTAATTGATGCATATTTATAATAATAGTTACGCATACAAAGGCGATTACATATTTTGTCAGCTTCTTGTCTACCCCTAATCTATTATGTTAAAGTTCTGTGAAAATGTAATGAGCACTCAGAATCCCAAATCCATTTGGCTGATACGGAGGTTATTAAAAGTTGTCGCGGCAGACGGCGCAACTTTGGAACAGTTTGACAGCTTCCCGGGGGATCCCTGTTCGATTCCGTCAACGAAGAAATTTCGTTAATCCTTTAGATATTATATATTTAACTCAAAATGATTTCCTTTTGTTTATATATACTTCAAGTATATAGGTGAATTTAATAGATTTTTGTATAATTTTAACTATCAGTTTATTAAAAAAAATATGTTTTAAAAGTCAAATAATACTTTATTAACTACCTATTTCGACCTTTGCTATCTCTATTAGACGACCGATAATAAAGACTTTGAAAATGCAAAACGCTTAAGACTGGCGGTATTTAATTGCCCTTGAAAGGGGCGACAAAAAATAAACGGCGGGATATAAATAACGGTGCACTTTTCATAATCGCAATTGTCGCCGGGAGAATATTTAGTGCGCAGTAAAACTGTCCTGATTGTGGGGAACGTTTAGTTGGGTACAAGTATAAGACATTGCCTGTTTATGAGCTATAACTGTTTGAATGTAACAAGCTCTATTAATATTATGTTAATATTATTTTGTTCACTATATGAATTCTCTGAATTAGATTCTTTTTTTTATTTACTTGGCACTCATTCTCTAGAGTATATCGATTGTCCTGTTTATAATAGGAAAATCGATGTTTATTTTTTTCCTCATATGACAATTTATGGGATCGTGGCGGATAAATATGGTCAAATTATAAAAATAAAATTAGTGCAACGAGATTTGTCTTTTAGGTACAGTATCATCTCTATATTTTTTATGTTACTAGCATTTATTACATTTTATTTTGGGTGTACTCTTGTATATTTTGTGTGATATGACACTTTAGCGTCTTTTACAGATATATAATATACGTATGCTATATCTACAGAGCTTTGGTATGGCCACTAGCTATGTCTAAGCAGCAGTGACGAAGTGTGAAAGTTTTGCAGAACTAAGCCACGTTGCGTTAAATATATTAAGAATTATCCTTCAACGAATAATTTACAAAAGGTAAGCCAGTAGGAATCGTGTTATATGGATTATTCGTTACTGCTAAGCAAATAGATATATTTGGAACTATGTACATATTTCATTTATTGAGACATCGTAAAGTAGTGGGACAGTGTTGAATAATAATATTAATATTTAATACTTTATTACACTAACAATAGTTAACAGTAAACACATGGGAATAAAAAATGAAGTACAATTTGTAAAGGTGACCAGGCAGATTGTAAATAAGCGACCATTGCGGGTTTGATTTCCACCCTGATAAATGACTATATTTCAATTATTTTCATTTCTTCCTTTCATTTTATGTCTGCTGAGACGTAGCCCCCATCCAACATGTAATTGTCCAAAAATTGGACAAAAAGTAGGCAAATAAGATAACACTAGATATAGGTAGACTATACTAGATAGGTATATAGCTTGATAGCAAGCGAAATAAGCGTGAATCTGTTTTTTTTTATTTCATTTTTAAACTAAAAAATAAAACAAAGAATTTCTAATAGGAAGTAGATTTCACAAAAGAAGCGAGGAAGGCATGGCGTTGGCAAATAAATTTTATTTATCAAATAAAAAGGATGGTAGGGTCGTTTTTCACTGCGGCGGGGACATTATCGCTTCTTTTAATTATTATCCCGCCGATATTTTGTGCCACGCTCTCTTTGACATCTTAACTTCCTGTCTGTCTAATATTTTAAATTTATAATAAAATATCTTATTTAATTAAATATAAGTGTAAATACAATCTAAGTTATACACTAAAATAATGAACGCGTCAAACACAAAATATATTTGTAAGGAGTTAATTTTAGAAACTGTTACAGATATTAGAAGAATTTGAAATTGTCAAAGCACCTACTAACTAACTTTTATATATCATTGCCATAATCTGATAATTATTATTTACAAAAAAAAAACAAAGTATTGCTTCTATTTTGACTTTGCAACTGTCAATAGTATTACAGTTATCATTTATTGTTCAAATGTAAATAGTGTTTAATATTCCAGATTTCTAACCTTGTATATTTTAGGGATGAATGTTTATATATAAAAAATAAGAAACATTTTAATTCGGCGAAGGGCGGTACGCCCTCGCCTCGGCCTAAGGAAATGAAGGAAAAAAGCGGCGGAAGCTGCCCCCCTCTTGCTTGTGGCTTTATAAATGGAAATTTATTGTCAAACACTCCGTCAATGCTCCCAGCATTTAAGAATTTTTACCTAATTTCACCCTCCGTTGTCCACTTTTAAGGCAGTTCAGCGTGACTGTCAGAAAAGTTAGTGTAAGTACTTTGTAAATTATTTTTCTAAGTGAAAATTTCAAGTTCATAATTCACTTTATCGCCAACGAAATATTTCATTTTAATATTGTATCTATAACGTAATACATGAAATCATTGACCAATGTAACTAGATAATAACCAAATATATTATATATTAACTATTATCTTACCATTTTAGCAGGTTTTCGGCAAAATGCTTATTTTCGTGAAGAAGTTATATTTAACGTATATTTAACTCAATTAATAGACACATAGTTATAATTAAATTTTAACTATTTTGATAAAGTGGGGAACGGAGTGTCTTAACACTAGGTTCTCTCTGCCTACCTGCCTGCGGGATACAGCGTGAAGCTAAAAAAAAAAGAAAAAAAAAAAAAAGAAATATAAAACTATTTTATTGTCCGCAAAAAAGCTGCACAAAGTTTACAAGAACACCCACAGTTATATAAAAATTACATAATACTATTTATTAGTAAAAGTACGCATCATAAAATAACTTTGGACTGTAGTTGCTTTAATGAAATTTACTCTCACTTAAAAAACATGTAGTGCAGGGCCGTATTCTATAATACTTTCTTAATTTTATATTCTTTTAAAAGGTTCCTATTTAGCTTAAAGCTCTTATAGTCTTTACATTTTTTTTGCAAGTTATAATTTTGTGTTTCTTCATAAGAAACATCTTTTGTGTCATAAGTTGTGCGTTCGTAAGTTCTTTGTGCAGACTCTGCCTACACTTTATAAAAATTTACGAAATCTCTATAAATAATATTAAGACATATTGCTTGTACATATCCATGAAATATATCATTATATGTAATAGCCAATGAAAATTTATATGTTTTAGTTTTTTACATGAACATTTTCCCAAGTAGATTTGAAGCAACAACCGACCCTTACTGTCACGAGTCAAACATGCAAGTATGTATGCTATGACAGCGTCAAATAATAGATTATTTAAAATTAATAACTTTAGTCCTAGTCTAGTACTTTAATTACTTACTTTACGTCTTAATTCTTAGTATAGTTTGAAAAGACATTACAAACAAGAAGCGAGTAACTTAATACAAAGAGTAACTTAATACTCGTTCAAAAAATTTCAGAGTAGTTCATAAAATTTACTTGAAATGAAAAGCTGGTTTGTTTCCCTGCAATTGAAAAGAGCGAGGGAGCGGTGGCGGCTGATAGGGCACTTACTGTAAAAGTTAAAGCTAATTGCCCTTAAGACATATTTTTAATTTCATTGCCCGCTCCTTCTTTCTTAGTGTTTGAGTTTACTAAGCCGCGGTACGGGGTAGCGAGTAATTGCCATTTTTATTTGAGATAAGGTCGCATTTTAATGTCAAACATATTTTATGGTGTCATTAACAAATGCATTTGATTATTTTATGTAAACATAAATTTCCTATGATTTTAACTTAATAACATATTTTAAATAATATTTTAAGTGAAAAAATACTATTAATTAATATATTAGTACTTAGCTAGAATTTGCTATAGCAAAGGCTGTAGTCCTTTGCTATAGCAAATGCTAGCTATAGCTAGGATTTTTTTTTTAAATTTATTAGATATTGTTCATGAACTACATTTTTTGCGAGAATTTATGATACGTAAGAAGATAGTTTATTTTGGTTATTCCTAATAAATTATACCTATTATTATTTTTTTATAAGTATCACAAATGATTTGGATGAAATCCAAGTTCAGCTATTAATCACGAATAGGTATATCTATAAGTAGACGATTTATATAGATAAAGCGTAGTTTTTTCTCTTGTTTCTTGGCTTACAATTCCCATGAGGTCCACAGGAGCACGTGGCATAAAGCAGCGGCCGGTAGCCGCCGTCGCTTTTGTACTCTTGCCACATAACTATTCATTCTGTCATTTCATTTTCATAAATGAATCATTCTTCATTTGAATTCGGCTCGGAATTGTGAGGTTTTTTCTTTACTGTTGACCTGACCACCGCGGGGGTTGCCGCCATGACTGATGGTATTATAATCGTTTATTTTTCTTTACATTCTTATCACTAACTATTGTTGTTAGTTGCCGGCAGCTAGCTTAAAGGATGAATAATTTGTGTTTTTACTATTCATTTTTTGTATTTATGGTATAGTTGAACGTAACGAGTGGGAAACGTATAGGGTACACAGGTTGAATGCTAATTTTGAATATTCCTTTAAAATAAAATTAACGAACTATATGGTTTTTGATTTGTCATCACTAAGGAGGCAGATAGATTTATCCAGCGGGCGTGACACGGGAGTCGACTGTCAATAGATGTCAGTGACAGTTCTGATGAATGAGGACAACCGTTAGACGTTGCGCCTGCGCAGCGCCACGTCATTAGCTCCATTCACGGCGGAGATTAAAAGAAACAATCCGACACTGTCTGGCAACTAAACGGAAGTCCATACGATTGTCGGTATGCAACATTTTAAATTTTGTCTCTATTCTTAGTTATTCTTTTGTCCAACTTCATTTTACAGATAGTAATAACAGCTTAGGGTATTATAAAACCGAAATGAAACTCAATAATACTCAGAATATATTAAATCGAAAAGTATTTTTTGAATTTTACTGGTACTATATGAAAATATATGTAAAATACCACATTGCAAAATGTATGTAATTTTTTTTGAAACAATACAGTTATTAACAAGGTCTAATTAAATGTTCCACTTGCACTACCGTCAATAATTTCTAAATGTACTTTCTAGAAACATACAATTTCATGTCTAATTTAAAACGGCCAGCAAACAAAAAGTGCTCCGAAAATAAAAACACGGCTTATTTTAACACTTTGGAATCACAAATGAGATCTATATTGGATGTTTTTTGTTTTACATTTTATTTTCGTCTGTCATGTTCACAGACCTGTCGATGGACGGCTATCATATTTGAGTTCCAAGTAATGTATGCTACACATGCAAGATTTTTTATAATGGTTTCAAAAACATACTTAAAAATATATTTCAATTTAATTAATTCAAATACGAATTTAATATTAAAAGAAAGGCTGAGAAAATTAAACGAAATTATTTAACCGCTAATAAATAATCGATACCTAGAATACCTAGAGCATGTAGTTCTAATAATGTTTACTATTGTGATTTTGAAATTAAGATTTTTTTATTTTAAAATCATAAAATAAGTACCTTTGGCTTAATTTCATGTAAATGTATATTTATGATTTAAATATTTCTAGAATCAATCAACAAAATTTCATGACAACATTTTGTTTATTTAGAGACCTAAAAGTTGCGTGTATTTCGACGTTGACTGGACTGACGAAAGATGAGCTTGACAAAATTTTCTTGTTCACAGTGAACATGTGTATCTGTTAAATAATCATTTTAAATAGATTGTTATTTAACATATGCATGTGACTATAGTGTTTTTTAAGTGTTTCCTTTCAAAAAATGCTCTATCTAGGTGATGTACCCCGCTCGATTGTTTTAATAAGCGATAGGTAAGAAGTATCTATAGGTACACCTTTAGGTAGTTATCGATGATGATAGATGAATGATGATGATGACGAAAATGATAGAGCCCAACCCTGTATCTTGTTATTTATATTCTTTATATTTCAGTGCAGTTATCATATTTATTTTATCAATCTATACAAATAAATAAAATTAAAGTGTCACTTTGGAATATTTGAATTATCGCGTTTTTATTAGACGCATCTGCATATATTTGTACTCGTACACGGTACATATACCAAAATAGTAATTTTTACAATTTTTGTTTGTCTGACAAGCAGCTGACGGAACTTTCGCTGGCAGATAGTTGATATAATATAAGGAGCAACTTAAGCTACTTTTATTTTAGATTGTCGTTAAATCTGAAAACTGAACAATAACTATTTTGTTAAGTTATACGGGGACGAAGGCGTAGGCACAGCTAGTATATATTTCATAAGGATTTTAATAAGCTATTTCCTTAATTATTACAAACATAGGAAAGAAGGAAATTTATTTAATATATTGTATGACTTTGTTACATTATACAATTATTATTAGATATCAATGAAATATTATGTACACATATAAATTATAATTACCATATCTTGTTTAGCACAAGCTTAAAGCGTATTACCATTAAGTCATATCGCAAGACTTTATAATGCGAAAACTTAGTGTGGACACCATTTAAGTGGTCATCAAACCGTGCTCAAGTAATAACTTAACCTATTATCGTAAGTTAGCCTTCATTAGGGACAATACATGACCCTTGACGTATGGTGTCCAAACTCAGCCCGTTATATGCAACTGTCGCCAATGGACTCCAGAATGACCAACTTGCCGGCCAACTTTCCTCTTGAATATTCCACGTCCTTGTTTATGGACATAACGGCAATTTCAGCTGGTTTTGTGGCTTGGAAAACTTTTGCGTTCCGTTGGATAAGATATACAGAAATGTAGGTTTACTACCAAAGTTATGGTGTAAAGTTGTTATCGTGAACAGTGTGCTATTTGTTGTTATTGTTAGTTTTATTTCTAGTTTTGAATATATATTTTAACAGAAGAATTATATAAATTTGACTTAATAATAATATTCAGTAACGTTTCTTTATAATATATGCTTATGGTGGATTGAAGGGCAATCGGTATAAATATCTTTATTAGACTAGCCTAGTTAATGACGCTTGCCATTCAAAAAGCAATATCTCTGTTTAGATTGAAATGAAGCCACCAAGTAGCACCAAATTCTCTCTTTGTCTATTCTGCATATTGTTGAAGTTACGGAATGATTTAAAATGTAGTTAGTAAATTTCATGATGCAACTTCATTAAAATAAAATCTTATTTTTTTAAAATACCTAAGTATAAAGTATTTAGATTTGTAATATAATTAAAAACTGTATTAAAAGTATTTACACCAAAATTGTATTTGTTCTTCTTTTATTACTATTTGTTTTTTTTTTGTTAATCCTCCTGGTGTAATAAAATATTTAAATAAAATAATTAACAATAAAGTATTTATTACGGTACTATATTTTTTTTATTTTTTAACATGCTGTACCTCGCACGCAACAGATTAGAGAGAGGGAACCTAGCTGAGAAAATGGAAATATTAAATATTCCAATTTCTAGAGCGGGAGTCGAACTCACAACTAGTCACATTTTGTGCCTCTGAGCACTCTAGGGGCCAGTCGTACTATATTGATTATAAAAAAAAGACTATAATATTATTTGTGTGCAAAAAGATGCAAAAAAACACGAAAAAAATATTGAACGAACTACAGAAAAAATATTGAATACAGGAAACAAACGTAATCGAATTGAAAGAGCTTTGATCACCATAGCATTCAAGTTTTTTCATTTTCAAGTGATTTAGATATTACTGATCGAGTATTTAAGGACAATATTTGTTAAGCAAACAGTTCAGTAGGGTGGGGAGTTGTTCATAACACCGACGTTATTCAAAGGGCGGTAAGTGCAAGTCACTCATATCAATATCAGGGTCTCCCAACATCGCCGGGTTTTGTTTCACCAGTTTTTATTCTAACTTTAAACTTTTACCTAAACAAATGATGTTAACATTATATTCAGATTAATGTTTCTAGCTAGTGTTATGGTATCAGTTGCCTTCATGATTATTTTCGTGGCAAGTATTGAACGGTTAAAGGAATTCTTTGCCATTAACTCGATCTCGACCGAGTCTCGATTTCGTGAATGTGAATATCTTGCTATGCGGTAAAAAGTGTGAAGATAATTTTATGTATTGTAATGAATCTAAGAGATAAAAACAGACTTTTTTAGTAGTATTTATTTTATCAATTAAAAATTCATATAGGCTTAGTATGAGCGCTGTATTCATCCAAATTTATTACAGCGCGTTAATACAATATATATTTTTTTTAAATATTAATAAAATTAAATAAAATAAATAGCGTCTTTCGATTACGTCAAAACAAAAAAAATAGGAAAATATAAATATTAGGAGGAAAATGTGTTTAAATTTAAAATAATTTGCATTTCTTCGCTGTGACAAAAAAGAGCTTGATGTTGACGTTTTCCCACTTAATATGTGATGGAGATTCGATCGAGAAGTGGAGAACGGAATGTCTTGACACTAAATTTTCCCCTACTACTCCGCTATGCGGGATAAAATGTGATATTACAAAAAAATAATAATAAAATAGTTATATTAATTGATATAACACATCGAATGTAGCAACGCATTTCTGCAAATAGTTAGTTTTTGTCCGCTCGCTTCCATTATTTACAGGAAGCATGTTACATATATTACGGTCACATATTCACGAGCGAATGCAAGTGAATTTTTACATATTTACGCGCATATAACATGTATTAATCTATTGCGTCGTCCACGTCAGTATGGTCACGATATCCTTTAATTTCCTTCATTTTATCAAATCATAGATTTGATTTCTTTTGAACATTCATTTAGAACCTTGCTAGAGAGGTTCTAGTGTCAAGACACTTTTCCCTTCATTTTTCGCCCAAAATCAAACATTCGACAAATTTCGACATTGCACGTTGAATGGTGGAACTTAACAGAGCGCTTTGTCTGTGGTACGAGATATATACTCGTAATCATTCCCTGATTGGTAATCAAACGCACAACCACATGAAGCAGTAGAATCTGCGGCTCTTATGTGTGTATGTATGTACGTATGTAAATGATTATGTTGTAGAGTAATTTATATAAAATTATTCATTTACTTTATTTTTCTAGATTCTCACATTTTTTATGTACTACGAAGGTGTTCTCTGCATTGTTTCTTTGAATTATGCTTTAGGTGGCCTGTAAGAGATTACTAATAATGATAATAAAGTCTCCTTTGCATACTATAATTCATTATGGTCGTGTTCATTTTTTATTTGTTCTTTTTTTTAACTGTTATGTATATGTGCAATAAAGTATTTTATCTATCTATCTCTTCGGAGTGTTTCGGGGTACACCGAACAAAAGTAACAATGTTAATTGCACTTACTGAGAAGTTTTACAGGTGAGCATTTCGCGTAAATTGAATTTAAACCTAGGATAATCTGCGAAAACAGGAAATATGGAATTAAATTTTATGTAATATTGTTTTTATTCTTATTGTGACAGTTTAAAATGAAAACCATACATATATAGTTATAGAAACCAATATAATTAAATTTCACAAACATACGTTATATCCAAAACATTTATATTAATTCAAAATAGATTGGCTGTTCGGATTAGATAGCGTTAATTTGAATTGTCCTTCAATGTAAATGTTTTGACATATATTAGAGATTTGACATTTCTATTTGAACGCATATACTTACAAATTTTAACATTACTTACTATTGTCATTATTATTTACTTTTATCTATATACCTTAAGTATATTACGCCAGTGTAAACGCATATAGATGAAAACTTCGTGGATGATAAAAAACCATAACAAAATAATATTATAAATTAAAAGCGAATTAGATTTGTGAAGTTAAAAAACAGTTCACGTCTCTAAATTAATAGTGGTGATAGTCAGAGAGCACCGAACCGAAGAGAAATTTTGGAGTGTTTTGTCACTAGTTAAAACACGCCAAAATCGAGATAATGCTTGTTGAGTGGCGAAACTCAACCCCGCTCGCTTTATCTTAGGTACCAGAACGCAAAAATGAAAATAATACGTATTTTATTTTTCTCCCGAATGAGAATCCAATCCACGATCATCGCGTTTACAGCCAAACGCTGCGCCACGACGGCCCACTGCGCCACGACGGCCGCCTCCGAAGTAAAGTTCTATTTATCAAATAACACAAACAAAATTGAAACATAGATATAAGTTTATTTAGCTTAACGCTATATCCCGCACACAGCAGGGTAGGCAGAGGGAACCTAGTGTTAAGACACTCCGTTCCCCACTTTCCGCCGAATTCGGAGGCTTGCGTGTTAAGTGGCGGAACTTAACGCCGCGCTTTACCTCGACACCAGAGCGAAGAAAATGGAAATATAATTTCCACTCCTCGAGTGGGAATCGAACCCACAACCAGTCGTTTACAGTCACACTCTTGTGCCACTGAGCCACGACTGGCCACAAGTTTATTTAGTTTACACATTAATTGAGTTTCACTGAAACATTCTAATTTCTAAGAGTATTGCATATATACCTACCTATAAGATGAAAAAAATAAATGGTTTTCGATGTGGCAAGCGCAAAGGATGATCGTTTCCCGGTAGCACTGCGATTGCAATTTGCGTTCAACTAAAATCACCCTATTGTGGAGTTGCGACCGTTACATTTGCATCGCGGTACGGTTAGACGAATAGATAGTTTTAATTTACGCGTATATTTAGTCTTGTAAGCTCATTTTTGATTCAAAGTATGAATTTTAAGGACTGATTTAATTTTGTTAAATTACATTTATGCATACGTTTAAATTTTTGGAGTTAGATACGTAATGTTTGAAATGAAACTATTTCCGTATATATTTCGTATTCGAAAATACATTTTTAGAAAACCCAACGTTTCGAACACTTTGCAGTACTTTTTATACTTGGTCACAGGTAGACTAATGACTACTAGAGCAGTCTAATGTATTTTAGAACACTAAAATATACGCGATTAATCTAGTTAAAAATAGTTTGATTTCAAAATGTGGGCGAAAACGAAAGATCGTATTATTTGTAATTTTTTGTTATATGTATGTATTATCCAGTAATAGTTTACGTAAATTTCTATTTTGTTATAGTTATTCGTGTTTATATTTTAATATGCGAAGACTAATGCAAATTAAATATTTTAAAATTTTGTTACTTACAAATTGGTTGTTTTAAACAGTCTTAGCCAATACATTATCGATAGTATTTGAAAATCCATAAATATCTGTAGTTAGTCAATAGAGAAAAAAAAGTTAATTACATGATTTTTAGAAAAACAAATTCTGATTTGTTTTCCTTTGAACCTAAAAATGCTAACTCTACCATGAATAGTCACATTGAACCCTTATTAAAAATTCTATATTGTTAAAAAATCTATATGTTGCCTTCTAACACAACGCGCGGCGTTAAGTTTTGCAACTTAACACACAATGTCTCGATTTCGGGCGGAAAGCGGAGAACGGAGTGTCTTGACTCTAAATTTTCTCTGACTACTCCGCTATGTGATAAAAAGCCGATATACCATTTTCAATTACCAATCAAATTAAACATACAACTAAGATATCTACAACTCTATAACAGCCAAGATGAAAAACAAACAATTACGAACGTAAAATAATTTATATCTGCATATTTTCTTTTTATGACTTGTGTCTGGGAGTGCCAGCTTTTAATTTTGCCAGTGAACGACTTCGATTTTTCTGCACTTTTAAAAAAGTAACTTATCAGTTAAATGAAAAGGGATAGAGAGCTTTATTATCGCGAGAGGGAACAGGCCGCACGTTATGGAGGGAATGAAAAATAAAACAGGGGAAGAAAGTTAAGCGTCCGTGACTTTCCAAGATTTTTTCGGCATTTATATTTTAAAGTTTACGCTCGCTGTTTGTACCGAGTGTATGAGGCAAGCGTTTTCTCAATCTCCTTTTGTTTTCTTTCTGAGTTACTTACTTTAAATTTATTTTATACATATACCTAATACTTTGATCTTGCATATAATGTGCTAGTATTTTTTGTGAATAGGTATTGACATTTCCCTCATTTAATGTAGTTGATACATGTTTAAAATGTTTAGTTACTTTTGTGTTCTTATAGTTTAGACAAATATTAAGCTAAATTTTACAATATCTTTATTAGAATATACAATGTAACTCTTATAGCCAAATATGTTTATAATATTGGTTAAAATAAAACAATTTCCAATTAAATCACTACGCTACACATGTTTGTACTGAATAACTTAGCTCTCACGCTTGAAAATAATAAAACAATGAGCATAGCAAATGAAATCTATATTAGAAATAGTAATAGGTTCATAAGCAATAATGAAAGTAAACTTCCGAAGCATCTAATTACGGCGGAACGGACGAAGGTAAATAGTGAGAAGGCGCCGTTCGATCATCCATCACTGATAGAGAGACGCTTTGTGGCCACCGACCAATTACCGACATGAAAATTAAATTCACGAAATCTAATTAACAAGAAATTGTTTTATTTATTATGATGCGCGGTCATTTGTTCCTGTCGTGGCGGGCCCGGGGCGGGCCCTGTGCCCATCATACTCGATACCAGTTTTTTGGGCTACGATTCGATTCTTGGAGACAACCGTGTTACTACGAATTTTCGCTTTATTCATTTTGATATTCAATCTGATATTGTTTTTGTTATAATTTAATTTGCGAAACTGTTTATTGTATTGTACTACTACCGATCGCGAGTGGTTTCACCTGTGAACTACACAACATTTCATATAATCTTTCATCCCTTATTTTAACCATTTTGGAGTTAATTTTTGAAAAAAAAGAAGCCTAGTCTTTAACCCTGGAATCTGAATCTGGATCTTTAACTACTTTCATTATGAACTTCATTGGGGCCGGTTGATTAGCCATGAAAGCGTAACAGACAGATAGAGAGGCAGACTGATTTTCGCATTTATAATATTTGTGGATATTTATATCAAACGCCTTACTAAAGTATGAATAGGTGAGTAAAGAATCAATGAATGTACTAGAACATTTATCTTAATTGACATCAACGAAGAAACTTGATTCTCGAATCAGACTCGCGACCTACTTACCAACGGACTAAGCAAACGCGCCATTATTACAACAGTTGTCGATTTCAAAAGAATCCCACAAAAGTTATAGAAAAACAAAATGAATATTAGAATACCTGTCTCAACTTTCTTACGAAACTTTTGGTAAGCCAGTGACGTGTGTAGTGGGATAGCCACTCGTAATGCGCGCTCATTTGTTATGTCGGCGAAATGGCAGAATTACGACTCGCCGACAGCCGACACAAAGACTGACGTTTTATTGTCGAGATTGCCTACAAATGGATCGCATATATTCCGTCTTCGACCCCTTATCATAATATTGTGTTTTGAAGTACTAATAAGATATGTCATAAAGTTTATTTTTTTAGATAATATCGATTGTATCTAATATTTATTAATATAAATATAAAATTCTACATATTGTACCAAAACTTTTAGTTAACTCTGAATAACAAATTCAAGTTATTTTTTCAATATTTAATTTAACAATAATTAATTAAATATACTATTTTATGTATCGTTTATACTTAAAAAATATGAAGGTTCGGTCCACTTACCCGTATATGTTGCAAATTATAATACAATGTTTACATAGAGCAGTGTCATAGCTAACTGCTTGGCTCACGTCAGGCGAGTCATCTATCATATATGAAAGTAATGATATTTGACTAAATAGCACCGACAGCATTTTAACACTGTCTGTTCAAGAAACATATGTGAAGGCTTAATTAATTAAAGTGAAGACAAAACCTTTGTGAATGAGAAATGAATTTATTTGTTTTCTGTCCTAATATTGTTTAACTTTCATTCCATCTTAAACTTTTTTGTTTTTCAATCTCATATTAAATCATTGTATCTGAAAGATTATTAAGACTATTAACCTGCCATGTTTCGGGTTAGGTAATACTACCATTTGTTAATCACTAGATTTGAACCTGTGACTAATGTACACTTATATAAAGAAAAAAATATTATTTTGCTTTCAATTACTCCATAAAAGGTTATAAAATATAATGTAATTTTAAGTAAAGTAGAATTACTGTTTAGATACCGTCCTGTCGCTATCAATCACGCAGGCCCAGGTCAGCACGGTCGAGGGTCGAGATCGCGATATGTAACCACTGACCTTATGATAAACTTTACATGCACTCCTGAAAGAGTGAAAATTCTGAATAATGGTATTGTTACAATTTTATAATTTTTAAGTGTAATAAAATGGTTATGTTATACTACCAGCTTGACCTCTGGATGGAATAAGAATTTGTTATATTACTTATATGTGTAAATAAATAAAAATAAAATATAAGTGTTCGTCTTTATGTGTGTTCATGGGTACAATCTAACTTGGAATTGGGTAATATTGGATACATTTAAAAATCTGCAGAAAGAGCGGAATTAAAAGCGGAAAAGTATTTCAATACTAGGTTCTCTTTATTCCTGCCAAGATGCATGAATAAAGAAGATATGTATGTTTATATTTATTATGCTTCAACTTTTTACCACAGATCAACTATTACATTTTATATTTGTTTTTATTTTTTCAAATTAGGAGAAATATGCTTACTTCATACAAAAATTGTTTCTATTCAGTGTATTATAATAAAAAAAACTATAAGATTTATTCACGTTCTGCTCCGGACAGTTCATTTTTAATAATAAATGAGACGAAATCAAGACATGACGAATAAATGAATCCAGAACTTGACGAATAAATGAATATGGAATATGATAAATGGAAGGCTCGGGTCCCTCGCGAAGATTTTTTCTTTGGCTCCGACTGAACGGAAGACGCTGGCTTTTTCCTTTTACAAGTTAAGCGTTTTTTGGACAGCCGTGACTGCCAGTGTGATATTTATCATTTGATATAAAATCTATCATTCATTCGTATAATGTTAGCTTAGCTCTATAATTATTATACTTATTTTATTATATATGTTGGTATAAGAATTTTCTATATTGCCAAAATCTTGAAATATTCACAAAACGATTTAATCCAGCCCGCGTAATCCGCGACTGCACTAGTCACTGACACGTGGTTCTATGATAAAGTACCCAAGCAGATTATGCAAATTTAAGAATTTCCTCTCCATTCCCTTCTGACGCGTTTTAACATTCTATAGTTGGCTCTTTCTTTTCGACGATCCGTTCACCCCTATGACGGTATAGCTGATGGATGATGCGTTATTCTAATAACAATTTGGATATCGTATGCTACATTTTTTAAATCGAAATGCGCACGTCTTTTTGTTTATTTATTTTTTAAATAAATTTTATAATTAATGATTTATGTATTTTTTTCCTGTTGAAATTATATTGTACAAAACATTATAATATTATGATCAATAAGTACTTTATTAAATAATTTTTATTCGTATATTCTTATTGAGACGAGGTCTGCTGCGTTTTTCTGAGGGTTACATTAATATAGTAGTATCCATCGCTGGCTTACTTATAGACATTGAGAGTGGAGTGTCACTTTGTCCAACCAGTCTGGAGAAACAACAAACAAACTATTTTTATTGTTTGTTGCCTTATTTATTTTTTATAAAACTATGATATTCACATTAACTTGGTCAATAATGATTCGATCGAGATTCTATTAATATACAAAAAGGAAATGACACAAACTTCTTTTATTCAGCTTTTTCAGCGTAGCAGGATAGTCTGGGAGAACCTATTATCAAGACGCTCCATTCGCGGAACTCAACGCCGCGCTTTGTCTTAATTATAATATAATCATTCACCCGAGTGGGAATCGAATCCACAATCAATCGAATTTACCATCAGACGCTGTCCAACTGCGCCACGAAATGTCTCATTTTACTTATCAATTATTTACAAGTAAGAAAATACAAATGTATGTCGTTATATTATATACGTATATATTTCAAGCTCTATTTAAAACGCCATTGGTAAGGTAAAATATAAATAAATGTGGGTAATAAAGCTATGGCCCGCGGTGCTCTAATAAGAGGCTTGTACGAGTACGGCCTACGTGTACACGACAGTAATCATACGATTCGTGTGAATAAATACTGTGTAGTTCTCAAGAACATATGATTGACTGACGTACATTTAATCTGTTTTTTAACATGATATATAATACTTGTAGCGTAAAAAAACTTGAATAACTTATTACTTCCATATGCATATGCAACATATGTACGCCCATACAATATTTGTATATTTTCTTAAATATATTATACCCATTACCTTTTCAGTTAATGTGTACTTTTTGTATATTGACTGATTTTAAATATACAAACACAATAATTTTAACCAATCTTATGTGCAGAATAAACGTATGACCTACTTTGACTTTGATCTAATACAATATTTTTGAGATATCATCTAAAAACCATGATTACACTATAATGGCGCAAAATAATTTTGAGTTCTATTAAGTATTTATATAAATTCCCCAAATAATATATTTTCTCATATGTCTTTGACGTACAGACAGCGACCACATTTCTATTATTTGTATAGATATAGATTTATATTATATTGGTATCGCGGTTAACACTGATTTAATTTTTAGAAAGTCCATTATATTCTCTAAGAAACATTATCACAAGTCCAAAATTGGACAAAAAAAAATACAATATCAAAATTACGTGAATTATTGATAATTAGTTTTGTATTGTGACATTGTATTATTTTTATTTTCAAGCATTTCATTTTTACGTTGTCATTTTGCACTTCAGTCACTACGTATTTATCAGCACACCAACGCCGCATGTTGACTAAACTACCGAGAAAGTTCTAAGTATATTCTACATACATATAGTTTTTATATTGACTTTAGGCAGTCGTGGTGCATTGAGGTAGCGTCTGCCAATGAGCTAGACGCGACGATTGTAGATTCGATTCCCCCTTGGGGGAGTGATTAATATGTTCAAGTCTCCACTTTGCTACATAAGACAAAGCGCGGTATCATTTATCACGCAATGTCTCGATTTCGGGCAAGAAATGTAGAACAGAGTGTCTTGACTCTAGGTTTTCTTTGACTACTCTGCTATGCTGGAAAAAGCATAAAGCTGTTATTTATATTGACTGTTGTTTGAACAACCATCGTGATAAATTAAATATATTCGTAATGCCACATCATGACCCAATAATCATTTTAACTATGGTAATGGTAAACACATCTTACAAGAAACGATGTGACGCTATCATATTTACTATTTCAATATTATACCGTTTCTCAAAAGAGAACACGATTCAGCCTGAATTATTCTTTTGGCACAACAGATTTTGGCAATACGTTTGCTTGAATCGTGAGTTTCTTTAGAGATTCTCGTCTGCCTTCCTCACAATATTATTTATCAAATTTCAGCCAACGTTAAGGCATTTATGTAACAATATTTTTTATATCATACCGACTACATGTGCTAAACAAGAGTTGTGTCCATTGAGATTTGACAGGGTTCGTGAGTCAGCGAATATCTAGCACCGACTTTTGACTCAACACATGTAGGCATACCCTACCGTGACTCGGCAGAACTATGACGGGGCGCTTTTAATTGGTCTTAAGTGAAACAATTCAATTTATGTTAAATAGTAGACACAAAAAATGGATGTTATATTTGTACCCAAAGTAGTTAATAAGTTAATTTAATTATTTTCATGTAACTTAATCTATATAATATTATGCGCAAAAGTCCTCGCAAAAGTCTATTTGAACAAAGGAAAATTTGAATTTGAAATTGAATTTATGGTCATTATTTTAAATAGTAAGTGTTACAAAAGTGACATATTCTGTCAAACTAGTGTTCGTTTTACTTTTTAGTTACAATGACACTGTGTTTCACTTCCTGTTCTACAGTAGTGTCGAGTATGCACTTAGCAAGAACCGTTTACGTGAAATTCTCACTTTATATTAAATATCTGCACCCATTTAGTTGAATACGAAAAAGAAACTCGTGAAAATCTTAAAATATATACGCATTTGTGGTATGCAGCGTAACAAAGAGCAGCAAGTTGATGGCAAGTTGTACCTTTCATCAAAAAGAAAATAGTGTGCGGCGGAATATCATAAAAAGTACACAGTGGCTGTGTGTATGTGTGTGTGTGTTGAACAACAGTGTGGGTAGGCAGCTAAACGCAATATAAAGTGTGGTTCGGTATACGTAGCTTTGTACGTATAGGTGCGCCTCGCCCCGCGCGGTCATTAGTACACCGCACCCCGCCGCTCGAGGAGAAAGTATGATTTTACTCCTATAAAGCCGTATTTCTACTCCATACAGGAATTCGAATAGGCACGGAGAAGTTCCCGGGTTCCGAGAAAGGACATGTGCGACAGCGGCTTGTAAATAATTCCCCAATTTCAACAATCTCAATATGGCGTACGTAGCTACGTTAATTTTAAGAGACGTGAGAGGAAATGTTACTTCTCGAAGTTGCCTGATTTTCATAAATATTATATATCTAATCTTGTACGTATAAATGTGCCACGATAGACAAAAATAGCATGTTCTTTATTAATTATTACGTATTGATATTATATGAATCATTCGACGACGAGACGCTGTATATTATACTTAATTTTTATTTTGTAAAACACGTAATGCTTCACTAATTGTACACATTTTAAAAATATATTCTTTTAAAGTTAACTACAAAATAAGAACTGTATAATAATGATAAATAACACACATATACACATATACATAAACAAAAGGTAGAAAGAAAAAAATACGAAGCAATTGAGTTTGACATTTGTCATATGAATACGTTTTCCTTGAAATCGTACAACATCACGTTTAAAATGATCAGTATTATCGTTCTAATTACTAATATTAAAATGAAAAACTACATTAGGTATCCCAGCTGAGCAATTAGCTGCCACGTGTCTGAGGGGAATAACCGGCCGATGAAAAAAACGCATCACATCCGCACGTCGTCACGACATTAGTATACATATATAATTGTATAACTTTATGTATTTCTTGTGTATTTCTAAAGAATATAGATAAAAAAATGTAGATATATTTATTTTATCTTATTATGACGTTTACTGTCATTCATTTTGCAACTTAGGTAAATAGTGCTAACTTTTCATGTATAAAAACATGATATGAAAAGATAAAAAATAATTGTGAATTAATTGAAATAGACACTTGTAAATGTCTATCTCTTTTGTAACTTCATTTATAATATTTGCATGTAAGTCCATATATCTGTTAATCGCTTCACACACAACGTTACAACAATTTCCATGCATTGTGCAACAATATTGATGGTCATCATTTAAAAGCCTTGAGCGTTACTTCACATTTTATACGTACTCTACATTTATTAGATTAATATATACAATTGGAATGTACAACTATGGAGGTCAAAAAGTGTAATTAGAGAAAAATGGAATACAAAAAATATAAATAATAACTGCATAAATTATTTAAAAGCATACAATTTTTAAAATATGGCTGTATCAACTATTGTTTAATACTAAGTAATTACTTACAATTCCCAATGGATGCACGATCGTAGAGTCTTTATACTTAAAAGCTTTTGGCTTGTACTGTATTATTTTATGCAATATTTAAGTTGCTTGTTTACGTAAAAAATTAATTTTTTGAAACCTTACTTGATTTTTTTACAATGAAACGTCTTACTAGCATTTAACTTTAGTAAATAATGTAGACTAGTTCAATTCTCACAGTGAATGGACTTACAAGAAAATAAGATCAAACTAATTTATCTACGTACAATATGTGAGATAAATAATGATTTTGCTTACTCATGACATGCTGTACGTAACAGTGTACTCGTAGTATTGTAGCGCCGGAGTCGCGAGAGTGGAGGGTCGTTGGCACATCGATTTTCGATTTGCTCCCGGTGCATTAACTGGGTCAAGTGCTGGCCAACTGAGATAATCGGTCTTATTGCATGAATTTTAAAATTAACACTTGTTAAGAGGAGATATTTATTACTTCTTTCATTTTAAATTTGTAATAGCAATAAGACATTAAAAATAGCTATAGTATATTTTGATGTAACGTTCATAATAATAAATTAAATATTATGTGACTGGCAACAATGTTATTACCTCCGGTTAAGCATTTTTTGGTGCCAGAGTGCCAAACTTAGCTATGAATATTTACCTAATAGAGAATGCGTGCATCTGTGAAATAGAACTTATTGATACTGAAATGAAGAGTTTTCAAGTTTTCATTAGGGTGCGATCGAAGCAGTTAGAGCCCCTTTATTATCTGTTCGGCTCTAAATTGCCGAAAAGAAATTCTTCCCCGGAAAAAAGGGGAAGGACAAAAAGCTGTACTCCAGAGCTACCGATGGCGCACCGTTATTTAAAAATCGAATACGATAAGATTGGAAATGTTTTTATTTTTGTAACTGTCAAGAATTTATGAGTTTTTTAAAGTAAATATGGCAATGGAAGGCTCTTTTCGGCGACGAAACGTTGATAAGATGTTTTTATATCAGTTCGAAGCTTCGGACTCAGCGTAATGAAGCGTTCGATTTTGGGTAATGGTCAACTGATAAGCAAAAGATGTCATTATTGGAACGCGGCTTAGTTTATATCGTTTGCTTTTATGTGTTGCTCTTTTTAAGTTCTTTCTCCCTGACACATTCATTTTTTATTCAATTTATTTTTATTTTTATTTGGTTATAAAAAGTTTTTAGTAGAATTTTTAAAACAAATATTTACATTTTCGTTTACTACATGGGATGAGATTTTCTTTAACTAGTTATGTGTAACTTATATATTTAATATGTTTCTATGTTTAACACACTTCCGTGTTGTGTCATGTTTTAGACATACATATGTATCAAATGACATAAGTGTTATTTTAGAACATTTTGTATATTTTAAATTATTCTATGGAAATAAAAAAAAACACAATTTTAAAAAGTTTAATTTACTAATCAACTTTACCTCAAATATATTGATAATTTTAATTAAATATACATTCAATGCTAATAAAAAAATGGAAGAAGCACGTAGCTTATTAACAAAATAACAAATAGAGAAGATAATCAGTTAGCTTTCATCAAGTTATACATTACGGAGCGTGGCGGGGGTGAATCCCGGTAAATACATTCCCTCGGCGCTGATAAAGAATTGAGGGTATTAAACGATTACAAATGCTTCGCGGTTCAATAAACCGCTTTTAGCCGGTTTACAGTTTTAGATAAATTAGAAATTATTATTATACAAAAACAATTTGGTTGTGCGAAATTCTGAAGCATCCGTGTGCTAAAAAGGTATGTAGATGTGTTAATTATTAACCTTAGACTGATATATGTTCATTGTTTACTGTTACATATCATTATTGGTTTTTAAAGATACGTTTCTTTCGAACTTTCTTATTTCTTATTAGATTTATCTTTCACCATTATTTAGAATAAAATAATTTTATTAAAATATAAAAATATACTCTGGTTTAAAGGTCTGCAATTTTTTTCAATTTAAAAAGTCTACAAAAACTTTCAGGCAGACTGTTTAACTGCTTAAAAGGTCTTTCACATAAAAAAATACACGCACAGTCAACCATTTCACCAACCAAAGTGACAAACCGATAAGAAACACCTTCATCCACTCTTATTTATGTACCTCAGCATCCGATTGAGAGGTCTCGAGGCCGGCAACATTCAAAGCTTCTATCTACCCCTCAAGCTTACCTATGTTTATTTCCGTAGTTACTTCCTCTTTGATTGTACCCCACCTTGAAAGTATACAAAGTCCTATAGCCAAGATTACGCTGATCAGCGCCAAACCTTTAAATTTTCAAAGATAAAATAAATGTATCGTGTAAAAAGGACTGGAGACAATAAAGTTGCTAAGAATATTTAAGAGTTATTTTCGAGGCAGAATTCGTGAAGTTTAAATGAGTTTCTGGCCGTTCTTTGGTGTGAGATAACTTTGTTAAAATTTAAAGTAAATAACCTACATTTTCGATTGTCCTTCTCTTACAATTCCCTTAAAATATAACAAATAATGATCACCAAATATATTACTGAGTTTTAAATGTTAATCTAATAAAAAGTCTACTGCTTGCGTTTAAAATTAATAGCGTTAAGTGTTTTACACTTGCGCTTATACGCGACGTGATAACCCTCTGACAATTTTTGTACTTCCGCACGTCTATAGATAAGCAAATACGGACGCGATGGATATTAAGGGCACACCTTACATCATTTTCGTTATTACCGGGGTGGCTAAGACATGCTCCTAAGGAGCATGGCCCTCCCCTTAATATGCTAAAATCAAATTATTTCCAAAGCGGAGTGATTCCCGTATCGAAGCTCTCAATATAACGATCGAGGGTTCTATTACGTCGCGCTCATTTTTTGTAATGACAAAATTTTCTTTTTGTGAAAATAAAAAATCTTGTGTATTTTGTGTATTTTATATTTAATGTGATTAAATCCTTACATTTTGCTTAGGTAAAATAATCTATTTTATATAATATGGAAATCGATATCGACTTCATTCATACTATTTATATATTCGAGTAAATAAAATATTTAATGTTTATGTAATAGATGAAAAGTGAAGAAGTGAAAGTGAAGTTATGCGGAAAAAAGCGTGTAAAGAAAATTATGTACGTTTGTATGATTAGTTATGTTGAATTAATTGAGTTTTATACTTAAGTTTAATACTAACTATAAAACACTCTCCTAGCTATTGTTAACAATCGATGGCTCCAAAATAATATATTGAGGGAAATAAAGAAAACAAAACTGTCTTAGTATATCATTTCACATTTAAACAAGTAAAAGCAGCAAAACTCCAATTTCCTGCGGATTTCTGTACTGTTATCGGTCTGTAATCAGTGGTAAGCGCTAGACGTTCCCATTTCCATTTATATAACTAATAAAGTGTATATATCTTAAATGAACAGAAATAGGTTTAATATTATTTGTTTATGTATTATTTACGTCCTAAGATATGGTTAGATGATAATATTTACATTGTATTTAATAAAAAAAAAGCAAAAGAATTTTAATGTTATTCTTTATTCAAATTTATATTTGAATAATACTTTCATATTTTGAATAAAAATGATGTATTGTAGGTTTAATTTTTTATAGTATTTTCGTTTATGAACTAGAGCGGACCAATGAAAACAATTAATGTATAACCATCCATCCATCCAGAACAGAAATCGATCCCACTACTAATCCTGTTTGCAAACAGACCTTGAAGCACTGCGCGATGGTCTCATCGTTTGTATGAAATAGCCATATATGAATAAGCACTTACTGCATAAGAGAGTAGTTAGAGAGAAACTAGTGTTAAGACAGTTGTCGTGCTTCACATTCCACATGAAATTGAGACATTACGTTTTAGGTGACGAAACCTAACGCTGCGCTTTGTTTTAGGTACCAAAGCTTAAAAATGAAATAATACTTCCTAATACTATCTAAATCTTTCCTAGGGGTGGGAATCGAACCCGCAACCTTCACGTTAACAGTCAGATTCTGTCACACGTCGGCTTCTGGTTTAGTATATGTTTACATAATACGTATATCCTGTAGTAGTTTATCTGCAAAGATCATCGGGAAACGTAAGTCGCTTTCATTAGCACGTCTTAAAATTAACACCCTTCACAGAACGACGGTTTCAACGTGACCCTAATAAAATCGATAGAGTAATCGTTTTAAGGATAAAGCACTGCTTTATACTTTCTCTAAGCCATTGTGAATTGTTTTATTTACTAAAATTTACGTTATTATAAACCAAGTGCAATAATGACGGCTTTTTAACATTTTTTATATATATATTTATCTAAGAAATAACTTAACTTTGTCATCGATATTTTTAAATTTAGTTGATGTAAGAAAATAACATAACATATTAGTATTACTTGCTTCTAGGTGTAAAAGTTCCCTTTCATTAGTAGGTATGTCATAGTATCACACAATTAACACAACCCCTAGCAATGAACTACGGTCCCTCAAATTGTCTTACTTCAACAAGGTGTTTCTTTTGATTAAAGATACACATATACGTATGTACCTATATAAAAAAACTGTAGGCATAGAACATGTATATAATTAAAAAAAAAAAATCTTCTGTAAAGTTATGATATATATTATTATTTTATTGATGCCTTAATACGTAATAATAATATGTGAGAAACATATTAAATTTATGTTGTATGTATTCATATTTATGATTTACGTCAATTATTTACAATATTAAAAAATGTGTACATTCTCAGTACCTACTATAAAAATATTATACTACTATTATACCAATATAGCATAAATCATTATTTTATCTAATTTAGATTGGTATTAAAAGTATAGACCAAAACAAGACGTGTTCGAAGACGAAATGTAGTTGTTTATGCAGACCCCAGTGGCTAAACGTTGCGCTGACGGTGACTAATGACGGATGCACTAATAGTTGTGTCGCACCGCTCACAATATATCATGCGAGGGAAATGGGGAGAAAACCATCCTATCACTCCCGCGTCCTGTCCCGTCCCGCCGTGATAACGTTAACCTTGTTGCCATACTTTGTAAGAAATCATTTGATATAGAAAAATATGCTTTTACGTTTAGGAGTTTTCCTTGGAGATTTAATATAAAATAAAAAAGCTTCACGTCTTTTTCGGCACAGTGGAGTATTCAGAGAGAATTTAGTGTGAAGACACTTAGTTCTCCACTTTCTGTCCAAAATCGAAACATTAAGTGCTTAGTCGCGAAACTTAACGCCGCGCTTTGTCTTTGGTACCGGATTGGTATAATGAAAACAATATATAATCATGCCCCCGAGAGCCCAACTGCGCTACGACGGCCCCTACGTCAGGCTTTTTTCCTTGAAGACTTTAATATAAATTATATAGTAATTATATTAAATATTACTTTAAGTTAATCTACTGAACTGAAACAGAGACAGAAGAGACACGATAGAATATTTTCTTTGATACCTACTGTTATAACAAAAAAAAACTCGCAAAACAAACAGCAAAAGCATATCACAAAAAAGTTTTCTTCCACGAAACATATACTTAACAAACTACCTTTTTATACCGTTTCAGAACATTTAGTTAAGTGTCGCAGGGCGCGGGCGGGCGTCGTGGCGCGTAGTGTCGCTTCAAGATTAATATATCGAGGCCGCGCTAGTGCTGCAACAATTTGTCTCTATAAATGTTGACTCAGCCAGCCTCGGTTGCTTTGCGGCGGCTCCGCGCGATTAGCCCCAAATTTATTGTTTAATTTCAAAGGCGTTATTAATAGTAGCTGAGATGATTAAACAGATTTCACTGCCTTGAGATGTTCTTGATTTATACTGTGTAAGAACATGTGTATGAGGTTTCATTAGTACAATGTTTATTGTAAGAACTACTTTATCAAAGATATCATCTTAACGCAGGTGAGACGCGTTTTCCTGAACGCTGTATTTGAGCGTTTAATTTTTAGAAAGTATTTATTTGTACGATATAGATATTACTCTGACCTAGGTTGTCTGTCATCTTTATTAGATTTTTGTAATTAGGTACGCAGTATATTTAAGAGGATATAAAGACGAGAATGGAGAATGTGTTTTCTTTTCCACAAAGATTTTTTTTTTCTTAATAAACGTACCTACTACTTTACTTCGAAATCATTTATAATTGTAATATATTTTTATTATGTACAAAGATAGGTTGTAATATATTTTCTGGTTTAGCGGTCAACATGAGTGAAATGAATAGAAGAGTTTTTTATAATTGTGTTTTCATTCTCTCGTAATTGTCAACATAAAAAGATTTAAAATATTTTATAAAATAGCATTATAGAAAATTTAATCTTTACATTATAATTTGTTACTTTATTTTTTTTTAATCATTTTTCCCAAGTCGTACAATTTGAGGATCTTTAAATCTAGAGTCAATAGGTTCCTTCTAGGCAAACGTGTAACATCGTAGACCACATCAATGTGCTTGTCATCAGGCTTGATGTGGTCAAACGTAAGCCTATCATCAATAAAAAAAAAAAACTTTACGTATTAAATACTAAAGAAATATATACGTTTATCACTTTATTGCGACGATCTGCAAAATGCTAAATACACTACAAAATTGGCAAAATTTCCCCATAAGATATATATTTCTATCGATAAATATTCATGTTTAAACAGAAACTTAGTTAATTACCAACTAGCTAGTGTCCGGAAACCGGACAACACGATACATGGCACCCTTGTCTCAGAGAAGCTTCTCCATGTCAATAGAACTTCTAAAAAGAGTATAACCGATATAAAATGTCAAGCAAATATGAACCTAAATTCCACTAGCTAAAATCTAAATTTGCCTGCAAAAGGAAAAGGAGACTTGACACTTATATGAAGATTATGAAACAGAGATACGTAGAGTCGGTTTGCCGAATATGAGCTGTAAGTTTACGATCATTACGACCTAAATGCACTGCATTTGTAGTTGCGGTGATACGAGGGTTTATGCGTGTAAGATGATGCTTGTTTGGAAGTCTCGCTGATATGATAAATCAGTTTAGAGCAAACATCTCTCTTAAGGGTAGGGGTGCGAAGTGCTAAACAATCCCGCGTTAAATGAGAAAATTGTTTCATAAACAGATTTGTATAGCGGTGATGAAAGATGATGGCATTATCATAATCTCTATTGAGTATTTTAAAGCATTGTATATTATTTTAAAGTAAGTTTCTTTTTCTTGTTTTAGTATTATGAATTATTTTATTAAGGTCTTGTTTTCGATATTTTATTTCTATAGTGAAAACTGATATATTGTAAATGAAAAACAAATTTATAACAATGTATACAGAACCTGTTCTTTTAACATAGAAAAACGCAAAAAAAAACTCTACGTTATGAATTTTCTTACAGACTCATATTCTCCTTCTATGTGTCAATTAAATTAAATGTTTACAACTTCACGCCTTTTCCCACATAGCGGGGTATAGATATATAGATATCGAGACACTCCGTTCTCCATTTCCCGTCCGAAATTGAGACATTGGTGTTCAGTATTGGAAGTCAACGCCTCACCTTATGCCCCGCGCTCAACTCAGCAATGAAAACGATTGAAATATAATCATTTCCCCAAGAGGGAATCGAATCTACAACCAATCCAGGAAGGCTTCATTAAATATTCAAGTGAATAAAAATCTAATACAAATTTCATATTATTTACATATTGACGTCATATTTTTGTAGTTACACTATCACAATATGTTTACTATAACTAGAATTTTATAAGTAAAATAAACGCTTATAACCTAAATGACCGCCCACGCTGACGCTGTCTCTCAACCATTCTTAATAGGATTAGGCGCAGGTAAGTGTCTAATTGCTGTACCATGGGTGCCGACAATCGGGACAAAGGGCTCGAGCGGCGCCCAAGCAGTGAAAGTGATTTATTGATTGCTTCTTTACGGCTCAGCCGGATTACGTGTGTTTGTTTGCGGCTCCCGGACTGCATTGAAAGGAATCGGTCACGCTAATTTGACTATTTACAGATATTTCACATTGAATGTGGACTTGTTTTTTTTTGTTTTTCTTTTCATGATATATTAAGATGATTACGTATATTGAGTAAAAACAGAAGTGCCTACATATAATGTGTAAAGCTCATACAACCACTGAACTTACAGCTGAACTTCTTCTGCCGTTCACTCATTGAAAAGAGTGAATGACAGAAAAAGTTCAGCTGATAGTGTTAAGCATGAAATAAATTTGGTATGCATATCCCCTGGAGAGTAAGAGAATTTGTTAAATTTGATCTGGGAATGGAATAATTTTAGATTCCCTAGTATTTCGAAAGATCAGACTAACAATTTATAACGCTATCTTCTTTGAGAGAGGAGCTTAAATAGCTTTCTTAATACTCCTTATATTAAGTAAGCTATTTAGGCTTAACTTATTAATAGTTTTTAAAAACGGCATTACTTCTTAATGATCTCGTTACAAATTGCGTTACGTTTCATGATCTTTAAGAATATTTTTTTTCTATTTAATTAGTTTTTTCTAGCTTTTTTTTAATAGAGAAACAAACTGGATTTTTATTTTTTAAATACACTTCCGAGTAAAATAAAAATACGTATTTGTGAAGACCAAATATTATTATTGCTAAATTTAACATTTTAAATAATTACCTATTTTTACGCTCAGAATTATTATTAAAGTTACAAAATATTACAAAATAATTGAATAAATAGTATAGTAATAACAGTTACATATTTCGTGAACCACATTTAACACGTATCTTACAACCGGTGTGAACGGATAGGCACGGGACGATAAAGGAGCTCGAATTGCGGGACGCTCCATTGATTTATGTCCTTCCAATGATATAGCGGTGAAAGTGTTACGGTAAATCATACAGCCGATGTATTGACAGCCAATGAGAGCTGTGATTATACAGAAAATAATGTGATTTATACTATTCGAACAGGTTTGCTTTTATGATTTATGTTAGTTATACTAATAATTTACACATATAATGTTGTATACGTGAAGTGTTCCTGTTTTTTAATTGTTTTGTTTAATTTTTGTAAAAGATGGCGGCTAGCAGGTACTTGTTACGTTAACTCATGTAACCGTTTCTTATTGCTTAGAAATTAACTAAATACATATTTTTTATTACAATTTATATAATGCAATTTAATTCCTAAAACAAAACCTAAGCTTAACTAATTGTTATTTTAAAAAAAAAACATCAAATAAGGCCATTTCCTGTATAGCATATTCCCTTATATTTAGTAATCATTAAGTATATTACATAATTTCATCTAGTGTATATCCAGAACCGGAGTTTAGAGGCAATTTCAAAGTTAGCTGACGGTGTTCAACACGTAATTGGTGGGAGACATTTATGATCGCCGGAGGACCCGCCCCGTGACGACCGACCTAACCTCAAATTTACGGTCATTTTTCACATAAATCAAAGAGCGCCGGCCAAAAGATTTATTGCTGTATCTATCTGTAGTGGATAAGAAAAAATCTACCTGCCCTATTAGATTTGTAAGTATCACAAACGTAAGGTTATCTTAATAGTGGATAATGAGTAGTCATGTCGTATTTGGTAACCTTTTTATTTTATAAATAGTGTATAATAAAAATACGAAATATTTTTAGCTAGCATATGGTTTTTAATTTGAAGATTATTTAACAATATAATTCATATATATTTTATATATAAAATTTATTCTTTAATAATGTTCCACTAAGATAAACGTGTCGCAGTGGGATAGCGCCTAACTGTAAACATGATAGTTCGATCTCGGAAAAATTGTTATAATAAAATTATTTTCATTTTTCTGCTGTAGAATAACAATACGCAACGTTAAGTTCGGCCTAAGAAGACTACTGAAGAGTTGTACCGAAGACTACTACCACATACATACAATATCACGAATTCGGAATTCGAATTCGGCAGAGAACGGAGTGTTATGACACTACCTTTTCTCTGTTTCTTTTTCTCCTATACGTGATACGTGAAGCTATACAAAACTAGTAGACTTTGTGTAATCAATATTCAATATGTTATATAAGCATAAACAAAATTCCCAGCAATCATCATTACATATAATGTTCGCGTTACGGTGAACGTCTGTTGTTTAGTTACAGTCTATCTACACGCGATTTCACTGCCACCACATTTGCTGGAAATCATTTTAAGCTCCGTTAAAAATTTACATACTTTATACTGCTATACGAATACGTATGTATAGGTTTCGTGGAAATTATTATTTTGTAATTATTTTTGTAGAACTATTAGACATGTACAGTTTTGTACTAAAGTGTTATATTTTTATTTTATTTTAAACTATTAAAAATTGATCTTTTTTTTAAATACTTCAAATATAGAGAGCTCTCAATTTTATATAGTTTTATTTAATTATTTTAAACATTCACTAACTTCTTAATTTTGCGAGACTAAATGATAAAATCTTTTTGTTTTTTAATTGTTAATAATATAATATAGTGTTTTTCTGTGTTGTCTACCTACTTTTAAATAAATTGCGAAATTGATCTAACCACGATAGAAGCCTTATATTTTTATTAATATGCCAGGCGCTAAATTCTGTAAATTAAATTTGAATATTTGATAGTTTGACATTTTAAGGAAGCTAAAGACAATTTTTCTCTCTCTCTCTCGTGAATAAAATACGAATAAACTCATATACGAGTATTACAATTTCTAAGCGTATTTTATTGCATTTTGTCATTAAATTACAAAGTTAAATACTACGTTTTTAAATTATATTGACCTGTGATGCACAAATAATTAAAACCATTCTTCAAAAGACCCAAAAGCCATCTAAGTCTGAACTGTGCTACAAGGGTGTCACCTACTTAATGTTAAATTTTTACTTGAAATTGTTCCTACTTAGATTAAATATATCTAAGTCTGCAGGTTTTTTTTGAAATGTGTTTAACGTTACAATGGAGTTTTCGACACTAGAGACTAACAATATTTTATTCGTGGTGACATATAAAACAACTCGGTAATTACATGTTCACTCACACGCAACACAACATTTATACCTCCACTATTTTCCACGTACATTCTGGAAACGCCACTTCTGCTTACCATATTCATTCGATTCTGTTAATTTTTTTCATATTTATAACCTTATTTACTTTTAGTTTCTAGGACAAAGAAAATAATTCGCTGTATGATTTCAACTTTAGGCCATCGTGGCGCAGTGGCATAATGTCTGACTGTGGGTTCGATTTCCGCTCGGAGGAAATTATTAATTTTATATTCAAATTATTTTCATTTTTCCGTCTGATACTTAAGACAAAGCGTAAAATTCCGCTTAAGACAAAGCGTAAAATTCAAATCGAGAGTGGAAAACGGACTAAACTAGGTCCCTTCTGACTACTCTGCTATGCAAAGAAAAAGTATGAAGTTGAAAAGAAATGACTACAACAGCTGCAATATAAAATTGCATGTCGATTTTTTCATTGTAGCTATTTTGATCGAAATAAAGCTTATAAATTGGGTTCATATCACGTCAGTCAACCGCGAACAAATTGAGACAGTGCAAAAATAATGCTTTCATATTAAAGATGAATCGAATGATCGATCGAGCGAGCGTTCCTTTTAATTTGGATTCCCGAGATAGGCCCGAGGGCGTGGCTGTGTGAACGATTTGTTTCATGTCCCTTAGTGCCTACCTTCTAGGGAAAGAACAAAGAACCTTTACTATGATTCTTTTCGAAATACTTATATTTAGTGAATTTCGCAATTTTTGTCAGTAAACGCTTCGCTCGTCTAAGGATAGCTAGTTATAAATGTTCATAGTTTATAATTTTGTGGGACTGAAAATACCGTTACATGCTTTTTGTCGCATGAGTTAGTAGTCAGAACGAACATAGTGTCAGATTGATCTAGCAATCACATTTACGAGTAAATCATTTTTTAAATTAAGGTTGAATATGCAATCCTTCTATTGGTTATTGCTAATAACTTTACTTACTTTTAAGTTTACTCAAAAAATTGATTTACTCATAAAAATGATTGCTAGATCAACCTATGGTTGTAGTTTTTGGATTAGGATCGATTATTGATATTGTTTTATTTGTATTACTACAAAACTTAATCCTTAATTTTAAATTCAAATATAGTAATTCAAAATGTCAACATGAAGATGAATTCTGGGCCGTCGCAGCCATATAAGAGAATCAGTCAAAACTTAGTGAATCCAATATCTAAGTTTAGCGTCTGGCTGCAGCGTTGCACCGCTCGATAGCGGTGACAGTGACGGATTACCCAACGCCACGCCGTCGTTATCTCTCCTATCAAAGAATAAGCCAGTCGAACAGGAATTGTGCAAAATTGTATACAGGCTAACATATTTGACAATTTATTTAGTATTATATTCGTTCATTTAATAACTATATTACCAAGATATAAATTTCTCAAAGTGAACGCATTCTATATTTATGGGTACATTTAAATATAAAGTTTAATCACTTTATCAATCAGTGTAATCACGAGTCACTTAGATTCTTCTTCATATTATATGAATAAAGAAAAAAACTGTCCAGAAAATTCTATTCAAATTGAAAATAAAATTTTCGACATGATTTGGTGTACCTATAGTAAAATATACCATGACCACCTTCATTCAATATAGGTATTTTAAAAGTATTTTTTATTTCACGTATATATTTATATTTTTGTGAAAAATAAGGAAGTCATCAGTCGTAGGAAATATCTTTTGTTTTTTGTTTGTTGTGCTGTAACGGTCTAAAGACGAGCGGATGTTCGTGAACTATTTATATTTACTTATAAGCATACATATATTGAGTGACGTTTAGAGAATTTTATAAACCTAACATTATATGTTGGAAATGTAATGAAAGACTTTCATGTATTTATTTTTGTATACAATTATTTCGGAGATAATAATAATACCGTTAAGTACTTTTCATATAAAGAATAGTCCTAATTGTAGTGTTACATTTCTCTACCTATATATCTATTGATTTAAAACTGGATCATTTGTAATCAATAAGTAATCGTTATTCGCTTTATAATTGCTTTTACGTAAAACATGTAAGTTTGGACAAAACGCTGATGAACATCATTATTAAATTATTACATATATTCATAAAAATTTTGCGACGAACCAAGCTACGACAATATATAATAATAAACGTATAGTTTCATTGATAATGCTCTGAGTGTAGCAATAATTTTCTTACATGTCTTCCAAGTCATGCTAACGCGGTGTTCAACACTACGCGGCCCCCCAGCGCGCTCCACGGGGGGCAGCTCCTGTCCGCAGCGGTAATTGTACTCAAATATGAAAATATTGCTGTAACATGGTTACTACTGGAAACATCCTGAGGTATCCATAAATAAAGTAATTTCGACTTTAATGTATAAAGTGCAATCGTGAGATGAAATAAAAATGATAAAAATGTACGTTCGCCAGTGTTTTTAAGAATTAATTTATTTAATATGTGATGCTCAGCTAATGTTTTTGGTATTTGATCATTATGTTTTATATTTGATATTTATAATTTGTTTTTCAAATATTGTATCAAAAAATAGTCTATAGAATACATACATGTAGAGCAATAGATATTAAAGAAACGTCATTTGGACATTTCTATTCAAATTAATTTAATATAAATCTACGTTATTAAAAGCGTATAAATTCAATTTTATTATAAATAGTGTACTTGGTGTTTTTTAATCATTCAACACAACACATGGTAAGTTCGCATTCTCACGGCCGACGGATGATGATGGATCATTCGACATGACTCTTGATCTATGTCCCGACACATTTGGGGTCACCCTGCTTTTTTAATTTTATTACATGTGCAAAATAAAAGGATCATCTTTAATATAAAAAACCGAATTAGTGCAGCACTATTGTAAGGCGAATGTCAACAAACCATTCCATCATACCGCCACGTCTAAATTTATCATGTATCCGTAAAAATATCTTAAAATATGACAACCAATTGTTACAAATATGAAATCTTCTAGATTTTTAACTCTTTCATAATCATATTGCAATTTTTGTATAGAATGCTTTTGGATGTTTTCCAAGAAAATGTTATTGAGTAGGTATGGTATGAAAGACAAATGATGGTTTTTATTACTTTGGATATATCTAATATACCGAAGAATTGTTGCTTGAATTTCCAGTTTATTCAAAATTTAACGAAATTAATTAGTTTAATATGAACCACTAACAATCTTATAAATAATATTAGTCCATGCTTATAGAAATGCTTGTCTTGTCTATGTTCTAAAATGTTCTCACTTATAATTTGTGTTCATAGTGCATGTCGAATATTTCGTTCCGTTACACAGCGCGGTGGCGGGTCGCTGGGTCAAATAATACCACCACCAGCGATACCACTCCCACACCCACTACAAAAAACAGTTACAGACACGAGACGTCGTCGCGCCATACAATTCAATATATTTCGGAGTAATTTGATGTTCATTAAAGAAACTCTGGGACCGTGAACCAGAACACAATGGTTGAATGGCCATTTGTTGCCGCTGTTGAAAGGCACATAATAATTCTTACGTGAGTAACGTAGCAGTTAGTGGTACTTACAAAAGAAAAATTTCCATTCTATAAAAACTGTGAACTTCTCTGTTTAGAAATTTTTGCAATTCTTCAACATGTTAAAGAACTAATTCATAACTACTTTAGACCAAAAATATTGATAACAGGATAAAATATATAATTATGTTATAGCTTACCTTGCTGACTGCTTTTCCTCGTCGTTTTTTTCTCTTTCATCCACGGGTACTCAGGAACATTTAGACCACCTCCTGGAGATGGTAGGTCAGGTGCATATCCTGGAGGCGTATGTTGAGGGCTTAATTCCCCACCGCCTAGCTGTGGCAGGGCCGTCATAAATTCAGCCATCGATGGTTGGCTATTGATGAATCCGGTCTCCGTGCAAGTTTCCAACATAGGATGAGGTCCTCCAGCAGCTGTGACGGCCGCAAGCCAGAAACCGTTGCCGCCATGTTCCATACGCGGATGCTCCTGTCCTGGTGCATGTCCTAAAGGCGGCGTGTTTCTCGTCTTTACTGCGAAGTCTTCTTCCATCTCATCTCGAACCCCCATACCAATTCGTGCTGACTGCTTTCCTCTGACAGGGAACTCTTCGCATTTTATCTTGCGGACCAAGGGGTTACTGTCGAGCGGCAGCGCGGCGGTGTTGCATATTTCTTGCATCGCTGCCGGTGTCACCCACTCACGCCGCAATCATTCATGTATTGATTTATTACCTTTTTGTTTCGCCGCATGTGCTAGCATGTTTATACTCATGTGCTTTTTCTTTTCATCGATTGTAGTTTGTATGTAGTTTCAATATGGCTGTCCACACTAAGCATAACGGAATCTGGAAGTAAAAAGAGAACATTTATTATTTATTTTATTTTAATAACATGAATTGTAAGTACGTATTTAAGTATTATACATGCTTTAACTTTCCAAATTTTGTTGTAGATGAAATAAATCATTGTAGCAGTGTTTAGTAAATATTCTATGAAAATTTGTTGCTGTAAATTTATTAATTTAGGAAAATTCAGCCAGTCGTGTCGAAAACGGGATCTTGGCAAAGTAAAACAATAACAATAACATCTTTTGTTACCGTAGACATTAAATATATACAAAATATGAAGTTTTCAGAACAGGTCTTGTAAACTGCCTATACTGTATCTTTTTTAAAATATATTATTATTTCATATTACAAAGAAAGTGTAAAATGTAAAAATATCAAGTGGATATATTTTTCACAATTAAACAATAAATTATATTTAAGATACCTGCAGACCAGAAGGTGGTCACTATCCAAGTAAAGAAGATCAAAACAAAGCTCTAACAGCTGAAAATAATGCAAGATACAGTCAGAAGTGGAAGGTCCTTAACAAAGAACGCCGAGGTCATTTGTAACGACGTAGCAATAAAGCACCGTCTAATCGTTCAACGTTGCGCCAAATAGAGAGACGCCGTACTAAATGTAACAGGAGGAGGCTGTCTCGTGGTTATTTCTCAATTATTCGCGGACGTTCGACATTACCGCGGTTTTGTGCCGAATAATTTAAGCCCCAGTCGTGATGAGCGCGAAAATAATGAGCGCTCGAAATTGTTTATTGTAATTTAGCAGCCATCATGGAGTGTATAGCACGTAATGTCGGCTCAACAATAAAGTTATTAAAATTGTCATGATCTCTGCTGAATTATGTGTACGGGAAAATAATAAATAAGTTACTAACAAAAATGAATATCAGGGGATATAATGGATTTTCGTTTTATATTTCATGCAGGATATTTTTATAGGTATCTTTTCAATAGTTCCCTTCAAAACAATTCAAATAGATAAATTTATATACATTTAGAAAAATTGTTTTCAAACCAATATAAGAAGATATAAGTCATTTAAATTATTTAAGAACTTATACTCAATAATTCGTATATAAATAGACAAAACATAAATGTTAAGCAGTATGCCTATCACATGTTACATCCCATTGTCTCGTTGACTTGCAACTGGTGGATTCCCCTATACTAAACATCAAGTACCGTTACAGACGCAGTGAATTTTGAAAATGTTCACGAATTCCTGAAAGCACCACAGCTTTTGCCTTTGAATGTCAATTAAAATACAAACCACGTACGAAATACGATTTTTTCTCGTGGAATTTGCGGCGCGCCCGGGAGGTATGGTGTGATCGCGCCTCTTTTGTTTTATTTTATTTTTTCCAGAGTGGAACGGCTGGCGGTTAAGCCTATTTTAATGTGTATGGGTCGCTCTTTCGAATTAAAATTCTCTGTACGTTTTTATATGTGAATGGACAATGAAATGTAATTTCCTCTATAGGGATGGTGTTCCCGTGACTTTGGTTACTGTAATACCTACTTTGTGACATAATTCAACAAATATTAATGTAACTTTTTTAATAAATATGTAAATATTTGTTTTTACATGTTAAAAACTCATCTTTATGTAGATTTTCTTGCATTTTTCAAACTCATCAATGTTGTAATATGAAATAAGTATTTATGTTAATATGAAAGAAAGAAAAAATGATGAAGAGATTAAATCTAGTAAAAAAATACATAGCATAGCGTTATAAGGTAATTAATTAATGTTTTTATATTTCTCATGGCTTGTTTAGTTCTTATTTCTTTGTGCGTCATTCAAGTTTTTCACCTAACATATACTTTTAATTAATGAGTAGAAAAACTAACAGGATTTTCTTAATAACATGATATCTAAACATGCCACTGTAAACGCGATATTTGTTGGTTCCTTTCCTACACAAAGGGATGGTTTTTTACATAATGATATGATGATTTACATTTTCGCATCCTGGTATGAATATGTAAACGTAGTGTTGATGTTCGCCACTCAAAAAATGTTTAGAATTGAAGAGAAAAGTAGTGTATTTTGACACTAGACTCTACTATACCTACAAACTACATTATTGCTATTATTTATTAACACAGAATATGCCTATAGCATATTCTTTTTTGTTATATAACTGTTGATTGTATGTGGTTTCACATAAAAAATGGTCTAAACAAAATAATATATTAAACAAGTAAATTACATAAGGACGACGCAATTCGTGTCAAGACTTTCGAGTAGGTAATCATGGTCCAAGACCCAAGTATCAGAGTTCAAGGGAGCCCATATTGTAGGAATGTTTAAGCTTCTTATGGCCTTGAATAGTATATATAATGTAAAAGATCTATCAATACGTACGTAAGTATTTCTTGTTATATTGTTTAATAATGTATTTTCATATAAGTAATTGAATTTATACTATACGTATAAAAGAATAATGAATGTAACTGTGTTTACTTGTAAGATATTTTGCCTATATAACTAGTTAGAGGCCATCGTGACACACCGCGGCGTTGCGTGCCCAACGATACATCATTTCACTGTAAGTACTCAGACGACTGTTTTTTATGGTTTTGAGTTTCTCCACTCTTACCTAACTTTTCGTTTTGGGGTGGAAAATGAAAGGAAAATATGTAAAACTGCGTTTTTAAAAACTAGTTAAAATATGTCTTAGAAATTGTGTCACTGACATATCTGAAGAAAATATTCATCTTAGCTGGATTCTGCACCATTCACATTTCAAATAATTTAGAAAACGTTTGATTTTAAAAATAATATTATTGTAAATTTTGTTTATTAATTATTCTGTAATGAAAATCATTTTTAGCCTACCTAAAAAGTTTAACTTGCAGAGTCAAAGTGCAGTGTTTTTTGATAACATTAATTCAGCTATCGTCATAAATTGAAATATTGTATATACATTAGTTATACTTTGACATTAACGGTGACACTTTAAATTTTCCCAAGCTCTATCCTTTTCCCTCTTGTTTTGAAGGGTGTGGGTTTTACGCTACGTTTCACTTCCTGCGCCCTTAGGGCGTCCCTTTAAAAAGGCATAAAATAAAGAGTATAGCCTACTTATGAATTTGTTTACTGCTTTATCTCGCAAACACACTTTAATCAAATCTTTATACTTTTCAAGTGGTATTATAAAATTTTAAGAATATGTTGCAAGAAAAATGTTTTTGAAATCCAGATGCATGTATGTTATATTCTTAATAACACTTAAAGAAAAGTTATAGGAACGTACATCATATATAATAACTATGCAGACAAACAAAACATCTTTGCCTCACAATACATTAATCACAACAAAATATTGAGGTCGTTGTGGTGCAGTAGGACAGTGTCTGACTGTAAACTTGTTGGCTAGCTGTGGGTTCGATTTCCACTTAGAGGAAATGATTGCATATCATATTTATTTTTCGGCTTTAGTACGTTAAGTTTCACCACCACTTCACACGCTTGGGCGGAAAGTATATAACGGAGAGACTGCCTTACTATGCGGGAAAAAGCGAGGTTGTAGGTACTATAATACAGCAAAATATTACTGTATATACCTTCGATGCGCATAGAGACGTATATATTTATACGTTCATCATCACAACTTCGAAACGTCGAATCGAAATCTATTTAGCCATTATTCAGTGGTAAAAAGTCCAGAGTAAATAACATCTGCGTGACAGGACGGTTCGCAGTTCAAAGTAGTGGTTAGGGCCCAATTTACCGTCGTAACGATTTCCTCTTCGGGGAATAGAATTGCGTGCGGCCGCCTCCTACCACTCACATACAACCACGATATATACACTATTGTATATAATGAAACCTGTGTATGTATGTGTATACAGATAGGCAGTTAGATAAGGATAGCAATTTTATAAATTGGCCTACTTCGAGTTTGAAATAGTATTCTAAGAATATGATATTCTTGGTAGGTACAATATTATGTTATTTTCATAGTAATGAAGATAATAATCAAAATAAAATGTAGTATATTTTATATAGCTACACCTACCTGTTATTCACTATCTTTTTGCAATTATAACGTTCTTTTTACTGAGTAATGTAGAGAAATTATAGATAAATTGTTACTTTCTCTCCTTTTTAACCTTGTATTAAAATTCAGTATTATATGTTTGCGTATGAAAATTTAATACGAAACATATGTGAAATATTAGTATCTTAATTTTTATTAACCATTGTACAATCAGTAAAGCTATTTTACCATCACTTTTTCAGAACGTCCTCAACATGCTCATCAGAAAACGTATATAGTCTTAAATGGACAATATACGTTTACTGATGCTTTATCGCAGTCTAATGCAGTTTTACGCATTTTTCGGCATAGCAGCGAGAACCTAGTATCAAGACACTCTATTCTCCAGCGTTTTCAGTTGAAAATCGAGACATTGCGTACGGAACTTAACGCAACAAAGTGGCGTCTGTTGTAATCTTACCTAGATTTATCTTGACATTTATTGAAATTGTGGAAAATGCTTTTCAAAGTTAAAAAGAAAAAGTATATTCATATATTGTCATACATATAAAAGTTATAAAACAAAATGCAATACATATTGCATGCAATACTGCAATGTACATGTATCTAAATATGTATATAATATCTGGAGTGGACAATTGACATCGAGGAATTCACTGATAGAATCAACGGCGCCGAGGCTCATGTCATTGTCTAATGCGTAATTCCCACGCAATGCGATGACGGCCACGTAATGAGAGATCATAACTGAGGTTTAAGACTACTAGTAGCTTGACACACATATAACTACCGTCGTAAACCAATTGTTAAACTGTGTTTAGATAAGAGAAATATTTTGTATATGAACGCAGTAAACAGATTACATTAAAGAAGAAGAAGTATTTATTTTGAAATTTTAAACTTGAACAGACTGTAATGAATTTTAAAAATGGGCACAAATTTTTAAATTTGTGATGGATGCTTAAGTGTTGATATACTATTAGTGATATAAAGTGAAGGCTGTTCTGATACTTAAGTTAATATCTGCATACAAATAATATTGGGAGCAAGGGCAGTCCTCACAGAAACAAGCAAAAAGCTGTTAAATTACAAATTACTAGTTACTTGACTGACTATATTGTCCTTGTATTTGTACTATATTAGTATTTGTGTTACAATGCTTATTTGGTATAGTATTTTTTTTTTTTTATTTGGTATAGTATTTACGTGTATCAGATAGATTTGCAAAGAGTTTCCTATAAATTTCTTCAATCTTATCTTTGAAATCCATCCAATAAAATGGCTAACATATTTTTGTTACTGAATATCTTGGATAATAAGCCTTAAGATAATCACCTACATCCTTGAACAATTTAGTATAATATGACAGACAAAAGCAAAACACAAAATACACAAAATTTATATACTTTATCAAATTACAGTCTTCAATTCTAATAATACTGTTCGTGCGTTGTCACTACCACAATGCGACGTCTAAAGGTAACTATTTGAGTCACGAATGTTATGAAGAATCGTTTATAATTTCATCTAGTTTAAGTTTAATATATTGTTGTTCTTAAGTTTCATTATATTACTTATTTATTGTAATAGAGCAAGATTTTTTAACGTTATCTTTTATATGTTAATTTCATTTGTTTTAGTTTTAAGGTCATCATGGTGCAGTGTGACCGCATCTGACTGCATATGAGATGGCTATGGTTTGATTCTCCCTATGAGGAATGATTGTATTTCAAGTATCTTAGTGTCTCCGCTCTAGTGAGAAGACAAAACGCGATAAAAATTTTACATTTAGCACACAATGTCGCGGATTAGGGCGAATTGTATGTCTTGATATTTCAGCAAATTAGGTTCTCTAATTTGATGAGTTGCAGGATTTTTTTTATGAGAGTTTGTTTTTTTTTATTTTCCAATGTTTTTAGTTGGTGTAAAAATAAGTTATTATTTCAAATACTTATATAATTTATACATGAATGATTTAACTGAATAACATTAGCTCAAGATTCTTTTTTTTTTTTTTTATGGGATGAAAGAGGCAAACGAGCTGAAGGCCCACCTGGTGTTAAGTGGTTACCTTCGCCTATAGACATCCACAACATTCAAGTTGTGGATGCGTTGGGAGAGCTGGCTTACATGCCATCGAACCGGAACACATCATAAGATATTTGGCGGTTCGTCTTTGACATGATAGGGGTCGCGAGCCAGTCGGAGAACGAATCTCCTACCACCAAACTACTGGGTTACCCTCCTTTTACGGGACGCTACCCAGCGGCGGGAGGGAATTGTATTCTTAACCCGTCCCCCCACGGGTTTCCTCAATTCTAAATGTTTATTTCGTCTATTGAAATATATTTGGTTCATCTAAGTAAAAAAGGCTCTTTTGTACCGAGTGGCAGGCAACATACCTACATTCCACATTACAGAGTGCAGGAAGCTGACATTTGGCATGTATATATCTTCCTTGGGGAGTATAAAGGAGCACTATAAGAGGATTTCTAGAAATTCTTCTGGGAACAGAAAAGATCGGGATGTTATATTATTTTTTCTGTATCCGGCACACAGTAACGTTGGCAGAGAATTAATGTTAAGACACTCCGTTCCCCATTTTCCGCCAAATTCTAGAGCCATTCCGTTTTAGGTGGCGGAAATCAATGCCGCGCTTTGCCTCGACATCAGAGCGAAGTAAATGGAAATATTAAATACTTCCTCCATTCCTTGAGTAGGGATCGAAGCCACAACCTATCGTGCCCTTGCGCCACGATTAGTCATTTTATATATCATAATTAATGAAAAAGGAATTATGTGCCACAACTTGTATTATTATGGAAGTAGTAGTTCAACAAGCAAGTAGTTATTTTGCATTAACAAACTGAATTTGGTTTCTCGATAAATAAAAATATTTTACCAAGCAACATGTGCATCTTATTTACTTGATTATTATAGCAAAAGCGAGAGTTGTTTAAATTAAACATTTTCATAAGCTAACCCTGGTAATAAGTTTCCATCTAAAGAGAAAATCACCACATACGAGTATGCTGTGGGTGTTGGAAACTCCATTAGAAATTATCTTGGAGTCATCATCGGAACTTATGCTTTACAATTAACTTTCTAATCTATCTCTTGTGAACAAAAACACACATTCATAATATTTTTTATGCTGCATAATTATAATTATTAAATTCAGTAATGTAGATAAGTTTTAATGAATAAACGTGATTTTGTAAACTGTAAGTTGAAATAGTTTATTAATGGTATTCTTAAAAGGTTTATAAATTCACGCATCAATTGATTGTATTCAAATTATTTTTAGTTTAACGCAAGGTAAAGCGCGGGGTTGTGTTCCGCCGTTTAGCACGCAATGTCACTGAGAAAGAAGAAAGCAGAGTGACTGAGTCCATTTTTGCTTAGGCTACCTGCCTATGTGAAAAGAAAGCGTAACGAAAGCGTGAAGCTGCTTTTTAATACAAATACTCGTATTATAACGTCACTCTCATGGTGAAATTATAACATGTTTGAAGGAATGCAATGGTTTGGAGTTTTAATTACATTTGGAAAATGGATATACTTGTATTTTATTAAGTAGATATATATTTATTTCCCTAAAACCCAGTAGAGAACGCATTACAACGTTTCAACTACTGAGTACACGGTGATAAAGTAGAAAGAAACCCATCAAGCGATTTATCACTTATTTTCTCTACTTAATTTAAATTTTCAAAAAATAATATTAAGGCAAAGATTGATTGACTAATAATATTTTCTTTAATTTCGAATTATTTTTTTATTTTAATTTGTAATTAGTATAGTACCTACCAATACAACTAATTTATTGTGTACTTTGGTTAGACCAGTACACAGAAACTACTATATTTATAGCTTCATATCTATATAAGCAGTTAAAGACTATGCTTTGACTGCTTTTAATGATTTATGAAATTATTATACTATTATAAACTATATATATAAGCATCCGACTGTAAAATTGAATATGAGTTCGATACAAAGTTGAGCGAATTACATTAAAATTGTTCGATTACTCCGTTCTGGTAAGAAGACTAAGCGCGGAGTTGAGTTCCGACACTAGACACGCAATGTCTCCATATCGACTTGAAAGTGGAGAACGGAATGTCTTAACAGTAGGTTTTTCCGTTTTTCTTGATAAGAAAAGCGCGAAATGGCATATCTTTTTAGTTAACAATGATTGTCGTTAAAAAAAATCTTGCTATCATTGGTTTTAATTAATTTACGGTATCTCTATAAAGGTACTTGTATGATTCATAAGATCATTTAATCTACGGAAGATATCAATATATAGTTGAGAGATCAATTTTGATTATTCAAAGGTTTATTTTACATGGGATTTCCGACTAATTATCAATGCATTCCTCATTTTATTTTATTTTTAAATATTTATATTAAGTTATGCATTGACTAATATGTATGTTTTTGTATTGTTATAAACTCAAATTTGCACTTAATTTAAAACAATATCCATAATTTTTCTATAATTACCTGATCAATAGCATGTATGTATATAAAAAGGAAGAGGTAATCAAAACGACGAAATGGCGAAACACATCGGCAAAAGCCAAAAGAAAAAAGTATCACATAACGTTACAACATCTATAATCTTGATTGATGGTTGTCATTGATTCATCACAAAGCTAATCAGGTTGTAATATAGAGTATGTCAATATTGTATTTATACTTAAGTTATTTTCTTAGGTTAATCCCCTGCATCATTTTAAAGGTAGTTTATAATGCGTAAACAAAATATTTAAAATTTATCTACGTCTAAAGTTGTAGTAAGTCTTAATTAAACGTTATTTTTAAAAAATAACTGCTTCTAAGTTATTAAAATTTGATCCTATTTTTCACCTGCATCATTACGCTTTTCCATATATATTCGTTTTTAAATTATAAAAAAAAAGTATATTACACATTTCCTAAGTAAGTTTTATAATAAAAAAAATAGAAAGAGGCGATATTTACCTACCTTGTATGTAAAATATACATCTATAAATATTTTTATTTCTTAAACACATAACATTACTTCTATGGATACTGTTCAGTCAGTTATAATCGTAATTACGTCATTTAAGCATGTACCTATATGAAACACTAATGCTAAGATAAAGTACGTGGTTATGCTTTCAAGACTTTTTCAGAAATAAATCTACATTTCTGGTACAACTATTCAAAGAGATTCATAAATAGTACTTAATTATCATGTCTAAGGATTTTTTCGCATTCATATTAACAGACAAAGCACGGAGTTCAGTTTTGTTCAGTGATTCAATTTAATTAATTTTTGATTCGATTTGATTCATGATTTCTTGGTTCTGAAAGCAGGGTACTGTTTTACAGGGAAACACCTGAAACTAATTATTATAATGTCAAAAAGACGACATTGGCTTCATTTTGTACAATGTTACAAATGTAGTAAATCTAATAGAAATATGACAAAATGTTACGGAGCAGTGTGGTGGAAGCGTAAGTGATTCGAGTCGTAAACGTCCGACTGAACCGTGATTCGTGATGGATCGGATGGGGTGCACAATGTTTCGTGAAATATTTATTTTGCCACTTTTTATGTGGGAAAAACACAAATCAAACATCTTCAATATGTTATGTTACGAGATAAGCTAACAAAGAATTATGACAGATTGCATCTAATTTTCACTTTATTAAGATTTTTTTTGACTTATTATGGTTGTACTCGACATTTTATAATATTAAAGTTGACATTTTATCGACTAAATTAGATACGTAGTATTATAAATTCTTATTAACTTAACATATTTTTCTTTCATTAATCAATTTCTAAACTTGTAAGTCATTGTGTTAGATAAAAGAGACAATATGTTTCTGATAAAATGCAATTCTAGCAATTTCTATGACCTTGGAAGATGATTTTAATACAATAGGTATAGCTTACGAAACAATATCCAATATTACCAAAATGTTATTTCATGTAAGTCAGTATATTAATTGTATACAGATATTGTTTTCTTAGAGTACGTACCTACCGTATGATAAAACAGTGCTCGTTTTAATTTAAAATTATTTTCTGATTCAGAATAGAGACACATATCATTTAATAATTTAAATAAGTTAACAGAATATATAACTTCAAAATCGTTTCTTACTTTTTCATTGCTTTCTCTACCATTCTTCATTATATTTCAGTTAGGCAGGCGAAAAGGCTAGGCAATTAGGTACTACTCATGTATTGATCTACAAATCTGTATCCAAGAATTAGTATACATGTACTAGTAAGTAAATTCTATACAAATGGGCGTGTTCTGTCGCCATCCGCCCAGCGACGGTAGGCGGGACCGTTATAGCGTATCACTAACGGGATATGAAAACTTTAGTTAGTATAGAGTAGATTAAATTTTAAATAACTTTGAGATATGATTTTTAAATAGTTACTACGTATATTGAAATATATATTTTTTTCTATTTCACGAAATAGCTTTCATAAAGTTCAAAGTATATTTAAAATCGCTAAGATTTAAATTATTTCTTGTTACTAAGTAAAACTTTAAGTTCAATATGTAATTATATTTATTTCAAAAGCATTATTTAATAAAAATATACAGTAGTTTAAGGTGTACGTGAATCATTTACTAAATAAGAATGAAAATCTGTTAATACAAAAATAACAAGAGTTCATGATATGATTTTATTTTGGAGGTAGGGTAGTAGTAGAGTTATAAAAGAAGTTCCTTGTTATAAGAAAGAATATTTCATTGAGCTTAAACGAATGTCAGTAATAAATATTAAATCCTTTTCAGTTTGAATTACTTTTATAAAATCTGTTAGTAATAAAGTAGTATGTAGTTGTCTTGATATAGACATAAGTATGAATCTTATGTTATATTCAACAAAATACATATATATATATTTTTAATTGAATGTAGAGTTATTAATTTTTTTACGATATTTCATTATTAAAATAAATATAATATTTATTATTGTTTAGATATCTACAGATATCTAAATATCTACCTACCTACAGGTGTGTAATGCTTATTTTTGAATCCGTAGAGTATAATATAAAATTCCTAAAAGAAAGTCATTGTTTGTTCAAAATATTCATCAAGTTTCCTTTAAACATAGATTACGAAGGATACCTAGGCTGGTATGAGTAATATTTAACTTGTCTACTCCCATACAGCTGTTATCTTCAAAAATATTTACTACCTGATAGATAAATATACAGCTTATTAAAGAGAAAAAAGGCTTTAATTTAGTTTTTAAGATATTTATAAGATATATAAGTATGTGAGTGTCTGTTTTATATAGATGCTATTGTAAATATGTCATAAAAGGTGTACAATATGTGTGTACTTATAATGATTAATTGTATTCTCCATACGAATGTTAGTTCAAATAATTCTATCAAATTAGCATCATCGTAATTGAGATCTTAATGTTACCAGTCTAGAAATTTATTTTTATATTTTTTTTAAATAGAGCAATAAAAATGTAGATTAATAAATTTCTTAAGCAATAATTAGGTATGACATAACTTTATTTTAATGTTCAATATTTACGTGAAAATATATAATTTTATTTACTATCAAGACCTGATTGATGCAAAGATCATAATTAATTATTATATTTAATCATTATCGATTAAAATTAAAATAATACAACTATTTCATTAATATTAAAAACAATGAATTAAAATTTCATTATCCATCAAAATGACATGGCATTTTGCCATACTGCTTATATCAACAAATATAATACTATGTGTAGGTACATATACCTATACATATTACTTGCCACGGTAACTTTGTATACAAAAAATTACATTATTAGCATTCCAAAAAATATATATATAAAAAAAGAACTTACGTAAATATATAAAAAATTAAAAATTTCAAACGTGACACCAAAAGTCCAAAGCACGCTTAGTCATCATCAACTTTTCACAACACTTCACTACACTTTAAATATGTTTGTAGAGCCTCCTTTCATACACTTTGATCCAGTCCAGTAAAAACAAAACACAAGGCGGGAGAGTCAGCAAAAACATTCATCAATAGATATTCTTATCAGTACTTCTATCGCTATGTCAGTGTGGCGTGGCGACTGTCAACTGTCTACTAAACGAATCGTCACTGCTCGCTTGCCGCCATGCCCATTTCTATACACGGTTCGAAGCCAAAATGACGTAAGTGCAAAATTATATTAATCAATTCTACACTCTATTACAGCGTGATATGATCCAGAAGGATTATATTGTACGGTGGTTTTAAAATGAAACGATCCAAACACATGTCTATAAAATATATTTTCCATCCTTTTCTGGCGTATAGATTCACTGTATGTTTTGTCCCTTTCTATTTTTAGTTGCAGTTTCAGTATTTATACAGATTTTAGACAAATATTTTTTCGGGGGTAAAATTCAAAAATTTAGTGCTCTACACTTCTAAAATATATTTTATTTATTAACAAGAAAGTATGACGTTCGAATATTGTTAGAGTTTACCCGTTGATTAGCACCGTCTCGTTCACTCCCATATTTCTTGTTTGTTTCATGTCGCGCCATTGGACCAATGGCATTTACGGAGCAACCCACCTTACTGCAGATAAACTATCGTGGAATATTGTGTTCTATCACCTGCTAATAAAGTTTAACTTTTTAGCATATAATTTCAAGTTGCCGGCGTTTGTCACGCAAGAGTTCTAATTTTAAATCAAGTGTAGGCGGAGCGTTCATGTCGGTGCTTTTATATTGAAAAACAAAATGTCTTTAAAGAAAACCTGTTTTGAGAAAGTTAAGCCTTTTATGTACAGAGGATTTAAGTTGAGATCTGCCGGGACATAGTACCTTTTAGCGTCCAGCGTCAGTCGCGCTGAAATAAAATAAAAAACTTTAGTAACCGGCTCGTCGGCATTTTCCTTTTGTTGTTTGATTTTTGTTAAGCGAACGGGACATTGCATGAGAAACGAAATGCAACGGCGATGTCTTCAGCAATTGCTAAAAATGCAACTCTCGTGACTCATTTGAATAACACTTAGCAAGTTTTATTAAATAAATTCAACTGTTGTGATGATATTATAATTGTTTTTTTTTGTGTAAGTTTAAAATATATACTTAGGTATAATTTATATTTTTTATATAAAATATTTAACTAGTTTTATATATTTGGAGAGCTTCACGCTTTGTTCCCGCATAGTGAAGTAGTCTTAGAAAACTTAGTGTAGGAGTGAGGAAAGTCAACGCCGAGCCATGTCTTAGCGAGGTATCGGAGCGAAGACAAAAAAAATAATATAATTATTCCCTCGGGTTGGAATCGAACCCAAAACTATCGCTTTACACGCAGACGCTATCCACCTGCGCCACGATGGCCTTAAGAATTTCTTTACTATTATGTTACCACTGAAGATCATTTTTTTTAAGTATGAATTAAATATTAATATCTTCCATTTTGACTATCTATTTTTAAAACAATATTTATACCTTTTATAAGTAAAACACATACAAATTTACGTTTCACATTACATCTTACACTCTATAACGTCTTAAGTAAGTTCAAATCAATATGTCGAAAGCAACGGAGCACCGTTGTCGCTGAACTCATTAGGAGCGCTTTCGGTCAAGGCCTCGAGGTCGATGCGGTGGGTTGTCTTAATTACTCTACGATTTCTAATATTTTTATCCTTATTTTATTAAATTCTTTGAGGGCTTTAGTGATGTACTCCGAATATACTTGAACGACTGAATATATTATAGAATAAAAATGGTAGAGTTGGGCATTTTACATTTTTTTTTATTTTAGTTCTTTGTTTTAGATGACTTTAAAGGAATGAATGTAAATTATTATTTGTTTGAAAATTTAATTAATTTAATAAATATTTAAAGATTAAAGAAAATTTCTATGCTGTTTGTGTACCTAGATTACAAAATATTACGAGTATAATACTCTTACAACTCAGTTTAAAATATAGCAATGTCAATTAACATAGTTAATATTCAGATGTCTTCAGTGAGCGGCTTTGTATATTGTTGAATATTCAAAAGGAGATTAAAAGAAAAAATTAAAATAAAGTTAAAAACTTATTTAAGTATTCCGCTTAGCGGTCCACCGCCATCAGCTATTCAAAGTTCGTTTTACCCATTAGCTTTTATGTTTTTTTATAATTTTTAAGCTTCAAATGTAAATTCAGTTTTACGAATAATTTTATATTGAAATTACATTTTTTTGTTCATAATATTTTAAAATGTTATTCACACACTTGGAAAAGTTAAACACATTTTTAAAAACACATATTGGTATATTTAATGGTAAACGCGTGTGACTAACATTAAAATATTTAAAAAATAATATTCTCTCTTGTCAAACGATTGTTTGTAGTATAATCTTTTGTAACAAAAATCTGTAAAAATCTCTTTACACAGATAACTAACAAAAAAATGCAGCCGTTAGTAAAGCGGATGGCTTAGCGGTCAGAGTACTTAGACGGTTTCCAAGAGGTTCAAATCCTGATAATTTCAAATATATATACGTATAATTTTATTGGATTTCAATTTTTGTTTTAAACTAAAATATTCTAATGTTTATATACGCACGCTCATATATAAAGTGTTTTGTTTCATGATATAACTATTCTAGACATATATTCAATAGACATACAGGCATGCAGGCTTTACAAATTTAAAAGTTGTGGGGAACGGAGTGTCTTAACACTAGGTTCCTTCTGCCTACCCTGCTGTGTGCGGGATACAGCGTGAAGCTAAAAAAAATTGTGTGAAGAAAGACATAGGATTTACAATAAAAATGTGAATTCATATTTTCTTTCTAGTTGCTGAGAAATTATAAATAAGTACACTTACTATGTGTTAATGATAAATGAGTAGATACGTATCGTAATACAGGCCGCTAATTATTAGTTATCATTGTAATACATCTTAATGATACCGACACTAAGAAACAAGTTGTTTATTTATCATTTTATAAATAATGATCTACACATGAAGGGAGAAATGCGTAAAAACTTTAACATTTGTAATACATGTACCTAATGCATATTTCAAAATTATTAAAATTAATATTGTAAAATTGTTGAGTTTATCGTGGCAAACAAACCTAAAGCTGAAGTCAATTTAAAAAATAAGAGCTCGATAACTTTATAGATATAATAACATGAGGCATCGCCGGGTTTGTTCATTAATTTTGAATATTTAAACTCTATACACAACATTTTTCCATTATTGTAGTCGTCATCAAAGAAAAAATCGTATGCCGATGTTATTTTTACTATAACAAAGGTTACCTTTAGCTTCAACATTCAGTTTTCGTTCCAGACTACTTTCGATGTTTTTAGGCAAAATTTGTGAAAAATGGAATACGGAAAATCTTATTATTATTAGTAAGGGAAGAAGAAATAACAATTACTTATTACCGGCAGGGTATGCAAAAATATGTGAAGTTAAATATACATAGAAAGTGAACTAAAATAACTATAGTCTAAATAAAGAACCTATTTATAGTTGACTAATGTTCTGCACTAGACCATATATTTGCAGCAAAAGGTGGTAATTACATCACTTCACCCTTGACGTGGCCACGTTAATCTTTATTAAATAAAATAGTGGGTTATTCATTGGTGTTATTATTTTTCCCCGTAAGCTGTAATATCCATTGAGCTACATAAAGAAAAGTTGTGCCTGTAAATGAGAGTATGAATATAAAAACTATTTAACAATAAATTATTTCAAACTAGCAATAATATCTTTTTAGCATTTTCGTCGACGAAAAAATAAAGTGTTACTTAAATAAAATAAACGCAAATTGTTTGCAAGAGAAGACTACCATAGGTAGTGCAATAGCCAAAACTGCATTTAAATTGGAGCGATTTAAGACATTAGCGTTCGCAAACTAACAGACAAACAGAATAGAAATTTAAAATTCATTGTTATATATTTTTTCTCATTTATTTTCCACATACAGACAGCGATCACATATATTTTATTATAGATATATAGATAAGGATCTTCAAATAAAATGATTTCAACTGCTATTACGCTATACATTTAGGTATATTTAGAGAAGATCTAAAGAAAGTAGTTTTAGTTTTTTTTTTGAAATGTTCCAATTTTGGTCAAAGATTGACTAGTACCTAGACAATTAATTTGTCAGCCGGTATAATTACGTATTATATAATTTATGAAACCGTTGGTTTCGTACCTTATTGCCACTCTCTTTTAGGTATTTCTTTGATTTTAAAATGGATGGACTTTTGTTTTGAACGGCTGTTACGCCTAGGTTAAGAATTTGAACCCAGGTGGCACAGTCCACAATTTTTAATCTTATATTTGATGTGCCAAATTTATATAATAACATTTTTTATATACTTTTCTATATCATTAAACAATAATCTATAATTTAAATAAGAATTCCTCTCGATGTTGCAACAAAGACGGCATTTGTCATTGAAAATTCAACATTACCTAGGTATCATATTTTAAGATTAGACTAGTGCGACTAGACAGACACTATTATAATTTGTTTTAGGTTGGCCAAGTAAAGTCGTGACGCTTGCTATTTAGGCGAATGTATAAACTCGTGTCCTATGTCCATTTTTATATAGGTTATTTAATAAATTTTAATATACACTAATCATTTCTTATCTAAATATCGACTATACGTATGTTTCACGTACCCTTCACTACCCAGAAAGAAAAAAATGAACATGATATAAATTTCCTACCTCTCATTATAAATCTATACCTACGATCTCATAAAACACAGAAAACTGTTGTCCATTTTTGAATGAATATAAATATATTGCTATAGTATTAAAAGTAAGTCAATGTATTTCGAATCAGCAGTTCATTATTTAACAAAAAATATATAAATACATATGTAGCATACTACAAGCAAGGCAAACGAGCAGAAGGTCTATCTGGTGTTAAGTGGTTACCTTCGCCCATAGACATCCACAACATTAGAGTTGTGGATGCGTTGCTAGCCTTGGGGATGTAGGACAGAAGGAGGAAGGAAGGATGAGAATGGTGGGAATAGGGAGTGCTGTCTTACATGCCATCGGACCGAAACACATCATCAGATATTTGGCGGTTCATCTTTGACATGATAGTAGTCGCGAGCCAGTCGGAGAACGAATCTCCTACCACCAAGCTACTGGGTTATCCGCCTTTACCCGTCGGAATTGTATTATTAACCCGTCCCCCCACAGGCGGAAACTGTTACTAATATTCTTATTACCTATATATAGTGTAAGTAATATAAATAAGTGAACCATAAAATTACAATTAACACTATTATAATGGTGCTAAAACGTGGAAAACTACTTTGTTATTTATGTCTTTTTAATTCGTTGAAATATCTATCGTCAATTATATTCTATACATGACTTCATCGTATTTATATATACAACAGAGGAATTCATGGAATATGTCGCGTTGAGTGATAAGGTATAATTTGATACATATGTCCCAAAGGGTTGGGCTCATTAGTGTCAGATGCCGATGGGCTGATGTTTGCGACCGCTAAAGGGTTTTTATTTTCCCAAATGTCATAATATTTTTGATAACTTGTGGTTGTGATATTTACTATAATGCATCGTGAAATAATTTATTATATTTCTTTTAAGTATATCATATATTTTAAACGGAGAATGGAGTTTCATGACACTTGCTTCTCTCTGATTACTCTGCTAAGCGGGGAAATTTTTATGTCTTTTTTTTTAATATAATTTGGTACGCGATGAATGTAGTTGTATTTGTAAAACAGATGTTTATATGATATAAATAGACAAGCTAAGAAGACACTAGATATTACCAAACCACACAAAATATTTTTAAACATTTTTTAAGTGTTATTCCACACTTAGGAAAATTGAAAAAGACATTTAAAGAAAATCCACTGAGCATGCACAGTGGTGAGAGCGCCTGAACGGTATTCAGGAGGCGCGGGTTCGAATCCCGCTGCGTTCAAATTTTTATACGTTTTCTTTAAATGTCTTTTTCACACAAAATATTTTGGAATTAAAACGATTAATCAAAACTAAAAGTATAAAATTATTTTCCTATTTATGTTACATAGATTTGGCACATTTATTCACAATTTATTGACCCAGGTCTAAGTATGTTTTTTACTACTTTATTTACTCTTTAATGTGTACAGATATTAATTAATTAAATTATTATTAGTCTTATAAAAAATAAGGACTCTGCCTACACTTCTAGCGAGAGGCGATAAATAAATATATAAACAAAACAAATTTAAATTTAAATAATTTAATATGGAACACGTAAACTAACTGAATATAAGCAGTATCTTAATGACAGGTCGTGTCCTGATAACTTCAATTCAAGGTAAACGCTATAAATATAATTTATCATGGCCCCACCGTAATAACTGAGCTACGTAAAAGAGTTTTTGCAATTCAATTGAAATGTGCAGGTGAGTCAAGGCTGTTACTCTAGGTCTAGTGTGATGTTAAATATTGATTTTGTGAGGTAATTTGAATCGTGGTCTGTAGTGTTATATATGTTGAAGACTAGCTACCATCTGCCCGCGGCTTCACCTGCATAAATTACACAACTCTAACTAATTCGTTTTTTCGTTAAACAGTTAATGTTTAAGGAAGTTTACCAGAGTACAATAGTCAACGCTGCATTTAAATCGGTTAAGCCGTTTAAGAGATTAGTGTACACAAAAAACAGATAAGCAGGCAATCAGACAAACAGTATTGGCGTAGTTTAATTGTAAATATAAATATTGTTTTTTCTATTAGTAGTCAACTTTCCGCACGAATTTAAAAAGTGGCGGCGATGTTGAGCATCGCACTTTCTCTTGTTTACCAAAAGGGGGAAATGTAACTTTTTCTCCGACTGTAAATCGAACCCAAAACCGATCGTCAATGCAATCGGATACTTTTCCACTTCGCCACGATGGCTTCAATATGGTAGGCTGCGGCAATTTTTTTATGAAAGTCGGGTCAATAACGTACTGATAACAGAAGCTCTTTTGAAAGCAAAATATTGGGCCGTGGACTCAAGATAAATAACTTCAGATTAAGCAAACGGTACATTTGTTCAATTTATAATACCGTTTGATATTTCTCGAGGCGGACGGAAGGTTGTTCTAATTAGGCGGTTTCCTGTAGATTTGCGCCCACCTGTCGGTGCCTCTGACGTACCTATCCAGGAAATTAATTACATCAATTGATTAATACCTCCAGAGCCAGCATCGAGCGAATTATTTCGCACCTTAATAATGACTTTGCTTAACAAAATATTTGAACACTGAATATTTTTCCACTTGATATATATTATAAAGGTTTTAAAGCAATTTATTTCATATCATTCATATTTTTTAAAGAAATCGTTATGATTGAGAAAAATGACTTAAAATTCTTTCTTTCGTATTCGTTAAAAATAAGACTGAAAGTTAATCTAAATGGAAGTTCTTAAAAAAGCGAAGTTACCGAACCTACTCATCTCAACTAATAAGTGCAGCGCAGTCAACTGCACCGGCGTTGCACTTTTTGTTCCGACTCGAGGCACGCTCACCCGCTTATTTGCGATCATTAATCATTATTTCGGCTCAGCGTCGTAGCGTTTTGAGAAAATAACCCTTTTTTGTATTAAGCCGGTTCGCAACAACGGATCCTCGGAGCGTGGCATATATGCAATATTTAAATTATGTCTCGCTTTACGGGTATCGAGTTTTTTTATTGTTTGAAAGATCGGTATCGTATTTGAGGTGGGTATTTGATTGGTATGATTTTCCATACAAATGTTTATCTGAAATTAAATTCGTATTATTAAAAACGCTTTGCCTTAACAAGCGCTTTGGAGAACTGAAAAAAAAATTATAACCAACAAATAATGTAGTTCTTAAATTCTTTACATTTTTTTTTTTCAGTGGATCTAGACTTGCCTTTGATTTCATTAAATACTAGTGCAGGTCGGTAGTGTGTGGCTTTGACTGGCCTTAAAAAATATTATGTTTCCCGATATTTAATATTGAGAAATATTTTTCTTAAGTACCATGAAGTCGAAATATTACTGAACCTAATAATAAAAAAAAACCAATTTCAATATATATCAGATCATTAAAATAATAAATTAGAAGCATAGTTCAATAATTTGTAAAGTGAAATATATATTTATACCTTACTTTACAAAAGCACATTATACATATAAATTTTAGTATTGATACATATATTTCTTCATTTCCTTTTTTTCTAAAAATAAAATAAATAAAAACGTGGTATTCAATTTACTCGTACACAAGTATTTCAAAAACACGAGTAAATTTGGGCCGTGAAGAGCGGCGGAGGTGACAGATGCGCTGCATTGCCATCGCGCCAACTCTACCTCTGAACAGGGACGTATTGATATTTTAAAATGAATATATTCGCTTATTTGAGCTAACAAATATTTATATTAGCGATACAAGCAGATGAGTACTATTTTATATTACTTAAAAAATATTTTTAGTTTTCTAACAAGCCACTGGGTCACTAGGCCAGTCGTGGCCTGACTGGTTGTGGGTTCGATTCCCACTCGAGGAGTGGAAATTATATTTCCATTTTCTTCGCTCTGGTGTCGAGGTAAAGCACGGCGTTAAGTTCCGCCACTTAACACGCAATGCCACCGAATTCGGCGGAAAGTGGGGAACGGAGTATCTTAATACTAGGTTCCCTCTGCCTACCCTGCTGTGTGCGGGATACAGCGTGAAGCTGAAAAAAAATCCAATACAAGTCACATATTTTGTATCATTTATTGTTACATTTGAGCTATAGAATTGGTATAAGCAGCGTTATTTAGCTATTCTATGTCAAAATAAATAAGGAATCTGGGTAGTAACTCATTTTTATCAAATAACATAATTATTAATAATAATTAAAAATGTGGTAGTAATATAATGTTGATATCTCTTGTATTGTATTAATATATTCATCTTGTTCAGATGAATATATTAATACAATGTATACATCATAAAAATACTGTTTTCCTAAGTACGGCCCTGTTACAAAAAGCGAGGGAGTATCGATGACAAAATACAAATTTTATTTTATTAAATTCAAAAAAGCCTTCAATGATTGATAGGAGCGCGCCCCCGAGTCAGACTCGCAACTGCATAACTTGGTACAATATAAAATAGATCATTTATTCTTCAAATCTCTGCAATAACATAACTATTATTATAAAGGATTACATGAATCAAAAATACTTATAGAAATATGATATCTACATGAGAACTTGAGTGAATCTATGAAATGTAATTTCAAATAAATGCTCACATTATTAAAATGAAATATGAAATTGTGTGCTACATGCGTACCCACGCATGCTTCGCTTCATTAGGCTAAAAATTAAAATATATTAATTGTTTTTTTTACTTTTGAACTAACTAATTTCAATCACTTCTATCACCTTTAGTAACATTTCTTTGTCAATTTTTTTGAATAATTTTGTTTCTTCCATAAATCACTTATGCTGGCCATTCTATTTAGGTGCATAAAAAATAAATTCGAAGAGCAAAAGTAAAAAATAACACTGTAACTACTATTTTTAATTTATTTATTCTTAACTATATTATTATTTGAAAATGTTGAAATATTGAAATAATAAAACGAAGGGTGAAAAGGTTTAATGTATGAGATGACCACTTTAAGATATATCAGCCTACGACTTGTTTACAAGAACACGACATAATTGCAGCTATAAAATTTGCAACGGTCCGCTTAGCACTAACTATGTATTGCAAATAAATATAATAAATACATGTAATATTTTTTTTATTTTTTATCTTTGACATTTATTTTTATTTTTGTGTATTTTGTGTATTTTTTAATTTAGTTGTTTAATATCATATAAAAATAAATGCTTATAAATGTACATATTTATAAGCATTTATTTTTACATGGTACTGGTAATAAAAATCCTATAATACCATTTCAAATTACTTTTTTAAAACATAAATTAATTAACTTAACTAAATTAAGAAAGAAAAAAAAAATGATAATGAAAAAGTATATCTTGACCTTTTCATATACATATATAGCTTAGCAAAGGTGTCGCTATTTATTAATTACTTATAATTTTTATGCATTAAACGTCACTAGAGATGCGCAAGTCCAATAATTCAAATACTTTTAGGTCTTCTAAGTATTTATATTTTTAGATTGAGATCCAAGAGAGAAGACAAGCAAAAAAATAATTTAACTAACAAGAATTTTTCGCAAGTGGAACGTACTTATTCTCATGGCCTGTGCGGGGCAGCGTCCTAGGGATGCTTTACGCAGTTAATTTAAAATCCTCGTTCGTATAAATAAGGAGGGTAACGCTTGCGTTTTATGGCTTACGACGTGCGAATGTTGTTTGCGACGCCGGCTCTGCGGTCGCGGATGTATTTTAATATCGTTAATTAGGTGTTACGGGCGTTTAGATACGTTTACCGTATATTTTACGTTTACCACAGTCCGCTACGTTATTTTAAACATTACGGCTTTTAATTTATATATTTGGGTTGGCTAAATAAAAATGTGAATTTTCTTGTATTTTCATATACCTATTTATTGCTTTTTTAAATTTTAATTTAGTCGGTTATAAAGGAAATAAGCAAAGATAGATAAATAGTGAGAGGACTCGTTTTGCACAACTTTTCATTTGAAAGAATTTTGCTAAATCGTGGCAATCGCAATAGACAGGATGATAAGCATCGCCCATAACCATTCAACCACAACCAGCGCAATGTCATTAGCAATTGTGTAATACATGTTGCATAAATCCAACTTTTAAAATTCTAGAACATCTTTTCGTCATCCAAATGTTTAAATAAACTTTTTAAATAATTCAAGGTTATCGTGTCGCAGTGGAACAGCGTCTGTATGCGAATGGTCGGAGATTCAATTCTCACTCTGAGGAATGATTGATCGATGATATTTATATTTAAGCTATTTTCATTTTTCCACTGTTGTAGGACAAATCGTGGTATTGAGTTCTGCTATTTAACACGCAATGCATCGCATCAAATAATATAAGCCTTCTTTTATTTGGAGTAGCAGTTTACATGTTGTTATTTAGTTGATGAACTTCATACTAGAGGCGTACCTTCGTTGACAATCTATCAAACAAAATGAATATGGTTCATAATCTGTAATACTTACCTTTCTGCCTGTCTGTAGGAACATACCTTTTATATATAGAACATATATATTATTTGATAACAGCTATTACGTACATATATTTTTTGAGACCTACAGAAATTTTTAACTTTTCGCTGAAATCCAAAGGCATTACGTACTAAGTGGTCGAACTTAACGACGCGCTTTGCTTCAACTCCAGAGTGATAAAAATGGAAATATTAAGTAATCACATTCCTCACTGGAAGTCGAACCTACAAATAGTTACGTTTATAGACACACTTTGTGCCCCTATGCAACATCTGGCCTTATATTTATCATTGTTTCAAAAAACCTATTCACTCTCTATAAAATGTAAGACGGTAGACGCACGTATAATACGATGCAAATAGAGGTGCACCTAACAGAGTAAAACGAAAATTTTCTTACTAATTAATTTAATCCATTGTAGCCCTTCCCATTAGCTTAATTGAACTGCGGTGTACATGTCAATTCTTAGGTTTTACTTTGAAATTGTGCTACAGGAATTGATACTCTATGGCTTAAAAGTTAGAGTTCTAGTTTAAGTTTTCATACTGTGATGGTATTTGAATAATGTAATAACATGAGGGGCACACTTTGTTCCATTTTGCATATTATGAAGAATCTTATGGACTTGTGTAACGAGAATTGTATTAAGATTTTGTCGTTCTTGATAGCTAGCCAATACTGGATAGATATGAATATAAATAAAAAGCTTTTAAAGATAACTGGAAAATTCATTGATACGTAACATACGCGTTATTTTATTATCACGTATGTCACTTCATACTAAAATGAAATAAACAATCCATTATTATAATCATAATAACTTTTACCAATCGTGGCGCAGAGGCACAAAGTGTGACTGTAAAGCGACTGCTTGTGGGATCGATTCTCACTCAAGGAGTAATATTTCCGTTTTCTTCGCTCTGGTGTTGAGGCAAATCGCGCTTTGAATTTCGCCACTTAACACGCAATGCCTCCAAAATTTGGCGGATAGTGGGGAACCGAGTGTCTTAAGACTAGGCTCCCTCTGCTTACCCTGCTGTATGCGGGATACAGCGCGAAGCTAAAAAAAAACTTTTACACTTTTTACAATATAAATTACATGTATACCAAATTGCATACACTTTCACTTCCTACTTTTATCTCACCTTTGTGAACAAGTGCTATATTTTTTTTAGAAGTGTTGAGAAAAAAAAGAATAAAAATATTTTTCACTATTTCACAATTTTATAAACATACGAATAGTATTTTAAAATTGTTAAATAAATATGATAATACAAGATCTTTTGTTTTCGCGATTATTACACATTGTGAAACTATTTTTAACTGGTAGCTTAGTTTATACTTATCTTAGGTCTGCCTGTGACCACGGACTACTGTAAATTGTTCGAAATGTCGAATTTTCCAAAAATGTCGAATACCAATAATATACGCTATTAATCCGGTTAAAAATACTTTCATTTCAAAATATATCATATTACATGTCCTTAAATTGAGTACGCGAAGAGTGTTAATTACTCTTTTATCTTATTTTATGTATTATAATAAATGTTACAAAATAAAAAAATGACTTAATAATAGCATGTATTCTTGTATACTAACCAATCGAATATAGACTTATAAATGTAGTGTAAAGCACTAAATAACTTATCTTTAGTGATAAAATAGTAGAGTAGCGGAGGTGTATACTATTATTACTACGTTTAAGTACAGAAAAGTAAACTCTGGATAGGTAATTTAGACGAATAAGTAAAACTTATGTTTTCTGACCATAATGACTTTATTACTTATTTATTGAATCGATTTTTTTCGTTTAATGTCTTCATTATATGCTTCGATATATGTATATAATTGTTTCTTGAAATTTACTTTATCGGTAGATATTGTGCTCAATAACAATTCATACACATCTTTAAAAAAAATAAGATAATTAAGGTAAAAAAGACATCTCCATACTACTTTATAAAAAAACCTCTTCTGTTTGATAGTTGGTCTGGTGTTGAGACCCCGAATGAATTGTTCGTCGAATGACGGAATTTACCGCTCCTCCATATCTTACCACGGTTAAGAAATGAGAATACATACATGAAAATAAACAAATATACTTTCGAGTGACCTACAACCACCGCGTTCGCAGTCAGGCGCCTCAAGCGAGAATTCAAAATATATATTATTTATAATATTTTTATTAACACAGAAATTTTAGATTTTATATTTCGATGCCTAAAGTACCTATAAGAACAAACTATTTTAATAATTGAAATTAAAAGAAATATCTTAGGCTTTATTTTAAACTGTTATTCACACACTTTCAAAAATATTTTTAGAAGCGGAAAGCTTTTAAATTTTTATAAATTATCTGAAAATGTTTTTCAATATTATATGCTGTTTATTGTAAGCCAAAGTTTTTGATATTATTACAGATTGAAATTAAGCGATTAGCTACCATCACTTCTGTAAACATGTGCTTTGTTTATTTATCGATAACACGTTCGGCACGCATGCATGTTTAACAATACAAAACTCCATTAATTCGAATGAATTATAAATATATCGTGTATTTTGTTTTTCAAACTTAGTAATATTTCATGTTAAAAGCTTTCGTCGCGTTGTGACAAAAGTTAGAGAGAAAATGTCTAATCGTGTTATTAGTAGTAAATTTTATCTTAAAAATGTATGTGTTAAGAGGAAGATGGATCTAGTGCCAATTCAAAATTCAAAATATCTTAATTAAATAGACTCGAATCGTCAACTGTACATAAGCTACCACCAACTCGGAAGGCAGTTCTGCTGAGAAGAGCCGGCCAGAAACTCAGCAGTTGCACTTTTCAAATATAAAAATTACAATTTTATTATGTGATACAATGGTTAGCTAAACCGGCATTGGACTCTAATCAGATTCATTCCACGCATTTTTATCCTTTAAATATTCTTCTACAGAGTAATAAGCCTTACTTATTAAAGTATTTTTTACAATGATTTTGAATTTCTCCAGCGGTAAATCTAAAACAAGCTGTAGAATTTTATTATATATGCGTATACTCCTTATAATTATAAATATAAATGAAATATACAGTATATAAGTATAAATGAAATACACAACATTAAGTTCATTTTTGCACAGGTATGTCGTTTAGTCAGACACTGTCGCACTGGACCACAATGATCTCGAATTAAAATCCAAATAATATATAAAAGTATTCTTCAGTTTTCGTTGTTAGATGTTGCCAGAATTTAATACCGGACTTTGTCTCACATGCTGTCGAGTAAGATTTGTACCCACACTTTTCTTATCCTGCTGTCATTTGTGGTATTAGCTTCATGCTGTATCCCTTGTGGGATAGTCAGAGAGAACGGAGCGCCAAACGCTACGGTCCTTTTGTGGTATTATAAAGATTTATATAATTTAATTCGACTTGTAAGAAGATATCGAAAATAAATACTGTCAAATTATATGCATTTGCCTATAGACATTGTTCAACATGAACGACGTTAGCTACATTTTAAATCAAGAAGGAATTTAAAAAAAAAGCATTCAGAAAACATTAGACAAATTACATGAAGTGTTACTTTTGTTTTACCGGCGGGTCTAATAGAGCGTAGCGCATAACGAACTTCCGTGAAATGGGGTAAAACTAATTCCGCGGACACCACGCCATGTGTGAGTCCCCGGTTTGATTCCCGGGGGGTCAACGGCGCTAATGTCACGCCTATTATTCCTCGATATATCTCCGGGTGACGTCAATATTTTTATATTTCTTCATTTCTATCCATTTGGGAATTTGTTCCTTTGTTCTTATTCGAATCACCTTTTATATAATAACATATGAATAGTACTTATACTTTTCTTGCTAAGTAGAATTTTAATTATTATTTATTAATTTACTTTTTTTAGCTTCACGTTTTTGCCGCATAGCAGGTAGTTAGGTTGAACATAGTGACACAGAACACTCCGTTCTTTTTTCGCCCGCAATTGAGACACCTTATGTTCAGTGGCGGAATTCAACTCTGTAGGTACTTTGTCTCATTTATTTAATAGAATGCGACTTTTAATTAGAATATTTTTTGGCAGAGGTAGACGTGTAGGTATTTCTATACAACCTAATCTGATACTGATGAATCATTTAAAGTTCAATCAAGTTTTTGTTGAAAATCATTATTATTCTCTATTTATTTCACTACCACACTATTTCCTAATGCATCAACGGACGGTGTAGACAATCTTATAAAATACACTAGCTATCACATGTCAGGCCTCACACGACCCGGTCATCCTTTATTCAAATAAACCCTATTTTTATGGAAAACTTGCCCTTTCCGCATCAATATCAATTTCCGAGCGATTGTTGCAGAAATAAAGGGATGACCCTTAAGGGAACGCCCGGCCTTAGGTTATCAACTTACTTTATTAGACAATCTTTTTTATACAAGTACCTGCGTCTTTTTTCGTTATCTTAGAAATGAGAAAAAATAATAATGTTGGCTGGTTTTCATGTTTTAGGAAGAATAAGAAGTATAGTTTAGAGTATTTATTCGGTATTTATGTAATCTTTCAGTAGATCTCTAAATTTTTATTGTTGACAATGGATTTTGCTGTAAATGATCTTATATTTATTAATTAAAAATAATACAGTCATCTTAACGATAGGCTAAAGATTTAGACAGGTATAAAGACAAATCAACAGAGAAACAGTTTTAAGTTCATACTATACAATGAAGTATGTGAGGAAACAGGTATATTTTAAAATTTTTTGCAGATGTTTGGAATTTTTTAATGAAACTAATGTAATTTTTTGAATTCGACGAAATGTTAATACAGATCACTAATTTATTTGAATGAGGTAAGATTAGACCTTTCAAAAACAAACGAATCGACTAATCATCGAAAGAAGTCTCGGAATACATAACTATATGTTTAAAGTATATATGTACTATATTAGGATTTTTGTATACCTCGAGGATAAAAAAAGCGAATAAAAAACTATTCATAAAACTTAATAATAGTGCACTATTAAATAATTCAAAATCGACTTCCACCATATACGGAGCTTACGCTGTGATTATGGACGATTACGCCGTCACCGATTCTCTCTTCGGTCCCCACTTTATATAATAAGCATCGCTGAATCCTGCATCGAAAACGATGCGATTACATGTTTCCATTTATAATCAGTACGTTACTTCTGAAGGCCCGTACTACCTTCGGGCGAGCCTGTAATCGGTCGATTATCTATAATTTTCTACCATCAGTCTTTACTAGAAGCTAGATCCTTGCAGCTCTGGCAGTAATATTACGACCAGTTATCGATGTAATTGGTATATTATATATAGGTTTCTTCATATTTGTATGATTGTGTTATGTTTTTGAAGTTCATTTTAAAAGATGATATTTTAATATTTCTCTTTTATTGTGGTTTCTTTCCAGAAATTTAATGCCGATACTTTTTATGACTTCACACATAGCGTGTAGGCAGATGGAACGTAGGGCTAAGACACTCCGGTTCCCATTTTGGCCCGAAATTTGGAAGCATTGCGTGTTAAGTGGCAGAACTTAAAGCCGCTCTTTGCCTTGACTCTAGTATTTTACCATTCAGTATTTCCATTTCTCGAGTGGACACCGAATCCACAACCTGTCGGTTTACAGTACACTTTGTGCCCCTGCGCCACGACTAACCACCACACGGGGTTTTTAAATATTAATTAATATACTAGTATAAGAAATACAGCTGCATATTAGATTTTTTGCGTATATTTTAAAACACAGTATTACGCACGTATACACTTATAATAATAAAAAAATAAGCAGCGAAAACATATTAGAACCCAAAGTCGTGGTGAGCATTTGGTCCGCCCCCAATGCCCGATGCGTACGCGTCGGTTTTTTACTACCATTTTTATCATGAATCTTAATAAACTTTTTCCTATTGGCCACAAAGAAATTATAGTTCTTAACGGAATAATTTATAGCAGGTGCAACGACTTCGAAACGCAATCGATCGAGGTTATTGTCTGTGATTGGTCGATGAAAATCCAATAGGCTATTGATTTCGATAATCGATTGAACAATAAATAGATGGTCTTGATAAAGTTGGGGCGTGTCTGACTGTGAGTTTGGTTCTGAGTTCTAATCTCGTAGAAAAATTACATTTTAAGGTTCAAATACCTGGCCTTTTATTATCCTTTTACTGCCTAGTATATAAATCTGAAAAGAAAAGAATTGAAGAACATAGTGAAGCACGCTGTTGTAAACATATTTTTTTTATAAATATTCTTCAATTTATCCACTTGTATAAAAAAATATATTTGCTGACATTGACGTTATTAATCCTAACAATTTATGACGTAGTTATAACTTTATTGATAAGCTTATTTATTCTCATGTTTCGTGTAAAAACTTATTTATCGTTACTTTTTGTGTTTAAGGCTGAGTAAATTCGGTGGTATTTCCAAACGCGATCTCGCGTGACCAGTGGGCGTGGCGCGCGTTTACAATTAAAATATTGTTCGTTGCTTGCGTTTCATGCGTACTATGTACGATTTGGAGTACATATATAAAATAATATTGTAGTGTATAAAAATAACCCTTACTTTAATTAGAGTACGGAGGTTACTTTGATTTCTTATACGCCTTACAATCTAGGCGGCAAGGTTAAAAAGAGGTGACAGAGATGCAACAACAACATTTTAGAAACGTGTGGGTAAAATTTGCAGTCTTTTAAGTAAATTCAAGAAATATTCTTATAGCTTCCACTATAGCCGATGTAACACTAATACTAAAAATTAAGAATATGGCCGATTTTTAATAGATTCTGGGGATGATTTCTGACGTTACGCGGGCTGATCATGCGATCAGCCCGCGTAACGTCAGACATCATACGTATTTTTTTTTATTGAGTAAAGAAGGTAAACGAGCAAAAGGACCACCTTATGGTAAGTGGTTACCTTCGCCCATGGACATCCACAACGCCAGAGCAGTTACGGATGCGTTGCCGAGCTTGGGGATAAAGGAGGAAAGGAGGGAGGTAGGATGGGGGTGGTGGGATAGGGAGAGGGAGAGCTGGCTTACATGCCGATCGAACCGGAACACATCATCAGATATTTGGCGGTTCGTCTTTGACATGATAGTGGTCGGAGAACGAATCTCCTACCACCAAGCTACTGGGTTACCCGCCTTTTACGGGATGCCACCCAGCGGCGGAGGGGAATTGTATTCTTATCCCGTCCCCCCACGGGATATGTAACACATTTATTCGAGGTAGTCTTGGAGTTCGCGACGTAGCAGATAAGCTCCAAAAGTGTTACCTGAGATGGTAGCCTGATATATCTAGTCCTGGAAGGACCTGCCGGACGCCCAAGGAAGTTATGACTGGATGTTGTGAAGCAGGATATGAGAGCCAATGGATTAACCGTCGAGGATGTTACAGATCGTATAAAGTGGAGTTCTTTGTGGATCTTGAAGGTTAATGCCAAGTATAAGAAAGTTGAATATTTAGGCAATATTTACATAAAGTCTTTTTATGTAGACTAATATACCACTGTTGACTTGTAGGTCGACGTGTTATCTGAGATGACGTGTTATGTGAATACCCGTTATCTGAGTAATGTGTATGTTAGTCACTTTATACAAAAGTGTTGTTACGTACGTACAGTATGCACATGATAGTATGTATAATATTTATTTTATTATTTTTTGTATTTACAATGCATTATTATGAAATAATAATTTTCCAAAACAAGGATACAAATGTTTATTACGTATTAATGTAACAATATTTCATTCTAATACGTAATAACATTTAAAATTCATATGTCAGTTACCACTTCAAAGCGGCCGGCGGTTAGTTAATTTGGATAGAAACAAATTAATGACGACATTTGTACACGTCCCGCGGTACGTTCGTGACAAAATATTGACACGTCCAAAGCGCAGGTAATAAAAACACGAATTAAATGGAATATAATAAAATGAAAACATGAACTGTCAGACAACGCATTTATCTAGCGAGCGCGACTAACTCGGTTAATAAAGCGTAGTAAAAGTTTTGGGGTCCTTCACACCTCATTATTTTATAAATCAAAATTCTTATAAGACTGTGACGGCTTTATGATTGTACTGGCCATGTTGGGCACGACATCAAAATTTTCGTACAATTGTTAAAATTTTTATAGCAGTACGTAAACAATGGATATGTAGCGATTAGTCTCAATAAAAATGTTGTTAAGGTTGTACTTCGATTTTTTAACTTATTCAACCTGTATTACATTTATATACATACATACGTTAGTATACATTTTTACAATATATAGTACATAGTAGTCTATCTACCAGACAAGAGCAGTGAATGTGCTGGTGACTTGATGTCGCTATTTCATTTTTTATTCTTTTACCTTTTAAGAGCCATCGGGATCGAAATTTCTGAGGATGTCTGGATTCTGTACTTATTGTAGGGAGGAAATCAAACACAATTTATAAAATATACGTATTTGGAATTCGAACACAAAATATCATATACGTTAGATATGTTCTTTATAGTGGTGTATAATGAAATTCAAATTCGTTTTTGGAGTTATATTCATTTATATCCTTTTGAAATTGGGGGAGAACGGAGTGTTTTGATACTGGATTCTTTCTACCTACCTACTGACTACCTGACTTAGCGGGAAAAAGAGTAAGGCTGGTTTTTTAAAAAAAAAACATCTTTTTTATTTTCATTTATTTATTTTTTAATTATTGAATGAAATCAATTTGAAGATTGAAATGAGATAAATTTGGTGAGCAAAGTATAATTTGAAGTTCAGCAATGAATTTCATGCTTAAAGAACGAATTTGAGGACCAAAATTTATAAATACAAATAAGAATTGCGGTGGCGACTATTATTCTACTAAGATAAGGATATTGGAAAAGGAAATAAACTTAAATTGCATTTGTGTTCTGTATAGACATGTATGTACGTGAATTAATATTTACATATATGTCTATATAGCATAGAAATGCGTATATTGGTTTGTACTTCCGTTAATAACAGAAGTGAGAACGTAGTGGCATGGTAGAACAGTGTCTGATTTTACAGCCAGCATATGCATTTAAATTATTTTCCGTTCTTCGCTTTCCAAAGACAAAACGCGGAGTTTAGATCCGCCGCTTAACACAATGTGTCATGCCACAAGGTTCTCTCTGACTACCCTGCTAGCTGTAATAAAAAACAGGTTGTTAGACTTTTAAGACATGCCTATTTGCTCAAGAAATAAAAAAAAATGCATATTAAGCGCTTTTTAATTTTGTTTCTATTTATTAAAATTAGGCAATTAAATTAAGCATTAAAATTAAAATACAGATGTGATATGACATGAAGTTACCTGTCCTTGGGATAGGCTGTTATTGTATTAGATGTCGGCATTCATTCGGGCGAAGGGCGATGACGTATAGTAGTCATCAATACGCGTCCAGAGCGAGCATTAACCCTCTCTTAATGAGGTCGGACGAGGTAATAGAATTAAACGTTTTGAAAATATTAAATGCTTGTCTTATAATTTGAATTTTGTAACTAAATATTCCAGGCACTTAATGTAAAGTAATGTTAAATGTAGAGGTGTCTTGCTTCGTCTAAGCCATAGCGGTGCGATTGTTACTAACTTCTCATTATATTATTCTTTACTCTAAGCTAAAGGCGTAGCTATCGTAAAGCTAGGTCGTGCAGTGTACCAGGCCCTGGAGCAAGCTAAGGGGGCCCTCTAACCAAGAGCGGATCTATAGTAGTAGGCACTATGGGCATTACTTGGAAAAGTACGGCCCGGGAGTAAATAAAAAGGGGGCCAAAATATTTGAGTGGAAAAAAACGAAAGCCAAAAAGTTTACCCACCACTGGTCTAGCCTTCATATAATGAAAAAAATATTGCTGTGATTCTTTCCCTATGCACTGGGACCTTTGTACACCTAGCTACGCCACTGTACAAGTACTGTACAAGTTATTACCTATAACTAACGTGACAAATTTCGTTCTTATAGTTGAATTTGGTACTTATGTTAAATTAAGAAAGATGTAACCAATGTAACTTCATTTTACACCCTAAAATCAAGACAGTTCGAATATCCAAGTATTTAATACTTAGATACTAATAAGACTAAAAACGAATAAGATAACAAAGTTGAAAAGGTTGGCTAGATGTTTAATAATTTTCAAATACTTATCGAAAAGTCCCTGGAAAGTTGGTAAGCAATATATATTTACTCTTCAAGCTGTTGAAATAATTTCATGTGTTGTTATAATAGTTATCTACGACAAGAATGGACAAGTAGGGAATATTTATACTTTGAGGGGTGCCAGCATACACTAAATTGCCGTGTGTGGAAAACTGTAAGCCTAGAGATATCATGAATAAATAATATATTTGACAAACTCAGTTTTTTTTCAAATATAGATAGATGGACATGTTTTCAACTTTGTTCATCAACATCCAAAATTCATAAGAATCTTGTTGCTTATATCTTACATAGATCTGTATACATTTAGGTTGTCTATATGTATAGCATGTTTTTCTATAAATTTTATATTATTTTTGTATGTTCGTGATCAGCAGCATGCTATGCGGTCAAGAGGAGGTTTGAGGGGAAAGTATGCGGGGGTATAGGTAACGCGGGCGGTGCCGCGTTCCCACGCCTCTAAGGTCATGCTTGGCCTTTGTAGCGCCGCTCAGCATTAGTATGTACAAAAGCTTAAACGACTTAGGTGGGATTTCCTACTTACTGTATGCTCACATAGATTTGTGACTTAAGAGATGACTATGTAAAATGTTAGTTTATATTTTTAGTTTTGGAGCCGTCGTGGTGCAGTAGTAATATCTGAATTTAACCGCAATTGGTTGTAGTTCGATTCCCACTTGTGACAATGAATATATCTAAAAGTATTTACATTCTCAACACTGGTACCTAAAGATAAAACTTAACGTTGAGTTCCACCACTTAACAAGAAATGCCTGTAATTCAGGCGGAAAGTATAGAACGGAGTGTTTTGACATAAGGTTTTCCCTGACTACAGTGCGGAGGGAAAAAGTGAGTCTTACAACGAAATACCTTAAAGTAAATTACATTATACTTAGTAGTTGTATTATTCTACGATGATATATTTAACTATCTTGGTGTATTAGGTAATATTGAATTGATAAACAAAAAATATTTTACAAACGTACACAAATATACCTAGACATTTCGAATTCTACATTGACTTCTTACATATAGTTCTGATTAGAAAATATCTTATAAGAATTTCAACTCTCAAATTACAAAATAGAACTATTTATTTATGTATGTATGTATCGTCGCAGTATGTACTTCAGGTGCCAATTATTAAACATTCACAGGAAAAGCTTTTTGATTGGTTAGAGATAAATGATATAAGTTATTGAATTACTAAAATTAAGCAGAAAATTACAATATAGGGTAAAACTTGGTAATACGCCCCACTTTTTTTTAAACTTCAATAAAACCCAAATAATCATAGATTTAATTATTTCTTTTATTCCTGGACGTTAATTGGTTCGTTAACAATAATTTTACAAAACCTTAATGTAATAGGAACGATGGTTAAAGATCTATTTCAATTTTTTTGCAGACATGGAGTGGGGCGTTTTATCAGGTACATGTTACCTAATACGCCTCTTTTTGTATTATAAAATGCCCCATGCAATTTAAAATGTCCTCATATATGTCCATACCTAAATTTTATCCAAAACGTAAATAAACACAATATATCAATAGTTTAATAACTTACAAACATAACACAAATGTAAGGCAAGACTTAAAGGTTCTTAAAAACTCTAAATAAAAAAAATATATTTTCATTTGTTACTTACAAATGAAAATATATTTTTTTAATTAATTAATTAAAAGAAAAGTTGTAACAATAAAAAACACCAGTCTCCTAAATTAATGATTAACATAACAGTCTTTTCAATTAACTTTGACATAAACCAAATTAAAATCATCATAAAATAGTTGAATAGAATAAAATCAAATCTTGCTGCTTTTAACAGCTTCTCTCTCAGCTTTCTGCCCATAGTTGTTACACAAACGTGGTACCCTGAACGTGTCAAACTTGAATTCAGTCTTCAGGAGACTTTGTTATGTAGTAATTTTCTGTACATTCAACGCTTTTATTTATGTCCATATCCGAACAGTTTTAAGGTGCTTCCCAAAGATGGAACTTTGAAGTGCTTTGAAGCTTCATTCTCTCCCATTTTTTTACTTCATACAGATCGCACTGCCTCCAAGAAGCTAGAAGAGTCTTGCGTTTATATTTAAGAGAATTCTCTCTCTGTAATTAAAATACAATATAAATTGGTATCTATGTAATTTCGGTACGGGGGCATTTTAAAAAACATGCGGTGGGGCGTATTGCAAATTTTGCTTTTTAAAACGCCCTATCAAGAAAAAAGCCTCAATTTCAAAGTTATCACGTTTAACGAACATTTATAATAAAGTGTATTTATGTGTATTTTCAACAGTTAATATCAATTTAACTTAAATTTAATGAGTATTAAAATATAAAAAAATGTTTGCAACTTACCACAAATTGTAACTTCACTGAAACACTAAATTTATTAATATTTTTTAAGGGAGCGTAATAAACCACACGTGCACATTAGCTATGTTGTTTATCAACTTATGGCTACTCTCCATGCAATAAGTGTATCATCTAGCTTTCTTAATGTGCCTGCTATGGCTGTGGGGCGTTTTGTCAATTGGGGCGTTTTACCTAGTTTTACCCTATAACAATATAGCTCATTCAGTTTTTAACATACAAACGTACCTACATATGAACAAACGATACATTTAGTTAGTTACTCTTTGCATAACGATTTCATAATAAATGTTCTTAAAGCGCCTTTAACATACAACGTCAGTTGTTATCCTATGGAAACATTAAGAATGTATCCTTTTAAAGCAATGCGACGACGTTTAGAAGCAGCAACGAGCAATCACAAAGCCGCGTTATCCCAGTTGAGCGCTTTCGTGCGTCGCGTCGCCAAACAGATAAACCTAATGAGCACATATCTGCTCAAAAGCTGCGTCTTTAACATCAAAGGCAAATGTAGTTTTTGTTTGATTTTCTCATATAGTATACTATTATGTCTAAAAAGGTATTATACTTTTAAATTTATTAATAATATCAGCTGTATTGTATATTTTCAAGGGGTTTTGATAATACTTGGTAATATACTTTTATATACACGTAAAGGTAATTGAATAATAGGAAAAAATATATAAAATAAAGTTTACTTGTACTATAATAATTTCAACATTCCCCGAAGCAGTTCAGTTTTCACCCGCGTTTTCCATCGTGACTCGACGGATTATCGAAAATACCTTCGTGGCCGGTTCGCATTCACGTGAAAGCCTCGCTAAAACGATTCAAATCAGAGGTTTCAGTACGATACCCGGTTGTATTATTCCGGTTTCCTAAGCAAAAATCCAATTGTACTCGGATCCTTTTCGTGAAAATTCTGGTGTCCCGCTGAGATTGCTTGAATCGAACGGGCCTTCGGGAAATGAATAACCGCGAATAATACGTTGTCATTCGCTTTTATTATCTCACAATGATACAGTACTTTTATGATAAAAATCTCAAATAACAATCGGGCAACTGGCGGCCGACTAATGGTGTTTTAAATAAAAGAAGATATCATGAACGTTTATGCAATGATTGTGTCATTAAAACAATTATTTTGATGTCTTTATTACAATGGTGCGACCACTCTTGTTTGTGATATTATTATGTTTTCATCCATGAAAACTATACTAAAATTGTTTGAAATAGCCGGAATTTGAAATTGCTTAATTTTACATAGTTTTATATTATTATTATAATCTATTTTTTATTTATAAATTTAAGATTTTAAAAGAATACTGTATACAATATACATTAAAAAGTAATTAACGAATAGACGATTAATTATTATGATTTCTGAAGTATATAGTAGTAGGTATAGTATCTACGTTTGTAGTTTACGCATTGCGTATTCCAGAGTGTAAAATACAATATTCCTTACCTGTTTAAAACGATGTCAAGCTCGTTGTAGCAGTGACATGGATGATGACGTCACTAGACGTCTTCACCGCGCTCCAAGACAATGATTTGACGATGAAAAATGAACCCGCGAAATATCGCGAAATACTTCAGGGGATACTCGTATAAATATAATTTCGGAATGTAAAATACAGATAAGATGTTGTGTAAAAGGTTTAGGATAAAATAAATAAGTAGGTATGTATTACATATATAGATATTTTAAGTCGTAATATATGCGTACAAAGCATGAAAAATTTGACAAATTTAAAATGTCTTCTTTTCAGGACAGTCATTTTTAAGTTTCATTTCTATTGGTAATTAATTATGTGAAATTGTGTGATTTGCTTGAAATATTTTATCATTTAATCATTTATTAACCTCATATTAAAAGTGAATCGTAATGTCTATTAATATTTTACTAAATATAATAGCCATTCGACTTGTTAATTTATTCACGCCTTCTACGGATATATCTATTCATATATTTTTTATAGAAATTTCAACTCCAGTTTTTTTTTTAGCTTCACACTTTATCTCACACACAGCAGGTTAGACAGAGGGAACCTAGTGTTAAGACACTCCGTTCACTTTCCGAACTTCACTTTCAAATTCGGAGTCATTGCGTGTTACCTAAGTGGCGGAACTTACGCACTTTGCCTCGATACCAGAGCGAAGGAAAATGGAAACAATAATAAATATTTCCACCCCTCGAGTGGGAATCGAACCCACAACCAGTCGTTTTCAGTCACACGCTAGTGCCGCTGCGCCACTGCTGGCCCATTTTAATAATTTTTCTAAAAATAAATTTACTTAAAATACTGTGAAAAATAACAATGTTCTATATAATATCATTACATTGTTATCAAGTAAGAAATATCTGGTCTAAGGTGTATCTGGGTCAGATACAAGTGGGAAGCGGAAGTCGTAGCGCTATCACTCGTAAAGTTGAAATCTCCCTGTAAATGTATGAAGCTGTAAATACCTGAAGTTTGCTTGCTTGAGACTCATGTAGTCGAGTTAAATATACTTACTGATTTTATTTGTGATTTATTTTTTGTTGAATTTCTCATTTTATTTTGAGTTTTTAAAGCAAAAATATGTTACAATATGAGACGTTCCTTGGGATGTATGATATTTAACATAATATGTATGTTAACAATGTTGTTTTTTGTTAAAATTAGTTTGTGGTTTCAAAACTTTTAATTACTTATTTATTTTTGTGATTATAATGTAGAACTGTTAATTTTCTTATGAGTTCTCGTGAGGATGCTCTCTTGATAAAAATTTGGGCTTTCATCTAAAGACTTTTATGGACCTATAAATACATTTATATCATTTGTAAATACTCTCCTTATTGATATTATGATATATGTTTGACAATCTATATAAACAGTATCATATATTTTTTGTTCACATATGGTTTTGGTGTCGCTTAGCATACTTATTTCTTCAATATAATTCATTGGTTAATGTCCTACCTAATAATTTTTAAGTAAAAAAAATGATAAAGTTATTGTTATTGCTGTATATTTTTAATACAAGCAGAAACCTGAATGTTACTTATCCACCCATTTCACAACCAGCCGGGAGGTAATATAAATCAGTATCAGTAAAGTAGATCTATCTATCACATAACTATGAAATTATTTTATAGCTACGTACTACTTACAACGTTTAAAACATATTTCTATAATGATAGAAGAATAGATAAAACCTTTAAAATTATTCACTTCTTATTCCACAGCACCACAAATGAAAAGTAACTAGTTAATACTTGACAAAATAGATGGCGTTGTACTTATTCGATTAGAATACAAGTAACATTCATACAGATATTTTAAAACTAACGCACTAAAGCCATAACTTTTGCTACCTCAGACGATGTTGAGATACAAATTACTACATCATTTCTTAAGTTTGTATTATAGGTGGACATTATACAGCTTTAAAGTATACTGTAGTGTCCACTGTACTGTAGTGTCCAGTGTCCACTGTAGTGCTCTACGGCAGTGGAACGATAGTGGTGGACGTTTGGAATTCACGTTAATGTATATATAGGTATATTTTTTGTTAAACAATACCTTAAACAATACCAGGCTAATTTAAGCTTTTAGGTAAAATATGGCACATTTTAGTTGCCTTTGAGACAAAAAACTAGCCACTTCGGTACATCACTGCAACTGTCTACAAACCCAAAGTCGTCTTTGTACAATCATACTTGGAGGTAAAAATATTTTATTAATTTAACCAACTCCGTGCAAGATACGAACACGTACATAACTACTGTGTCAGAGTTAAGTATGACGATAACGACATGCATTTAATTTATCTGCACTAAGTATTCTATAGCATTAATTTAATTTCTTACAAAAGGAATTTAAATCTGCATACTCGGGTAAATGGTAGAAAATAATGGTAGAAAATTTAATAGGGAGGCTATAATTTTAGTTTTTTCCCTCTCGTAAAGTGTAATTCGTCGCGTGGTCGTACCCTATTCTCATTGTTTTAATTTTCCTCGGATCACTAATTGCCGGGGCAGCCGTTTTAGATTTCCCACAAACCTTTTTAAGGACCACCTCATTGCATTTTAAAAGAAAAGATTATAATTCTTTTTAACCCTTTATCTTGCGTAGTTCCTTTTATTAATTTCGTTTTAGGTTAGTAAACTCAGTATCTATAACAAAGGAGTGATAGTCATACACTTATTACATAAAATGCTAGTATATAACGAAGAAAATTAAGGTACCAGAGTGAATAAATAAAAAATATTTATATATAATCTTTTCCCGAAGTGCAAATCAAACCTATAACCGTCGCGTTTCAGTCAGACGCTGTCCCACTGCGCAACGACAGCCTAAATCGTACATCAAGATTATTGAAATATCAAATCTATCTATTTTATTAAAATTTGAAAGTCACGCAAAATGTATTTACCTAATAAAATTAGGATGACATCAAGCTAAAATTTTACCTCATATTTTTCATTTTCCTTTATGATGCGCCTAAAAAGCTTATGATAGCTACTAAGAACGTGTACGAAATTCATTTTACTCCCGTATTTTTTCTCGGTATACGTGTAAACAATTTTAAATCAAGACTGCAGCACTGCGCGCTTTTTGCAGTAAATGGCGAAATAATGAGACACATCGGGACCCGGGACCTACCTCCCTATGCTAATACCACATGAATATTTATGAAATATTTTCCAACGAAAAACGGTCGCATTTATATTTATATAAACATATACCTACATAGTATAAATTGTTAGATTAGTAGATTAGTATGTAATTTGAAAGTTTTAATGTCGAAAAAGTAATTATTTTAACTATAATATTTTTTTTTTAGCTTCACGCTGTATCCCGCACACAGCAGAGTAGGCAGAGGGAACCTAGTGTTAAGACACTTCGTTTTCCACTTTTCGCCGAATTCGGAGGTTTTACTTCGACACCAGAGCGAAGAAAATGGAAATATAATTTCCACTTTTCTGTGGAACTGTAGCAAATAACACATAACACACGGTGGTCGTAAGTTCACGTCTTAAAGCAAGAATATACTCAGATAACATATGTTTGTAGGTTTTACATTTGTTAGGCTAAGCAAAGTAGTACAATAGCTTATGTTATTTAACGCTGATTTTCCATTTTGGGTGGTAATTGTATAGGAGTGACATGACGAGGTTCTCTCTTAGTGTCCCATAACATGTGGAAACAGAGATCATCGTGGCAATGTGGTAGGTACTTACTAAAGCTGACAATAAACTTGATGGTTGTAAGTTCAGTTCGTACCGAGGCAATAATTATATTCAAAATATTTTCATTTTTCCCTTGCATTGAAAAAAAATGGATTGCAAATTGGGCGGAAAGTGTAGAACGGAGAGTCATGACACTAGGTTCTCTCTGGCTATCGTAGTATACAGAAAAATGCGTGAAATTGCAAAAATAAAAATACTTTTATACTCGTAGTAAATACTAAATATTTTTGAACAAGGGAAATCCCTTGTACACAATGATTTCTAAAAATAGTTAAACAGATATAGTAAAAATATCTGTTGACATTTATTATTAAAATCTTAAACAAAACTCAATTCAAGTATTAAATAATAACGAATACAAGAGGAATAAAGGGATGTAGCGTGGATAGTGAGGATTTAAAATTTAAATTGCTCCCCTATCTAACAAGTGTCACTAAGCAGCTTGATAGATCACCGATTGTATCAAGGCGTCGTGAGTGCATCGCGATTTTCGATTCTTGCCTTTGTATTACAAAAGGTAATTATGCAAGAAAAAAAATTAATTGGACTTTATTTTCTAAAGAAAATAGAGCAAATTACTTTTTTATAGAGTCTTTTAAATGATCTAATTTGTAAACAATTAAAATTTTATATTCATTTTTAATATACATAACGTAAGAAAAATATACCTGATGCTAGAAACTTTAAAGTAGTTAAATTTTTTTGTGATAAAAACCTAATTACATCCCATAAATAAGTTTCGAACTAAATAAATATCTACATACATATTTTTAAACATAAACCCTTAAAAATATAAGGTTATTTTCTCCATATTAGAATTGCTATTATCATACAGACATTAGAATTACAAATGAGGCCTGACTATACGTTCCCGCAGCATGACGGAGAATATTGCAAAGCGTGGCTAAAGCCATGATTCAAGGATAATATATAATATTCTCTAGAACTGTTTTCTATTCAGACGTGGTTCCACCGTGAAGAAGAGTAAATAATAAAATTGTGTGTGATACGTTATTTATAAACGCTGTACAATTTAAGAAATTGTGAAATTATTTTCGCATTCATAGTTTATGTTTAAATTACGTACATGGGATGAAATTATTATTGTGGGTAGAATGGAATTTTATAAATATGTATTTACAAAGATGTAAATATTAGATTTGAGAGAGTAAAATATTTCAAGTATTATGAATGTGCTAAATTCTTAATATGTTTTCATTACTGAATATGAGCAGCTTAACGCTTTTTCTCGTATACGTAGCTAGGTACCCTTAGAGAATCTAGTGTCAATTCGTTCTACACTTTCCGCCCAAAATAGAGACATTATGTTTTGATTGGTGGAACTCAAAGCCGCGCTTTGTGCTAGATGCCAGAGTGGAGAAATGAAAATAATAATCAATCCCCTGAGTGGGATTGGAACCCACAACCATTTACAGTCACACGCTACCCCACTGCACCATGAAGGCCACAATAACAGAAGATCGATAATGCTAGCAAGATATAAATACATAACAATCTTAAAATAGGAAAAGATATTCAAACCAACTTATAAACATTAAAAACAAAACTTAACCCTTTCACAAAAACAGGTCAAACATTAAAATGCGGAAAACAAAAATAAAAACAATAATTTTAAATGCGCATAATATGAACGGCAAGCCGCGAGATAGCTAACAGACGGAAAATATTAAAGGGAACTTTTCTTACATTTTTAAAGGAAGTTTTCTTTATCCCACGAATAAATCGAAGGTGGGAGGGAGAAGTTACTCGGCGGAAGTAGAAATCTGTTGTTTTATTCATGAAAAATAAAGAAAGGAAATAAAGAACGCCAAACAATTCTGTTCTGAAACTTGCTTGCTCTTTACTCAAGTACGTGAACTAACATATCTTTTACTACTTCGTTAAAGCACTTCCCCAAAGAATAAATTTACTCAGAATATTAAACAGTTCAAAATATAGAAATTTCATTACTTTACACAAAACGTTACTTGTGACAATTTTAAATGTTTGAATTCTACGCAAACTTTGAATAAACAATCAATCAAAATCAGTGAACAAAATGGCAACGCGAACTAAACCAGTGAAGTTCGTGACAAATCCTCACGCACAGTATCCATTAAATAATGCAAATTTGTTGTAATCCCAGCTCTGCGAAACATCTCAAAGCCGCTTCGAGTGAAATATTTAATTTTCATAAAGTATACATTAGGCGAACAAGTCGTTTCGGGAACAGCGCATGTTCAAATAACGTATAGCAAATTTAATATTCTCTCTTCTCTTGTGTTTTAGTACTAACCATGTACGAGTATAAAGTTTTGAACGTATAAATTTGACTTTAAAATTGAGCAGTTTAAGAAGTATTTTGGGAAAATTTGTTTTTGTTATTTTCGTGGTTTCAAATAAAAGAAGTCCGATGAGCAATAATTGCCTACTAGTAGTTCGACGGGAGCTGTCGGGCTTGTGTGAATTTGCATATCACCGATATTATATCGTCACACGAAAAACGTATTCCATACGCCTGTGTACACATGAATGACGCGTGATGCTGCCGACCTTCCCTGACGTCATCCATCATTCGACGTGGCGCCTGCACCTAGACTCGTGACAGCAGCGCGACCGGCGGGGGTGTAAGACGTAGATCACTTGGATTTTAAGCTTTAGTCTATATATAATAGAGTTGTTATTGCGATAGCGGTAGAGAGCGCAAGGTGGCACTCCACCGCCCCGCGGGCTAGGGAGGATCCCTGTCAAACGCTGGCGAAGAGTTTGACAGACGCGGGGCGCGGAGTATTTGACATGAAGGGGCTTGTTTGATACGGGGGTGAGCTGACAGCGGGGAGAGGGGTAAATTTTGCCCGGTCATGAATAGGCAATGGGTTCGGTTTATTTATAAAGATTGTTAACCATACACGAGCAGTGAACTTCTGTCAAATGAACACGTTCTCGTTAACGTATCTATTCAGTGGTGCAAATTTTAGTGATCTTTAGTGATGAATACAAATATCGACGAAAAATATTAATTTAATACTAGAAATGCTTTTTTAATAGTAAACTCAATCATTTCGAACCCTTTGCCCATTTATTATCTATTGTAAGCTTCAACAGGAAATAAGAGAGCGCGCGAAGACTTTATCAACGACAATTTAATTCAAGCAACCGCAACGAAACCCCGACCATCTTGTTAGGGGGAATAAAATCCATAAAAGACACGGCAGTGGCTTGAAATTCTTGAAGGAAACGTAGAGAACAAAATTTGATTATTCCGCGAGGTTGGCCTATCGCCAGCCATTGACTATTTATCACCGGCTCTCCTCGCTCGGCGGTTTACAAGGATACTAATCATCGATAAAGGCACTGTAAGGAGCAGCTATTACGATGTACGCCTGTTGAGAGTTTCGAGCGACTCAAGCGTGATGCTTGAGGGTCGTTACACTTACGTAAAGCAAATTTGTAGACTATTAAGTTTTTATTTATCCATTGTTTTTATGACGGTTTGACTATAGAAACTGCTGAAAAAATGTTACTTTTGTGTTGAACTGCGATATTTTATTTTTTTTATTATTTATTACGTATTTAGATTATATATGACAATTTATTAAATACAATAATATTTTATAGGACTTTTAGTACAACCTATCTTATGAAGTAATATACAATATTGGTTGATTTAGTTAGTAGATGGGTATTATGAAATGCAATGAATTCCTAAATGTGTTCGAAAATCATTTTAATTTAATTAGACATTAACATTAAAAATTAACTTAAACACTCATTTAAACAAAGGATGTCCAAACGCTGAAGTCTGAAAACTATTGAAATCAATTTGCCTATTCGGAAAAAGCAAGTAAAGTAACTAAAGTAACAATTAAAGACAGTTTCAGACAGTTTAGAGTTTAGTATATGCTTGTGTACCTGATATTTATTTAAGTACAATTTCATCTTTCATCTTCCATAGACTTTATTGCTTTAAATTAGTATTTAAATTCAAACCACCACTATTTGCAATGTTATATCACTAAGAAGTTAGAAGTCAATAAAAATTGGACAGAAGCACAAAAAATATTTTATAAACGACAATTTGTACTTAGTAAGTAGTTAGAATAAACAAGTGGTTAGAAACACTACTCAATTTTTGTAAATTTAGTAATTATTTGTAAATTTAGTACAGTATGTATGAATTTAATGCATTACTACGAATATATGTAATTAATATTAATTATAGAAAAGGTCATTACGTCAAATGACTATATTTATATTAGAAATAAGTATAGTCATTGCAAATTTAACTCGATTATGTCGCATCGATAATTCTTTCATGGGACAATGTGTGTGTACGCTTTTATAATAGGATTCCAGAACAGACCTTAGAGTGTTCTCGACCATAGTTTAAAAAAGTTACGTAAGGGCGTTTGTATCTTAAAGGTTACCTCCACATACTTAGACGCATATGCAGTATGGATTTTATCTTCTAAATCTCTTATCTTAATCTTTAATCTATTTCGAATACATTATTGTCACTAGTAGGTAGGTAAATCTGTAAATTAATGATTTAAAAAAATATATATTTCTGAGTTTCATGCCATAGTTCCTTTTAGACCTGAGATATTAACTTAGTAAACCACTGGGAAACTATTTGCCTAAACCGATTGTAATGAGAGTATACCTTAAAAAACGTTAACTAAACATAAATAAGTTATATTTATTACACACGAGGCCATCGTGGCGATTTTGTTCATCAAAAAATGAAGCACGTAACTTCTTATTTTAAATATTTTTTTTGACTTTCTTGTTAACATAAAAATTATGCATTTAAAATTTATAATACTTAAACTTAAAAAATATAATTAATTTTATTTAGGAACTTAAAAAGTCCCTAAATAAAAACAGATAAAAATATATATATATATATATATATATATATATATATATATATATATATATATATATATATATATATATATATATTTGTGAATACATTTTCCACACTAGTAGAAACAGAACTCATAATTTCTGAGATCGCTTTTTTGCATTAGAAATTTGATTAGCACAAAGTATTCATTAGTTCAGCCACAATCCTCATTAGAGATAAATTTATAACGACATTTAAAGTTTTATAAAAATTTATATTTAGGTAAATATTATCATGGTAACAGAGATAATGAAAAAATATATCTAAATTAAAAAAAATTAAATAGCTTCACGCTCACGCTGTATCCCGCACACAGCAGGGTAGGCAGAGGGAACCTAGTGTTAAGACACTCCGTTCCCCACTTTCCGCCGAATTCGGAGGCATTGCGTGTTAAGTGGCGGAACTTAACGCCGCGCTTTACCTCGACACCAGAGCGAAGAAAATGGAAATATTAAATATTTCCACTCCTCGAGTGGGAATCGAACCCACAACCAGTCGTTTACAGTCACACGCTTGTGCCACTGGGCCACGACTGGCCACAAAGCTCTATAATAATATAATGTTATTTATTAAGAAAATGTGAAGAAAAAAATGAAATTTTTGTTATGCAAACATATAATGAATTTGACCTTTATTCGTATATTCTCCTTTCTTACTTCTAATTAAATTATAAAAGTAGTGTTTGTCACGATGTATTTTAAAAACTAAATAGACACATAGTAAGGTATTATCTAACAATAAAGCGTTCGTCGGACTTGTCAAAACAAAATTTAAGCCTTGATAGACCTTTGACAAATGATGCTCAGGGCTTTATATGAATAGAAAAAATATACTCAAAAGATAGGTTTAAATATTAAGAAAAATGTTAAAGATTAAAGTAGTCTTTAGTTCATGTTATATTATTCCATAGTTGGAACAATTTTATAATTATGTCAATACTTTTAAATGCAAAACGGTGTTTTAAACGTTCTTAGAGATATGCGTTTTCAAGTATAACATTTTAAATAGAAAAAGAACACAAAATTATATAAAAATTGAAAGCATTTTACGCAGAACATTTTATTGTAATTTGCAATATATTAGATTCAATTTCCTTATAAAACCGATACAAGTGGGGGGTGTGTTTAATAAAACAAAAGACAGCATGTTGACGTGATGCCTCCGATCGCGTCTGTCAAATAATGACGCCCATTTGTCAAACGCGACCCAGACCCGCACAAGACGTTACAAGATCAAATAATACATAAAATGATTTCCCTATTGTATCTAAATATTATATGCTTCATTTTTTTGACGAATGACGAATACTATGGCAATGAACTTTCATTTTGGTCATAAGGTAGATTTGCTAGCGTAATGTAATTAGTCTCCTTGTCAGCGTATTCTAAAATAATGTACGTATGTAAAATACACAATTCAATATGGATAATTCAATTAAAAAACAAGTAGGTAATAGAAAAATCAATAATTTAAAATTTAGTTAAAATTATGATCTGTTACTTAACCGTATATGTAAACCGTAAACCGTATATGTATGTATATGTAAAGAGATTATAAGTGAAATATTTAAGAAAAACTACTTACATCTATACAGATGTTTTCGCTGATTTCGCTGAATAAAAAAATAAAAATTATACACAACAACATACTAAAATATTGAATCTCATATAGTAGTAGATACGCGGTTTTATTATAATATTTTCACTTACATCTGATTTCCTTGAAGCATCTTTATTCTAAACGTATATAAACAAGGAACACGGAATATGAGTGGGTCGCGTCGTGTCGATCCCATCATTTCTTTTATATTTTTTCATCAATGTCACACGTGACGCCCGAATGTCATTTTCATGCGCCAAAAAAAATTTATTAAGACGCACAGTACGCCGCGATATTACAATTTTCTACTAGTGAAATATGGAAAGTAATTTTTTACGAGGAAATAACAAGGTGAATACGGCACCGGGATTAAAAGTCGCGCTTAAGAGAGGGTTGAGCGCGATTTATTATAACGAAACGCTTCTATAATGTATTATGATGCTGCTTTTAAGACACATTATGTTATATTAAATTATATTATTACATTTTTTCAATTACTGTTGATTTTATATATTATGGTGACGAATATTTTACATTAAGTCATATCATCAGTCGTTTTAGAGGAACTTGTTAGAGTTTAATTATCCGCCATTATTTAATCACTTGCTAAATTTAATAGTGTAATTAATAAAATCGTTTACGAATAAATCATAAGGAAACGCAATGCAAGAGGCACAACTGTATGAACTGTTAATTACTTAAATTTAATTTTAATGTAATGTGTTGCGCATTTTATAATTATGATTATGATTAATCTGCTATTAGAGAAAGTAGCTGGTGTCACAGTAATGGTTCTCATATTCAAAAATATGTAAAAAACAGCAAACAACAGCAAACAACGTATCAAATTTCATTTCAAATTACGATTGAATATTATTAGTGTAATGGGTATATAAATAAACGTGATAACGTTTGTTAATTCTGATTATATTAGAAACTATACGTACAGACTAAAATCTGAACTGACGTGGAACTTTATCCCATACTTCAATATCGGGGAAATACTTAATTTTACATAAAGTATTAATGTGGTTATTTGTTTAACGATAACTGTGACAATTATTATTCTGTGGTAATTGTTTTTAAAGAAATATAAATTAAAGAGTAAACAGAGAGGGCAATAACAAAAAAAATATTTTCTTATATTCCCAACATTATTCGGTAAACCTTTTTGAATATATCGATATTGTAATTAACGATTCATCCCTATATAGTATTTGCTCAACACTACTGGGGTAGTGACGGGATCGAGTGTCGATGGCAGCACGGCAGATGCGCCACCGGTTGTGATTGTCTTCGGCATGATTGATGATCTCCGGCTGGCGTGTAGGGCTGTGGGATACTACAGTTGTAGAAATTAAAAATATATTTTGTTTTTTTTTTTTTGCTTAAATAAAATAAATAATTTTATTTTTATGTTTACTATAAAGGTAGGCAAAGGCTGTTGGTTTTTTTCTACGTTTTAAAATGTATAAACACTATTTTTCAATTGAGTACTTTATAAAATAAATAGGCAACGTATCTATATATTATTTAAATATATTTGTTTTGTTATAATAACTCAATGTCAGTTATAACTCAATGTCGCGCAGCCTTTGACAATAGTGGTGAAATGAAAATAGTTTGAATATAATAATTTCTCTGAGTGGAGATCGAATATATAACCAATCGCTTTTACATCATGACACTGACCTAACGTGCCGTGATGGCCTAAAGTATTACAATAGTGTAATGTATCTAGTAAATTGAATTGTGCGCCTATATTTGATATTTTCTTGTTTCTAACATCACCGTCTAACAACAACTATTAGTACGCACAAACAATGTGTGTAACGAAAACATTAACAACAAAAATACTTTAATTAGGAAAAAAATACAACAGATAAGCTTCTTGAGGATTCTGCATCGAATTGTAAACATTTTTATGTAAACAAAGTGATTAAGAAAAGTAAACAAACAAAAATACAGTAAATAAAACAATGGCTGCCGAGAAAAATAATATAATCCCTTATAAAGCTGATTGACAGCTTCTTTGTATTCTTATTCGTCCCTTTATGTTAAGCTCCGCCTACAACGAAAGTGCTTATTTTAAATATTACTTATATTCTAGTAGATCAAAGTACCTATATTTACATTGCTATTTATTATGAGAATATTTTTGTATAATAATTAATTAGTTATGGGTGTAATAGCATTCAATATATTTAGACAAATAGAATGAAATTACAAGACTCTCTCCATCTTTGTCATGTCTCCCAACTTAGGTATTGCTCCTGCATCAGCAGGAACCACGTTCCTACTTTGATATGGTTCAGGTGACATTTAGGAAATATTGTTATATAAATATATTAATATCCAAGTTGTTTTTTTTTTAATATGTAGAGCTTAATATTATAGAATATTATAACAAAATGAAACGTGGCAGCCCTGCGCTACTATTCAACTCACGTTTATTCAATATAAGCAAACTCAAGCATAGGCCACAGTAAAAGTACTTTGGCGAAATATTCCACATTCGTCAACTGTTTCCTTAGCAATGATTTCAATGTGTTTCGGAGTATATTTTATGTATGTACTATACGCATTGCGAGGTTTACTCGAGAAATGTAGCTTTCTTTTCATAAAGAGATGTAAAACTTGTCTTGGTTTTATGTATATTTTATAAGAGGTATTTTGTTTAACGATTTTTCCTAGTTGTTAGATAGAACCTTATCTCTTTGTTCTGCCCTTTTCGCCCGAAAACGAGACATTGAGTTCTGAGTGATAGAAGCCAATTCGTTATTTTATGTTATGTGTGGGGAAATGAAATTAAGTATAATCATTGTCCTGAATGGGGATTGAACCCAAAATCTGTTACATAAACAGTTAGATACTGTCTCAATTTAGTCTTAGTACATACATGTATATTTTAACAAACAAAGATCAAATAGTTAAAGACTCATATAGTTAGACTTGTAATAAAATAAGGATTAATATAATAAGGTGCTGCCAAAATAAGTTGAGGCCAAATGATTTTTATTTTTCTTACTTTTCAGGAGCACCGATTAGTGTTACTTAGGTATATAATATAAAATGCTAAATATATAAAATGTTTCAACGAAGCTACATTAAGATTTGTAGCACATATTTCAGAATTATATTTTAACGACTATATTAGTTTCAACAAAAATTGTTTTTGTTAAAATAAATCATGAGCAATAAAAACTTATATTCATATATTTTTTACTACAAAATAAAAGATAATACGATTTCGTCTTCTCTTTAACGCCATCTACTGAAGAATACGTTATTTACAACGTAATACTTCGGCTTTAGTAGCAGGACGCAACTACGCTACGCTACTAAGCGATGACTCAGCCAAAAGCCAGAATTTATATTTGAGTCAAAAAATATTCTTATATATAACAAATATCAAACTAATTCTTAAAATATATTCGGTTGTTTGCTTTTTAAACGAAACGGAAAACTTTGCACACATTTACATAGAGTATGTTACAAAAATAAAATGGAAGCACGAGACTACCTATTAGGTACGCGAGATGGTAGATGGCGTTTTATATGAATACATAGTGTGAAAATCTCAGGAAAACAACAATTTCCATGTATTTTTAAAGGGAAATTTAATAAGCATCACTTATTGCAATAAATGTCGTTATTCATTATTATTCTTGCGGTAAATAAATATATTTATCGCAACAATAATAATGTAACTGAATTCTATATTTTTGAACTACATATTTGCCTTTTTTGAATTATTCAGTTTTCTTAGTTGAATGTGTATTTGGAAACCATTCTTTCGATTTTTAAATTTGAACTTTTGGGAGCAAGAAATAGGTTAAAACTAATAGTTTTAATGTATGATTGTATATAGTTAATTAAAACATAATGCTGCCCTAAGAAGCATCATTAAAATACATAAGCTTATGGTTCCCAATTAACAATTAATGTCTAATTAGAATTAGTATAAAGTTTCAGTACATATTTTTGAACTGACATTTTAAAATATACAGTACATTGAAGTGGATATAAAGTAAAAGAAAACTTAAAATGACGAAATGTATGCAAATATGTGAATATAGAACTTAAGCTTATTTTTTCACCGTAAATTATTTTTGAAGTTTGGTTACGAATAGAATTACTATATCAGGATTTTCAATTTTCAAAATAAAAGTCTCCTTCAGTTTATTTATTCGCTATAAATCCTTGCAAAAAAATCATATAGGTAGGTACTTTTTAACATATGTCCGTGTTGAGATTAAAACATACGTAAAGTACTTAAGTATGCACAAACGCTCTATTAAGATAAACTTGAAATAAAGAAAATATTTTCAAATATTATTTTAAAAAAAATAACAACGCTGTTAGATTTTTAATTGATATTTATTTTTATTGTTTACTCCCGAAAGGTAATAACAACACCTCATTACGTATCCAGTAATCAAGCTTTTCTTTGCAGTCATTAGTGAATATTGAAGTGGGGGTATATATAGTGTCCTATTTTGTGAAAAATTAATCAAATCAATTTTAACTTTCAAATCTGCAGTACTTAGTACAAGTATTTAGAAATATTTTTTTATACGTTTATAAACGATGTCGTCATCTTCAACTTCCTCTACATCAAGTTTCACGCAGATATATCCAAATAACGCCAGTGATACCCAGTGGACGTCAGGTTCCAGTACTCAAATCCCACAAAGCGAAATGGTAAATATACATATATATGTTTACAGCTTTAGAATATTTTTAAAGTATTTTAATGTCTTGTTAGTTGTCCATAATAAGTAAATAAATAAATAAATAATATGTTAGTTTGAGTTAAAAACCAAAAACTGAATATTTCTTTTCTCTTCATAGCAACCTTTTGTGGGCGAGACACAGCAGTATACACTTGAGCAGTCAAACTACAACGGTTCCGGTGGTATCTACAATGGAGTGAGTGGCGCTAGTGGTACAAATGGTGAAAATTTAGTTAACGTGAATACTATCAACAATAACGTGAATATGAATGGACAAATGCATTACAATTTGATAAACTGTCCTAGTACATCGAATGGAATTAATAACCAGGATATCAGGTTCAGAGGACACCATCATGGACACACAGGAGTCGTTGTGTCAACCCCCCGCATATATACAAGTTATCCCGGTCCTAGTACATCGTGGGCTAGTTCAGGAAATCGTCAACGCTTGAACATCCGCCCTACTTGGAGTGGAAACAAAACAATCGGAGGCGGTGTTAAAAAACCTAAACGCATTCGCACTGCATTTACAAGCCAACAGATGATGGAATTAGAAAACGAATACGCAAAAGCACGATATTTAGACCGCAGTCGTCGCATTGAACTATCTGAAGTGTTAAGCCTAAACGAACGGACAATTAAAATATGGTTCCAAAATAGACGCATGAAAGAAAAAAAAGATAAAACGGAGACAGCTGAAGAGGCTGAAGCCACCAGTACTACGGAACCAACACCAGAGGCCGCACCACCAGTTGTTATGTACGACCCATATCCTCAAAACGGGTTGTATGGGCGGGAATTATACGTAGAACAATATCCAGGATTACCAGCTGCAATGCCTCTGTTACCACAGAATAATATAGTGCCATTGATGCAAAATATTCACGAGGAAACATTCGACCAATATCCAACGTTTATAGTAAATAACAACGTGCCGATGGCTGAACATTTCGATATGCAATATCGTGATATGAATATGAGCTTAGCAGAATGCCATATTAATGAAAAAGGCGTTGAACCTAAAGTAGAAGTCATTGATTCATCGCCTCAACCAGGCACGAGTAGTAACACTAGTGATGCTTCCACAAATGAATTCAATGGTCAACATTGGGATCTCTCTTGGATTCGAAGCATTAATATGGATGATGATTTTTAAATTTTTATTTTAATTATATTTTATTTGTGCATTTTGTGCATAATTTGGAATTTATGAATGTTGTTAAAAATATAATAATAAAAATATGTGTAAAAATCTATTTCTTATTTTATTTTTTATATTTCCTATTTTCTATATTTAAAATTATTTTTTGTCATAACATAGATAATCTTAAAAGAATTTAAATTAATATATTTTAAGGCAACCACTTTGTTGGCAAATAAGGCATATAAATGCTTTAGGAGCTTTTTGTTTAGGTACTACACTATTTTTATTCTTAGTAAATATATGAATATTCTCATCTAATACCCATTATTAAAATATAAAAGCTTTTGGTATTTATTTAACAATTCAAATCTTATTTTACGCTTCTACTTGGCTGACGCTTTAAATTTCAAACTGTTTGCTTCGGCACTAGTTCATAATATATTTTTTTTATTGTAAAGTTAGGCAACGTAATATTAGAACTAAAAACCTGGCCCCGGGTATAAAATATTACTTCTAGGCATGGATACGGCAGTAGAATAAATCGTTATGGTATAAGCTATGTAATAGCCATCGTCCTTGATAGCCGTCCAGCTTAAGGCCTTCGGTGCAGTCGGACAGCGTCTGATTGTACAGCGATGATCTAATGTTCGATTTCCACAAAGGAAATGATTATATTTCAATACATTTCTTCGCTCCGCTACCTAGGAAAAACGCAGCAGTAAGTTCCACCACTTAACACGCAATGTCTCGATTTCGGGCGGAAAGTGGAGGGCGGTGTAGGTGTAGTTATAAGAATATGTTAAAAGATACCACATTTTGAATATGAAGTTATAAATAATATGTATTTTAACAATATTATCATATCGCCTTCGTCGTAGTTCCTAATAAACGGATATATAAGAAAAAATATTTAACTAAGCTTCTTTCAATTTAAATTGCAAGATGTGGGGAGGTAAAATCGAAGGCTTTTAAGAATGGTAAGTAAAATGCAAAATGCTACAGGAAAATCATTCAAAAAATATATATCTATTGTCGCCGGTTAAATGAAGCATTCATCAAAGATATACATACATTAACAAATCGATAACTTATATGTTTTTGATATTTTCTAGTTGTCTTTAAACATATTAAAACTGGAGCTAGTTGACACTTACAACTAATACCTCTACAACGGCGGAGGTCATTACACAACCCATAATATGAAAATTATCTTACTATGAAATTATAATATAATAAAAAAGTAATATTTTTTATCGTTTGATTATTAAAAACTATAAAAATACCATGAAAATTAAAATTTAGAAAGAGATTTGGTTGTATTTCACAGCAGTATCTTTCGCGGGCTATTGTAACTCATGGGTGCATTTACCGTTCTGCACGCAAAAATATATCAAGTTCGCCTAACCTGTACAAAAACGATGTAGTTGTTTCTATATATGGAAGACACAAAAATATATAATAATAATAGCTTTACGCTATATCCCGCACACAGTAGGGTAGGCAGAGGGAACCTAGTGTTAAGACACTCCGTTCCCCACTTTCCGCCGAATTGCGAAGGCGTTGCGTATCAAGTGGTGGAACTTAACGCCGCGCTTTACCTCTGATACCAGAGAGAAGGAAATGAAAATATTAAATATTTCCACTCCCCGAGTGGGAATCGAACCACAACCAGTCGTTCACACGTCCGTGCCACTGCGCCACGATTAAAGAATTAAGTGATAATATCACCTTGTATATATGCAACTACTAACCAGTACAAGTCAGGTTATCTTTAGAAATATAAATTATTTAATGTGTAAAACAATAAATGACAGACAGATTTTAATTTCCAAATCCATAACCTTTAAGTACCGACGTGCATTTTTTGTAACGTTAGTACCGATGTGAGGCCTGAGAGGCCGCATATATAATATAGTTTTTTTTTAAGAAATGTGTAAGTTAAATATTTGTCCTTGCATTATGATGAAAAATAAAGGGTTTAAAGAAAAAACAGGTATAGAAAGATAATCAACGCTATTTAATATTTGAAAAAAGCACTAAAATGATATTTGACATGAATTTTGCCAAAAAAATAGGTTGTTCTACATAAAAATTCAAAAACCAAAAAATACTCTTATCAAAATTTAAAAAAATAGTTTTTCTTACTAACGAATAATATAACTCTTAGAAAAAAAATATTGTAGGACCATAAACCTTCTGAAAAAAAAACTGTCCGTAGTCCAACCACTCATTAATTCTAAGCCCAGTCAGGGCACACTTGTTTCGCGCACTGCAAACATACGTGTTTTTGAACACGAATAGCATCTATAAGTAGATTTTCTTTTGAGGTTAGGTTGGCATGAAAGACAAATCTTTCGTATCTTGACTTCCTCAGCTTCATCTTCACATGTCTTTGACTTATCAGAACCGAATACTCTTGCCAAACTCATTCTTAGTTTACGGGGCAACCTTAGGTTAAAACCTTCGCTTTATATGCTTCAATACCAACTGTCGAGCAAATTTTTTTACAAAAGCAAATAACCAAGCTTGGATAGTGGAACATCTTCATCTGATGATGATGACGGCGCTACCATGTGTTTAGGTTGAGTTTCGTCAGTATCAGAAATATTAGTGCTAGTATCTGTATTATTGGCACTGTGCTCCTGACAAAAATCTTTACCAACAGCATCAAACTCTGATCCACTGGAATCTTCATCCGCAAGCCAGCTCTCAATAACTCAATCACTATTTGGATTTAATGTATTTATATATATATTCGAGATCTCTTTGCATTCTGTAAATCTATCGCACAACTATTTCCTTTACTGCCGAAAGTCTCTGGTGTAGCCGTAGTTCATAATATCTATGAAAATAACAGTTTACTATAACAAAAAAATAAACAAAAAAGTTACGTAAGTACCGACGTGAGGCCTGAGAGGCCGCGTCGGAATTTCAAAGCGTAATTACTCACTAAATATGCTCGCGACGACAATACTTACTGTTTTTACGTCGACGTGGGCACTGACCACGCAGCTACTTAAAAGCGGGGGTCGGTGTTGTGCGAGGAAAGGGGTAAACTAACAAGTCTAATACCTGCCGGGGCCTCTGAGACCGCACGTCGGTACTTAAAGGTTAAATAATTCAAAATTTCATTTTTTATATTTTATATATACAATATTTTATTAATACACTAAAATCATATCTTTCATCTTACGTTAATTATTTTTTTTAGCTTCATGCTGTATCCCGTAAACAGCAGGGTAGGCACAGAGAACCTAGTGTTAAGACACTCCGTTCCCCACTTTCTGCCGAATTCAGAGGCATTGCGTGTTAAGTGGCGGAACTTAACGCCGCGCTTTGCCTCGACACCAGAGCGATGAAAATTAAATGAAAATAATAAATATTGCCACCCTCGAGCGGGAATCAAACTCACAACCAGCCGCTTTACACTTTGCGCCTCTGCGCCACGACTGGGCCCAAAAATATACTTGATGGTAGTAGTGAAAAAAAAATTATTCAATTGTGAGCATTGCAGCTAATTACGTGGTAAAGAATTTAATGGCAAGTGATTTTTTTAATAATCATTCGTTAATTGAGGCAAAAAGTAATATTTAACTTAATTTGATTAAATAGCTATATTTATTTTGATCCTCATAAGCAATTTTACTCTGTAATATAATTAATTATTTTTCTGAATATAGATTAATGTATGTTTCTTGAATAAATTAAGTAATTGACGAAATCGATGAATGAATCGATTAATAAATCCCTAATAGCGCTACGCAAGTTTACTCATACGATTATAATATAAAAATATAATTAAAACGATTATAACAAAATCGATTCAAATCAAATTTACATGTTATGTTTATATAAATTAAAATTATATTTAAATAAATTGATATTGGAAAAATTATAGATATGAAAAAACGGCACTTGTTTATCATATCATACGACTTACTCTAGTGATGATTTTATTATAAAGGACGTTTAATAAATGACCAATAGATTCATAGTCAAAATACTAAAAAAATCATATTAGTATACCTAAGCACTGCGAAAACTTAAGTTAGCAGAAAACTAATTCTCTCTTTAAATCATTCTTACTATCACAAAGATTATTTGAGTATGTTTAGCATAATTAGTAGACACAAGCAGCCAAATCACTGGTTCAATATTTGACATGACATCGATAACGTATTAACAAATAACTTCTATTCTAATTAGTTAATGATAGAATGAAGTTACAATATATTAATTGTCGTTAATTAATGTTTCGAAATGATTCCTATATATACGTTTTAATTATTCGTAAATGTTTAGTTGTTATTCGTACTTACTTTGATTTTATTTATCTTTTCTCTGTGTTATAATTGGAATAGTGAATTGAGTATGTTTATTATGTTACCACAACAAATGGAAAGTGCAAAGAAATTCGGGACAAGCCGTATTATGGATATTACAACTGATAAGAACGCAAAAAATGTAAGTATTAGTACTTTTTACATCGAATGCTGATTTCTTAAATAAATTATTTGCTCAAAAAGTCAGATATATAATAATAATTTGCATGCAATTATTTTAAATTAATTTTAGATAAAACACAATTTTTCCGGTTTCACTAGCGTATTGTAGCATTAATAAAATAAAGATAAAATACTTATTTTTGGGTTATGTATTTTTTCATATAATTTTTACGGATACGCCAAATATTAAGTTATTAATTTAACTAATGTCCTCGTTTTTGTATAATATGCGCATTACCTTAGCAACGTCTGTTAATACAAAAGTATATGTGAAACATATGATAGTGTGTGTACGTGTGGGTGTTATCTGCTTTATGCATTTTTCTGCATAAGTATGAGTGAGTTATTGAACTCTGGACTGTGCTTTGTATTTTCACCTCCAGAACAGAGAAATTAAAATGATGATAATATAATCAATGCCTCGAACGGTAATCGAACTAACCACTATCATGTCAGACGTCATACAGTCACATATAGTCACACTGTGTCACGTCTCTTGTTTACTTTACTAATTGAATGTATTTGTAATAAACATCCAATTTTTTTCCTTCACCTATTAATATAATGATTAATATTTTCAGGTAGCACTTAATGAATATACAAATATTGTGTCAAAAAAATCCAGAAGATTTAGAAGTGCATTTACAACAGAACAACTAAATTCGTTAGAGAAAGAGTTTCAAAAGTTTCCGTATATAGGAATCTCTAGTCGCAAGGAAATTGCTGATATATTAAATATTTCAGATAAAGCTGTGAAAATTTGGTTTCAAAATCGACGTATGAGAGAAAAGAAAGAAAATGGAACAATTTACATAACTAATAATCATGCCAAAAGCAATACTAACTCAATTAATGAACAGAATAATAACAATAATAGTAATAAATATAGCAGTGCAAATAAATTGCCACAAACGAATGAAAAGATTTCTTCAAATGAGGTAAATAATGATGTATCTAAGGACTCTAAAAGTAATACTGCTATATTCTTATCTAGTCAAAATAAGTCAAAACATTTTGAAAGTGCCAGCACTTCACAACCGGAAAATAAGTATGACACACCAAGTAATAAAACTAATGACAAGTCAAGTGCTATAATTTCACCTATATCGCCAACACTACAGGGAAATATGGCTTCATTTCATGGCAATACCAACAGGACAACAAAGTATTTTGAAAATAAAAATAGAAATCATTCAGACCCCCGTCAAAGAAGAGATTTGCCACAAGACCTCTCATTTAAAAAAAGATTAACACATGATTTCATGTCATCAAATCAACAGTACGTTTCTGTAAATTTTGAGTCCGGTCAAAATTATAAACCAATGTCTAATTCTTGTGCCAAGTCTATGGCGATTGGAGCTGCAGTGAAGACAGGTATTACTGTACCAACACGCCCTAAAATTTCACAATCAGACAATAGCAATGAAACTTCAATTATCAAACCTAATTATGAGTACGTTGATCGATTTTCAAACTTATCACCAGTAGTTCAAAATAACGCTATAATTTCTACACCAGGCCAAGGAAATATGTGTACATTTTATGATAATGTAAACAGGACAACAAAATATTGTGAAAATAAAAATAGAGTTCGTCCAGACCCTCAAGACCTTTCATCTAAAAAAAGATCGACATATAAATCTATTTCATCAAATCCACAGTACGTTCCGGTAAATTTAAACTCCGATCAAAATTATATACCAATGTATAATTTTTGTAATAAGCCTTTACCGATTGGAGCTACAGTGTCGCCAGGTATTTCTGTACCAACGCAGTCCACTATGCCACAAGGAAATGTAATTTGGAAACCAGTGAACATGCTATCAGGTTCCGGCTTGTCGTCATCAGGTATAGTTCGTGGTCATGAAATATCATCAATGAATCTAAATACTACAAGGAATTGTATCTGTAATTGTCACGAACACACCCAAAGTCATTCGGCTTTTTCAGGGTATCAGGATCCACACAGACCACAGCCCCAATATTTACTTGCTATACCACTAAATAGTGCTTGTAATCAGTTATGAAAATATGTATGTATTTATTAGAATTACAAAAGTTGTTTATTATGTAAAGAAAATAAAAGAAAATTATTTATTGCTCGATTTTGTGTATAAAATATTTTATTCTATCCAAAGTACGTTCTAAAATCATAAATTAGTTGAATATAAAGTTTAATGTAAAGTTACATATAAAATAGTTAAATTGTGTAATTGTATATAAAGGTTATGAAAGATTTTATACAAAAGAAGTGAATTTGTTTTGAAAATTAAAAATGATTTAACAAAAAATGAAAAATCTATTTTTAGAATATACAATTATTTTGTTTGACGGTTTTGTGATAAATTTTTGCAAAATAAAAAAAATACGAATTTTTAATTGCTAAATAGACAAAGTGCTCTTGATGAAAGTATTATGTTCATTGGAATAAATATGGATAACAACATAAAAATTGGTCATAGTATTAACGAATAATTAGTTGTACATTATGCATAGTATCAACAAAAAAGACTTAGACTTATTTAGTCATATTTAATTTTAAAAACTAAATCTAAAATATTTGGCATCTAATGGAAAGTTTTACATTAACTTTAATTTGGTCAAATAACCGCGTGGAGTTAAATATTAAGTAGACCCCAACTAGCAGTTTATAATAAGTATTTTTAATTTTCCTGAAAATGTTGCTAGATTTTGTATACTGATTTACCATACAACAGTGGTTTAGGATATCATATTAAAATATTTTAGTTAAGGAACCTTATTATTTTTGAATGTTAAATTGTATGATTTTTTAGAGAGATGAGAAGCTAGGGTATATTTTAGTTAATTTTAATCGGTCCTCGAATAATTTACTATTATCATAAAAAGTATTTGATTGTATCTAAGTCAATTAGTACACTACGCATAATTAACTATTGCTTCAATATTTGATGTAACATCGACAATGTGTTAATAAATCACTTCTACTGTAATTAGTAAACGATAGAATGAAATTTTACTAAATCAATTGCAGTTAATTATCGTTTCGAAATGATTTCTACATAAGTACTTTCATTTTAAAAACATCACGCATCACGCATTTTTCCGTATAGTTATATACATAGAACGTACCTAGTGTTAAGATACTCTCCACTTTACGGTCATCACGACAATCCCATTTAAATTATTCTCACGAAAATGAGAATAATTTAAATGGGATTAATTAAAATCGTTTGTCGTTTAGATATAAGAGTTAAGTTTAATAACACTATACTTTTATATCCAGAACCAATCACGATTACAATTTGGCGGTGTTAAACTAGACTTCGATGGCATCCAATTCGTTCCAACGAATCTTTAATGTTTAGTTACAATTCGTATTTTACATGATTTATACTCGAGTTGAATACTAAGTTACCAAATAGCAACTATAACGAGATACCCTATTATGAATTTTAATTTATAAGACAGTAGAAATTGTAACTAGTCTTGACACTAGGTTCTTTCTGACTACCCTGTGAACCAAAAAAATATATGGTGTAATCCAAGAACACTGATTTACCACAAAACTATAAAAGTATAAAACTTAAGAATGTTTACCGAACTTAAGTATGTTTAGAAAAGCAGAATATATTTATGATAACATAGTATTGGGAGAATACATTTTCTTTAACATTTTTGTCTGCTTGTATGTTTATCAGTTAGCAGACTTCAACTTACAGAACGTGCCATTGAAAGCAGTGAAGGTATATGTTTAAACTTCTACTATATTACAGTAAAAATGTTCTAAATCTTTGTTATTATTAAATTTAAAATTATCATGTTATAATGTAATATCTGTAATAAAATATCTTTATTTAAACAAAATTGTTCTAAAAAGTTGTAGGTATTTGTTGCGAGAACAACCCTATAAAGCAGTCACAGTATTTAATATTGTTTTTTTTTTAAATATTTATCTAAATATTTTATACAGTAAATTAAAACAAAATTATTATTTATTGAAATAACTATATTAAAGTAAATATTTTAAACATTATTTATTAAAAATATATCTTATATTTTAATACATTACAATTTGTTGCATAAGTATATATTAAAAATTTTACAATTATATAATAAAAATTTACATTTTTCGCATTTTGAATAATCTAGTAAAGATATAATATTAGGTAAAATAAGTTCAACGAAATAACAAAGTTCATAAAGATTTGTCACAAAAAAATAAATAAATATAATGTATAAGAAACAAAAAAATAAAGATAGAACAGTTTATTCGCTTAGATAGAAAGATATCGTCAGTTTCTTAAAATAAGACGAAATATAATAAATAATAATAAAAAATAATAATAATTTAACGTAGATTTTCATACATACTAACTTAAAAATAACTAACTAACTTATTTATAAAATGGAGCCACTGAGTCGTGTGAATAAATGATTACATGTTTCAAATTCATGTCTTATATATACTTACATTTTTATTGTATATTTTGTAATTCACTATAAAAAGGTAAAATCAAATGCGTTAGCCGTCCAATTTTGTTCCTCTTCTTTTTGTTGGTCATATCCATTGAAATTAGGGTATGTATTTGCATATTCAGCTTCAGTAGGGTAGTAGTGTGTGGGATACAGGTTGTTATCATTTTTAAAGTGATCATTAGCGAATGCATTGACATTGTAATTTGTATTATTAAATGTATTATAATTTTCATAGTAAGCGTGAAGTTGAGAAATTCCATTATTATTTGTGTACTGATAGAAAGCTTCTGCCTCTGTATTATTAACTGCATTATAATGATTGGGGATAACATAACGATCTTCACTTGGTGGAGTGGTATTTACAGGTGGTGGAGTGATTGGTTCAACGCTGCCCTCGCTGGATGAATCACTCGACTCAGAAGATTCCCTCTTTTCTTTCATTCTTCTATTTTGGAACCACACTTTAATACATTTTTCACCAATATTCAAGGATTCCGCCAGCTCTCTGCGATATTCTGTGTTTATATATTTTGCTTTAGCAAATGTACGTTCTAAAACCTTTAGTTGCTCGGTTGTGTACGAAGTTCGGTTACGCTTATTCCTCTTCCTTATAGTCTTGGTTACGAAAGATTCTAGAAAAAGAAAAACAAAAAATATGAGTAAATTAATGATCGATTTTTAGATAACACTAAAAATGTACAAAATACATTTTTTTTTGTTTTTGTGACAGCTATTTAGCACGTCAATGGCAAATAGTTATTGTAAATAGAATATTACAGACACGAGTTAAAGGAAAAAGTTATATAATTTGCAAGTAATTGAGTAAATTCATTTTTATTGCCTGCTTCACAATTAAAGATGACGGTATTTTGAAGTCTACAGCAGTATAACGTCCACTTTTTATTATGTGTAATTTTAGAATAATTATTTATAGCAATACGTTTTAATGCTGTAGACTTACTTTGACATATAAATTTCTTAAGCAAATGTAAACCTACCTCTACAAGATTTCTGATGATTAGGTTCCGGCCAACTGTTGATGAATGGCCGATTTTGCCACTGGTTTACCTGTGATTCAGTATATTTTAGTTATTAAATAATGACAAGTTAAATAAAATGTTTTCAAGTATTGTTTTAGTATTATACCTAAGTAGATTATAAGAAAAGTCTTAAAAATACAATTCAAACTAATATATTTCACTTATATACCTCATTGGTGTCGCATAAAGGTGTTAAGGAAGTCATCAGTACGTTTTGAAACATTTTAAAATATTTTTTATATCTCTAAGACAATCGCAAGCCCCGAACGGAACACTTGAACTACTGGTAAAACGCTATCGATTTAAATTTGATCGCAATATTCACGCTTACCCTCAATATTTAATAAAATGATAAAATCTCCTTGCGAACCGTTTGAAGTTACGCTTGTCTAAACTACACTTGTATAACTATTTCGTAATTTCATCCACCCGCGTTCAAACTTGAATCAGAAAATTTGCTAAATTTATAATTTAAAATGGAGTATTAAGAAAATAAGCAAACGATAAATAATAAATAAAATAAGCGCTAAATATTAAAGGATACCAAAATACGATTATAATTAGTGTCTACACGGCACAGACAAACAGAAAAGAAATTAAAAAAAAATATTCTCATAAAACATATTTTTTATGAACAGACTGTTTTTGTTATATGTATAGATTATTAATTTACTATTTTTTTCTATTTACTTATATTATAAATGCTAAAGTCTGTGTGTTTGTCTGTCACGCTTTCACGGTTAATCTTTAATCTACCGGTCCGATTTGGGTAAAAAGTAAAAGTGACTGGGTCTAACATAGGCTACTTATTTTTTCACAAATCAACCGCTAAAGGGTTGAAATAGGGGATGAAAGTTTATATGAAAAATCTAAACCGCTTGACCAGTTGTAATGAATTTTAGCATAAACATAGTTGATAATCTAAGTTTGAAGTAATTGTAAGTAGTAATTTTAAATTTGATTGGGTTCGATCTCAGTTGCAGAAAGCATATTTAAGTTTATTTTTATTTCTTCTAAGCCAAGGCGCAGCGTTGACGTCAGTTATTCAATACGCAGTCCTAATTTCCGGTGGAAAATGGAGTATATTAACACTAGGTTCTGAAAATGGAGTGTATTGAAACTTCTCGCGTCTGTATGTACCTATGTACATATATATCCTTAGATCAGATAGTTTTAGAAGTTTCTAATGTAATGTTGGCGTGGCGGTGCGTGCCTATAGTAAAATAATTGAGTAGTTCACGCAGGTGAAGACGCGAGCGGACCACTAGTTTGAGTATACATTATTGATGATTTTATTACAGAATATTGAATTTACGTAATATGAGGATATACTCATGTTTGTCTTTAAATGTCGATTTCTTAAAATGTTAAAAGCTTAAGTATAATATAATATTAATATATTTTTAAATATATTATACCATAGCATTATTATATTTATTACTAAGAATAATAATTCTTATTAATCTTATTTTGTATACGTACATAAGTGTTGTCAATTGTTTTGAAAAGTATCATCAGATAATTAATTTATGCCTACTGCAGGCATAAAGCGATCATTAAAAATGTAAACAAAGTCATTAAAAATAACAATTACTTAATAAGGCACAGTCAGAAAAATAACAGGATTAACCTGGAAAGGGTCATGTTTTAATTACCTGCTACCTACGTATATAAGGGTTGAAAATATTGTACTTACATTCATTTACTTGTTTATGAAATTATCGACAACATGTTCGCTTTTGGTGTAAATAATTATAAAAAATCAGGTGATTTTCGTAATAAATCAATGATGTGCAGTGAAGTTAATAATTTTTGCACTTCAACCTTGAATCAACGGTATGGTTTTGAGGTAAGAACTTTTTGATTTTGCTTATAATTTCTTTATAATTTAAAGATTTCAGTCTTATATTCATAAATAATGCTAACGTTTATTATTTAAACATATATAAATATTTATTTAAACTTTTTTAGAGATTTTCAAATGCCATATCGTCGCAAAGCCTAAATGAGAATACAAGAGTTAAGCAGTATCAGCAACATAATATGTTGGTAGAAAACATGGAAGAAAATCCTAAATGCATAGTAAAATACAACACAGATCAGGTATTTTTTTTAAGTTATTACTTTAATAAACTTTAATATTATTTTTGATTTTCATCGGTAAAGATAAAAACATGACAGTTCTAATATTAATTTTTATATTTATTTCAGCAAAGCTATTTATATGGAGAGTTCTATAATAGCATTCCTGTAAGAAAAAACTATATTCCTTACGAGAACAGCCGTCTCCAAAATCAAGTTCCACTTTCATGTAAGTATTTGAAGGCAAATTTGCCCAATTAAAAATTAGTGATATGTTATGCTGTTTCAGTTACATGATATATTATATGTTAAAGTATATGTTATTAATGTAATATTAATTTATTTCCAGATACTCGAAAAACGTCACTTAAATCTACTTTAAAACGTCGACGTACAAATTTTACAACTGAACAAATCATCGCTCTTGAAGAAGTGTTTAAAAAGAGACCATATGTTCATCGCGACGAACGAATTGAATTGATGAATAAACTACATATAAATGAAACATCCATTAAAGTTTGGTTTCAAAATCGTCGTCGTTTAAGTGATAAAAGAATGAAAGACTATAACTTGGATTCACCATTGTCAGAAAATACAACAGAAAGCATATCTGATAGAATAACTATGATTGAATCCTATGTAAAACAAAATACAGATGAAAATGGATATGTAACTCTAGATGACGAGACAATGAGTAACTTGGTCGATATCATAGATGAATGTCTACCGCAAGATATAAACTTTGAGACAACGCCAACAGAATCAGTTACTTCCGATGAAAAATTAAATAATCTCTGCGATAATAAACCAATATATGAACCTATATCACCTGTAAGCTTAAGTGAACACTCTGAAACTCAAGATGAAAATGTGACATTTGACAATCAAGATTTATTGTTAGGAATCTCAGATTATTATTATTTATAATATTGCAATAAATTCTTGCTAGTGGTAATAGTAACAAAATAATATTTAAAGAATAAGTTTGTCATGTTAAAGGTCGTTATAGAATTTAAATGTAACTTACATTACGTATATTAGCAAATGAGTGTTACTTAATGTTAAATTTCAAGTTACCAAAAATATGTCTACTATTTGTTGCTTGTTCGTACTCGTTAATTAATATTTATAAAATATTTTTTTAAACTTGTAAGTTATAGTTAAGCTTAATTTATACTATTTATTACATATCAAATAAATAACTACAATAAAATTTAACTTTTTTTTATTATTCTTAATTAATGTTACTTATACATATATTTTATATACATAATTTTAGTATACAGTAATTTATTTCTTTGTAATATATTTTTTTATTATTTTTAAAATTATAAGCATTTAAAAAACTAAAAACAACATTGATTTAAGAAATGAGAAATAAAAAATTAGAGAGAAATATAAGAAGAATATTTGTTAGTGCTTGTAGAAGAATGTTGACTAGTTGTTTCAGTTGACAAATATGGGAAGTAAGATTCTTGTGGCAGTGAAATATTCATTCGTGAATGTAAGTTGCTGTCCTCGTAAGTAGGAGCATTCATTGTTGGCACAGTTGAGTTGTACCCATAGGCGTCGGTGGTAGAAGTGTGTAACATTACACCACTAGAGAGCGGATTGTAGTAAGTAGATCCCGCTGAGTAGCGTGCAATGTCATCTGTTAACTTTAAATTAACGCCGTTTGGTACGTAACTATCTGAGGGTAGCGCTGACAATGTATGTGTACTTGGTTGTAATGATTCATCGGTGCCGTATCGATAAACCTCTGATATCGGTGAGTAAGCATTCCTAGTTGCTCCGGTTCCGTAGTATGACGAATAAGATAGGTTAGGCGTATACGCCGGCAATTCAATTGTACTTTGAGGCCCTTTGATAACCGATTTTAGCGGACTTACTGCAGAATATTCTGGTGGCCGTGAGAGTGTTTCGTTAGACGATAAGTAAATTTTGTGATGGGAAGTATGGCTGTCTGTCAATAATCGCCGATGACGATCGTGGCCTCCACAGCTTCTTCCGTGGCTCATTTTATGATCTTGACTTGAGGAAAGTTCTTTAGAGTTCGTAGAAGTATTGGCGTCGTCTACTGAAGAACTCGGCTTATTATGTTTATTGTCCTTTTTATATTTCATACGTCTGTTTTGAAACCATATCTTAATTTGTCGCTCTGATAGTTGTAAATAATTAGCCAATTCGATACGTCTAGGGCGGCAGAGATAACGGTTTTGATGGAATTCATTTTCTAATTCAACTAGTTGCGAGCTTGTGTAAGCCGTCCTTGCTCGTTTTGTGAATCCTTTTGGATAGGTTGAAGAATCCGTAGACATATCTACAAAACAATATTTTTTTATTAATTAAAATTTATATAAAAATAAAGGATAAAATTAATTTATAGAAATATTTACCGTTAGATACAGAAGAAGTTGCGCTGAAGATTTGATTGTTAACTATAGATGGTTTGTCACACCAGGTAGAAGTCTGAAACACCACAACATAACCTTATGAATTAAATATAACAATAAACGTGTTGCTTTAAGTACGCTTGAAAATATAATAAAACAAATTCAGCCTATTTTTTAATTGCTACTATCTATCACGAAATTAAATTGTCATTATAAATCCGGTTATTCTGCGGTAAATCACACCAGTTGGGTGACGTTCTTGTTCTAATGAGAGCTTATCGAAGGTTGTATACTGATTACAATAAGGTTGAAAATTGTTATAAAAATATGTTACCTGACTAGGAAAACTCGATTCGTGTATATTATTCAAGTCTCTATCAGGGGTTTTGACAACATCGTTGTCTAAATCACTTCTCTGATGACATCGCACAAGTTCGCTATTTGTGTAATTTCTGTTATAAATATCTTGGTTTCCCATTTCTGACTCGGGGGAAAATATGTCGCTGTTTTTACTTATACATTGGTCCGATGGCACTTCCTCTGTTCCGGATGCATAATTGTTGTTAGAACTGTTGCTTATATTGTCGTAATGAGGTATTTGATATTCGAATCTTGGTTCCATCTCCTCCTGTGTATTATTTGCATTGTAAGATTGTTGCAAACCAAGTATATCGTGTATACTGAACCCTGTTGAATCTCTTGAATTATAGTCTTGAACGAATGAACTTGAAATTGTGGAAAGGACTTCCGTCTTGCAATCTGGGAACGTGTTCTCATGGGCGCTGTAGTTTAAGCCCTCAGAAAGAATGTCTTCCACACCATGAGAAGTGAGGGAATGCACTTTGTAAAAGTTTTTCTGAGAAGTTTCAAATGATTCGCAATGTGGATGTGAAGCTGCTTCAGAAAACTCAGACGAAATAGAATCACTTGATTCTTCATTTGACTGCAAACTAGGTGGAGGGGATGGGGATGTAGTAGACATTCTACTAGTATCGTACCTTGCCACTTAGCTTGAGTTAGTACACTTCTTTAAATATACTGTGCAGATACACAATCACCAAACACTAAGGCGACCGCACCGTTAAAGATTTGTTTACTAAATGCTTTTTTGTTCACCTGAATGTCGTTAATTTGGTAATGACTTTGTTTAGTTGTGTGCTACATTTTGACTTGCGTGATTTCTTTGTGTGCTCACGATAAGACGGACATACCGGGTCTCTGATAGTAAACTAACACAAGATAATAGGTTAAAATATATTCCAGTAGCTAAAATGCTTGTCAGTACTCTTTATACAAAATTACTTAAGATTCCCTTAAACGATAATGGAAACTTATATCACTGGGACTAATTCGTCAACTAAAAATAACTTAAACTGTAAATGACAGAGTCAACGTACTAGCCTTTACACACTTTCAAATTAAAGTAAAGATTGTGAACAGAATACATTACTTGACATGTAAAATTGTTATAAAATATTTATTTATAAATAAACTGTTTAAATGTATCGGCAATTAGACATATTTAGTGATTAAATGACGCCACAACCACAAGTTGTTACGCAAGTTAGGGGCGATGTAGACCACCTACCTAAATAACTGCACCGATACTAAAAGTCGTTAAGATAATAATAAAACCTGTATATTTCATATAAACCCAATACAAATAATATTTTTAGTATAAGAATATAGTATATTAAAGAATAATGAGAAAAGTTATTAGATTATTAACAACTAATTCTCATTCGCGCGTGTCAATGATCTGCTTCGTTAAGAAGAAATTTATTATTTACGTATTATTATTTTTTTTTTTAGCTTCACACTGTATCCCGCACACAGCAGGGTAGGCAGAGGGAACCTAGTATTAAAACACTCCGTTCCCCACTTTCCGCCGAATTCGGAGGCTTGCGTGTTAAGTGGCGGAACTTAACGCCGCGCTTTACCTCGACACCAGAGCGAAGAAAATGCAAATATAATTTCCACCCCCCGAGTGGGAATCGAACCCACAACCAGTCGTTTACAGTCACACGCTTGTGCCACTGGGCCACGACTGGCCACTACGTATTATTTAAGTTAGAAATATGTATTGTAACTTGGACCTTTTAAATATATACTGCTAGTAAAGTAAAGATAAGATATACGTTTAACTATACGGTTTCTTAAATAAATTGATAAATAATAAAAAGTTGTCGTTTTATTAAAAGGCGTGGCCTGATAAACTTTTATATCATAAGTAAGAAAATAAAAATTCGATGTAACATATTATTGTAAATAACTTATTAAATAAAATCAATCGGTACCTAGTGTAAAAAGCAAAATGTTGTATAATTATATGAAACATTTTTAAAGTGTTATCCACACACTGTGGAAATTAAAAACATTTATAGAAAGCAAAGGAATATACAACATTTCTACTAAACAGGTTACTTAGAGACTTTTTCTGCTTTCTGCACAAATGCGACATTGCGTGTTGAGTGTCGGACCGGAGTGGACTCAACCCCGCACTTAGCGTTTTCTTTACGGAATAAAGAAGGCAAACGAGCAATAGGCCCACCTTATGGTAAGTGGTAACCTTCGCCCATAGACATACATAACATTACATTATAGCGTATAATTTCTTTTCAGTTTGCGAAGAACAAAGTGCCTTGACACTAGCTTTTCTTTGCCTGGTCTGCTATGCTTTGCTGCAGGACAAAGCGTTGTCCCGTCGTCCAGGTCGCGAACGTTTTTTAAGTATTTTTGTACTTTGTCTTGTATAATTAATTATTTTTTTAATACTATTAGTGAAATAAAAAAATACGAGTAGGTATACCTATACGAGTACATTTTTATTTTTATTAAATGGCAGGTATGATTATTTATTTTGAGATTAGACGAACCTGACCTTCAGAACATTTTATTACGTAATTGTGTTAGTATATATGTATGTAATTAAAAGAATTTTTATATTTACACTTATTACATATACATAGGACTAGTTAAATAATATTATATTTCTATATAATGTAGTTCTCTTCATTGACGCCACGCCTGTGTGACGCAGTTGTAGCAACAAGAATTTGTTGCTAGTTAGAATTCCACAAATGAAAACGTTTATATTTTCAAATAGAAAAACGAAAATATTTTCGTTTTCCTATTCTATTAAAGTTAGAGAAGAAAGAATGAGGTCAGCATTGGCGCAGGGGCATAAAATGTGACTGTAAGGGCGGCTGGTCGAAGGCTCATTATCCCACTCGAGGAATTAAAATATTTAACATTTCATTTTCTTCGCTCTGGTGTCCAGGCAAAGGACGTCTTTGGTTTCCGCCACTCAACACGTAATCCCTGCAAAATTTGTTGGAAAGTAGAACGAAGTGTCATAGCACTAGGTTCCTTCTGTTTATTCTGTGGTGTGCGAGATACAGCGTAAAGCTTTAAAAAGATCTTAAAATATGACTATAAGTGGAGAACAGAGTAAATGAATGAAGAAAAAATGTGACTTGCTTCAAACACACCCACAAATATAGCGCCAATATATTTTTTAATCATTTCGTCCTTCATATTTTTTTTCTTTTCATATAGTCTCTGTTCACAGTCAGCTGCCGAGTAATCTATTGTTACTGGTTTGATATATGGCTTAAATTCGTGTTGTTGTTTGCCTTATGCTGCTTAATTTTACTAACCATAAAAGAAGCTTACATTGACAAATATTCAAGTGTACATTCAAATGTATAAAGTTTGTTCAAATGAAAAAAAATGAAAAAAAAAACTACGGACCAATATACATCATATTTATTGCCTTTTGAAAAATAGTAAAAGCATTTTGTAGTAAAACAGGTCTAATTCAAATTTCAAACCTTAAATTAAGATATTATGTGGCGGAACTTAACGCCGTGCTTTGCCTCTTATACCAGAGCAAAGGAAAAGTGAAATATAAAATATTTCCACTCCTCGAGTGGGAATCGAACCCACAACCAGTCAGTTAGAGTCACACGTTCGTGCCACTGCGCCACGACTGGTCACAAAATACAAAAATATTGTAGAAGGAATATATACATTTTAATTGTAAATTTCATATCACTTACTCAGTCGTGGCGCAGTGGGACAACGTCTGACTGTAAGCGTAACGGATGTGGGTTCTATCCCACTTGGAGGAACGATTAAATTATTTTTATTCATCTCCCTATCTCTGTGCTTAACCAAAACACGACGTTCGATTACGTCATTCATTGTGCATTGTTGCGATTTCAGGTGGTAAGTGGGGTTTGGAGTGTCCTGACTAGGCTTTGGTCTCTGACGACCCTGCTATGAATAATGCTGCTAATATATACAATCTTAAATGTATATTTTTTTACCTTTACACCCGTTAGATCTGTATGACGTATGTATATAAATACTGTTAATTTATTTATACTTTTTTTATGACATGTTTATTAATTGAAATTAATTATTTACATATTAATATATTCTCATTTCGTTGCAATTAGAGACCACACTACCACGTAGAAGACACTACGTCTTGACACAAGGTTTTTTTGCGAATTTCGGAAAATGCTTGTAGTTTTTTTATTAATTTTTCTATATTTAAAAACGTGGGGAATGTTTAACGTGGAGTGTTACATATTTTGTTTTAAATCCATAATTTTTTATCTACACTAAGTGCTAAAATACACACCATTGGCGATTAACAGTGGCGACAGTAATCTTACAATGTAAAATTAATATTTCTTTGAAAAAGAAATATATGTATATATAGTACCCATATATAAATTTGAAAAACGATTCACGCTGTATCCCGTGCACAGCAGGATAGAAAGAGAGAACCAAGTGTTAAGACAGTTCGTTCTCCATTTTCTGTTGAATTTTTGAAGCATTACGTGTTGAGTGGCGGAACTCAACCCCGTGCTTTCCCTCGATCAGAACGAAGAAGATAAAATATATTGATTTCTCGAGTGGGAATCGAACCCACAACCAGTCGCGTTTACAGCCAAACTTTGTACCCCAGGCCACAAACCACGACTGGCCTCAAACCTAAAATCATTTAAATAAATAATTATTTCTTTCAGCTTAATTTTTGTTAATACTTATTTACATCGGTTTCTATAGTTTTGACGCAATTATAAAAATGTACTAAATGCATTATTATAATATACGCATACCAGCAGGCGACAGACTACGCTAACAACTTTGAATATCTGCCTTCACCAAACTGCAACCGTTACTCAATAAATTTTATGGCTTTGGACAAAAGCGAACTATTTCGAAGACCCTAGCTCACCACGTCAAAATGATGATATATTACGATTTGCTCAAAGGGGACCCTTTTTTGTTCTCACAGTAATGGTTTTGCTTTAATCGACACCCATGAAACAAGAATATAGGGATATCTATTGGAGCGAGTGAGAGGGTCGATGAAAGTGCATTCGTTCCCGCCAAGAGAAAAGTGATTCAGATATTGAGCCCGAGATAGTTTACTCACTGTCAACAGTTTGTGCTCTGCAGTCTACTAGTGCTGTAGACTTTATCAAAGGACTTTAAAATAAAATAATATTCTTATAAATTAAAGGATTACAATCACAATAAATGTTTAAACTTTGATCGTCTGTGTGTGATGCTGTGAGTCATATCCTTAGAAGTTTAATTTGTAAGTATTTTGAGGTCAATTGATAAATTAAATCAATTATTTCTGGGACAATGACATAAGTGACGCATTTGTAATAGTGTCATCTTACGTATTTTCTAAGAATCAAGAACTAACTGGTGTGAAGGTGAACATTTTCATGAATATTCTGGAGGCTTTCGAGGCGATTCGGCACAGTGTTGTTCCTGCAGATGGCGTTACTATATTTATACCGGATTTCTTCTGTAAACATTAACAGGTAATTTTTCTAATTTATTTGAATTTTTAAAATTAATACTTAGTTTAAAAATAGCTTTAAAATAGAATAAAATAGCTATTTAGGTTTTTAAATTTTTCATGCGCCATCTCTTGACAAGAAGTAGTTTTGGTTGATATGGCTTGGGTAAAGGTTTAAATTTTAGTGTCAGAATGTGACCGTGGAATTGTTAGTTTTCGTATTACAACTTTACGAAACGCCAGATGTCGTTAATAAAGGCTTTAATACTTTAGTAATTGCAGTCAGTTTAAGTATATTTTATCCTATGCAAAGAACAAATATAATTTAAGAATAAAAAAAAAAACCATAAATTGATACACTGCCCGAGAATGATATCAATGATCGTTATAATATACTGTCAGTAGAATGTTTTTTAGTTTACTTAGATAAACGAGACAATAAAACATTGTCAAGTCATAGATCCCAAATACATAGGGTATCTAAAGCAGCCAAGCATCACAAATAAATATGTACAATATACATGTATGTTTTTATATATTTTTATATGTATATTGCAATAATATTGAAAATTAAAGTTCAAAACTTATATATCTTTCATAGAAAGTGTTGGTGAGTTTGTACTAATAGAGAGTTGAGTTGAGCTCCAAAACAACCAATACCATTAGGCATAGGTACTATATATATAATTGCACTGTCTTATTCTTTCGCGGGATGCTAGGCGTTGCAAGTAATATGTCTGCTTTTGGTAATTTTATATATTTAAATTAATAATAATAAAAATGTATTTGATCGCTGTCTGTACATGGAAAATATATGAGAAAAATTGTTATTGTAAGCATTAATCAATGTTTTTTTTTAACTTCACACTATATTCAGCAAACAGCAGGATAGGCAGATGGAACCTAGTGTTAAGACACTCCGTTCCCCACTGTCCACCGAATTAGGAGACATTGCGTGGTAAGTTGCGTAACTTAACGCCGCACTTTACCTCTGATACCAGAGCGAGGAAATGAAAATATTAAATATTTTCACTATTCGAGTGGGAACCGAACCCACAACCAGTCGTCTACAGTCACACGTTCGTGTCACTGCTCCACGACTGGCCCCTCAAATGTAATAGAACCCAAAATAGTGATTTTTATTTATTTCTATTTGTCTGTTTGTTTGTGCACTGTTAATATCTGTTAAAGAGCTTACCCGATTTTAACGCTGTTTTGACTATTGCCTTTTGGTAAACTTCGTTTAACATTTAGTATTTATTTTATTACAATCTGTTAATCCATACTTATATTATAAATGCGAATGTCTGTGTGTTTGTCTGTCACGCTTTCACGGCTAATCTACTGGTCCGATTTGGATGAAATTTAAAATGAAAGTAGTAAAAACGACTGGGTCTAACATAGGCTACTTAGTTTTTCAAAAATCAACCCCTAAAGGGTTGAAATAGGGGACGAAAGTTTATATGAAAAATCTACACCGCTTGACCGATTGTAATGATTTTTTGCATATATATAGTTTATAATCCAAGGCTAAACATAGGCTACTTTATTTTTCATAAATCCCCCGCCGAGGGTTGCAATATACCGAAACAGCCACGTAGATCTCGCGGCTTCGCCGCGAGCGGGCCGCTAGTAAACAAAAAAGTTACAACAGTCTAAATAATAAATTTAAATAAAGTTTGTGATTTAACTGGGAATGCGGGCGGACGAAAAAATTAAATAGTCATAGTCGTGTAGTTTAGGTAGGTGAAGCTGTGAGCGGGTCGCTAGTACTTAATATTATATATTTTTTAAATTATTTAACATTTTCTATTTTATTAAAAGCTGCTTGAGATTTACTTTTAACATTTTTAAGTTTTATTCATACTCTTAGGAGATTAAAAGAGAAGCCGAATCTGGATCTAGATTGAGATTTATTAAAGAAAGTCACCATGTTTCCTTCTCGTATTTAAAAATATTTAACATTACTAAACTACTAAATCTAAACTTAACTTTCATATAAAAGATGTGATTTAAAGAAGAATACCAGAAAATTCTGCTGAACAAAATGTTAGGCGAGATATTAATTTCCTTGCAAATTTACAGTCAGTATTAAGTTGTTCGCCTGTAGTTACGACTTCCGAGCCAGATTTTGCAGAGGAAGTTGTGAATGAGTTAAACTTTGTCGCTCGTATGGCAAATTAGGCCAAAACTGCACGTGCAACTACTTACAATATAAAAAAATATGTTTATTGTCTTCTCTGTTATCTTAAGGTTTAGATTTAATCTTGATGACATCATTTTTATAGCATATACAAAAAAATAACTACTTAAAACAAGGAAAGTAGCTTGACGTTTTTCCCCGCATAACACGGTACTTAAGGAGAACCTAGTCGAGACCGCCACTTCCCTTCCAAAATTAAGACATTAAGTGTTGAGTGGAAACCGAACCAAAAAACCAATCGCCTTTACATTCAAATGCTGCCCAACTCTGCCACGATGGCCTTAGAAATATTAGTTAAGAATATTTAGTACAAAACAATGACATTTTTTCCTCACTAGTTATTCTATTTTCTTCACTCTGGTATTGAGGTAAAGTGCGGCGCTAAGCTCCATCACTTAACACGCAATGCCTCCGAATTCGGCGGAAAGTGGGGAACGAAATATCTTAATACTAGGTTCCCTCTGCCTATCCTGCTGTGTGTGGGATACAGCGTGAAGCTAAAAAAAAGAAAAACAAAAAGAGAACCCAAATATTGACATAATATTTGATATCATAAAAAAAGAACATGCTACAAATTTTTAAAATACTGAATATATAAAACACATAACAATATATAAAATTTTATATTACAACTGACCGTAACAACAGTAGATTATCTTTAATAGGTTTAATTCGCGCATTATTTACATTTACGGCTGATCTCTCTTTGCCGCAGGACTTTAATATGTGATTATAACTGTTATTTTCAAATTTATACCTTGTTACAAGGGCTATAGAGCTTTAATACGATGTGATGAATTTGAAATTTAACTTTATATACTGATCCAATCTGTTTCCCTGTGGTCAGTTTGAAATTGACCTTATCATGTATACGGTTTGAGTGTAGGCTACAGGCTATACGCGACGTAGTAAATATATATTTTTTTATTAATAATTTCTTGACAGTTTAATATGAAATAACGATATTAAGATTGCATACGCTTTTTTCTTTACTTAGAGAGAACTTAGTGTTCAGACACTCCGACACTCAATGCATGTTAATTAAAAAAACTTAATGCCGCGCTTTGTCTCAAGTATCAGAGCGGAAAATTAAATAATATATAAATTGTTCCCTTGATCACAACGGATCGGAAATCGAGCCCACAACCATCGCCTTCACGGTTAGACGCTGCCCACTGCGCCCTGATAGTGTTATAAAATTGGATGTTACTTTTATATTTGAAAAGAGCAAGTATTACATTTCTTGCCAGCTATTCTCAACAGAGCTGTCTTCCGAACCGGTGATTGCTATTTATTCATTCAAAGATTTTAAAATATTCATCTGAATAAAGATATTGCTGTACTGCTTTATATCTATTTATTCATTTATTTAAGGAAGAACTTATATTAATTACGTCTAACTAGTGTTAGAAGACAGTTAGTACGTTTGGGAGCGATGGTATTTTTAATTGTGTGTAATGTTCATGAATAATTCTTTAATTGCATTCATGCTCACAATTGAATCATTGTTTATATGCAAAGTTACCCACAATATAAACTAGATATCAGATATAATAAAATATAAAGCAATTTAATAATAATAATTCCACTATTTAGGCGTGCATACGTAAATCTATAAGTGTGGGTGTGTATTAATTTTAAATATAAGAATATTTTAGTATAGTTGTATATATTTTATGTAATTATGTACCTAATTTCAAATGAAAAATGTATATATTTTTAAAATAATTCCCTTAAAATAATTTCATAATTTGCTTAAGGAAACGTTACCAAGGGCTTACTTGTTAACGTTTCCAAGTAAGCCTTTGGTAATTCCCTTTCAAAATAATTTAAAAAATTATGTCTTTTTAAAAATTATATATTTTGTGCCTTCCAGTAAGCAATACTCGTGTCACTTGGACCATACAAAATATACGGCGGAGGTATAGACTTTGTGCATCGCTTGCTGTAATACCTTAAGTATAACTTATGTATAACAAGAGAATTTTTATAACATTTTTAATTTTTTGAATTAATATAAAATATCTACTTATGCAAACCAATTTAATATGTGCGGCATGTTATCGAACATGCATTCACACGAGGAAACGTTTTATTAAAAACGGGGTGCGCTCATGCTGACAGATGCTGCGAATGTTCGAGTTAACACCACACTTCTGAACTGGTGCCAAACTAGAACTTAGTATCAAATCGACGTTTATTATTATACGAATATTAGCGCTTACTCTAACTTGATATATTGAAAATGTTTCAAATAGACAAAGTCGATCATTTTATTAAATAAAATTTAGAAATTTCTCTGTTGAAAAATGTAGTTTTCATTGTATTTTTTTAAAGTATACATTTCGCCTGTACACATGCATTTTTCATTTTGTAAAATCAAGAAAAAAAATAATTTAGGATTTACGCACAGCTGACGCCTACAATATATAGGTATAATAGTCATTATTAGCAAGACATTTCCTAAAATCACCGCGGTACTGTAAATCTTTTATATTATCAGTAGCTTCAAGTTTTCTCTCTGTTGTCATGGCGTCCATTACCATGGCGTAGTGTGTTTAGTGCTAAAAGTATGGTCTACTATTTTACGTTTGTGTTTCGGTGACTTTACTATTATTTTTGTTTCTCTGCCTTAAATTTAATGTAATGTCTTATTTATCTTATTGTTTAGAACGTTACAAATTATTAAGAAATTGTTGAGATTCAACAAATTATTTCCAGGTCAAAATAGAGGCTGAATCTCTTTAATTACTCAAGAGTCAACAAAAATACATATAATGCATCAAATGTTGATTTGAAAAGCTATTTGCACTGTTTCATGGTAATTTTACGATCGTCATAAAGTTTACCATCCAATTATAGACGGGATAATTTATTTTTTATGTCAGGGACAGTAATCTGGTGCGGGGAAAATAAAACAGCCAGCAATTATTCTTCGTTTTACGCTTGTTCTGATGATTTGTGATTTTGAATAGACAAAATGTTATAATCACGTGGAGAGTAAGAGTTATGTAGGTTTTTTAATGGATTTTTTCAGGGATATATTTCTTTTTTTATATAGAATTGATTAAATTTGTGTAGACAAACATAAAGTATTAAAAATGTTGGGGCCAGTCGTGGCACAGTGGCACATACGTGTGACTGCAACCGACTGGCTGTGGGTTCGACTCCAACTCTAGCAGTGGAAATATTTAATATTTCCATTTTCTTCGCTCTGGTATTGAGGTAAAGCGCGGCGCTATATATAAAGTAACATTATGCTATTTTTTACTTCTATGATATGGTTTGGGTATCCTCATTATGCCATAATAAGTATGTATGGTTGCAAAGGTTAAACGATAGTCCCGAAAAAAGAGTAGGTACTTATTATTATAGTTAATCTAGCATTTAAATTTACTTGTTTTCTTTCGACCACCAGTAATATTGATATCCTTGCATCGTGATGTACGTGGCAAGCGTTTATATTTTTTTAATGATAAGAAATATTCAGATTAGTAAATAAAAATACATTTTTATGTGTTTGATGAGAAAAAGTATGTGTAAAATTTTTAATTGTAAATTTTAACAAAATTGTCTGTAATAAATATTGACTACTGTACCTATCGACAGACTACCAAAAAAATTAAAGCAATAAAAATATATTTTATTTTATGCGGCTGCCATATTTTGCAGGGTAGACAGAGAGAATTCAGTGAATGCTTTATTTTCGTATTTTTTTCCATATACCCTACCATATTCTTAATAAATTCTTAATTAACAAGTGTTCGTGTTTGGAGGTAACGCCAAGCTTTGTGTAGTAAGTCATAGTATTATAATCGAAAATCTATTATGAAAAGCAGTTGATGAAAGTCTTCAACAATACAATAAATTATAACTATTAGTAATACGTGCATTTTAGTAAGTATTTTAACTCTAACTTATTCTACAAGTTTTACATACACTACACAGGTTTCCAAATAAAATTATAGCTTCACATTTTTCCGGCATAGAAGGGTAGTCAGAGAAAACATAGTGTTATGACACTCCCTTCTCCACTTTTCATCCGAAATCCAGACATTGCGTGTTATGTGGTAAAACTTAACGCCACGCTTTGCCTTAGGCATCACAGCGGAGAAATGAAAATAATATTTATATATTTATGATTCAATCTATAATGACAAATTTTCCTAAATGTGGAATAACAATTTAAAAATGTTTAAAAATATAATATTCCCCCGAGTAGAAATCGAACTCATAACTATCGCGTTGAATAAGTTAACGGTGAAATACTCTCACACTGCGCCATGACGGATTCTCAAATAAAATAAAAATAGCAATACAACAAAATACTTAACTCCCAAGGGCGATCAAATTTGTAAACACGATGTATGCAATCATAAAGGGCTGAAAGTTTTTACGTGTTAAATATTTTTGTTTTGTTAAAAACATTTGGCCTTGTATGTTTAGGATAGGAACATGGTCGCTCGTATTTATTAATTAAATACATGACGAAGGGAGAGATTATACGATTTCCGCGTTTGTGGGGATGAGTTGAGGCAATATCTACATACATATTATGTTGTGTTGTGTAAACATATATGTATACATACATATGCTTAGGGTAGTCGTGGCGCAGAGGCAGTGTGACTATAAGGCGACTGGTCGTGGGTTCGATTCCTACTCGACGGGTGGAAATATTTAATACTTCCATTTTCATCTTCGATCTGGTGTCGAGGCAAAACGCGGTGTTAAGTTCCGCCACTGAATACGCAATGCCTCCGAATTTGGCGTAAAGTGAGGAATAGAGTGTCTTAACACTAGGTTCCCTTTGCCTACCCTGCTGTGTGCGCGGTACAGCGTAAAGGTAAAAAAATATGCTTATATCTAATGTGTAAGCAAATTTGTATATTTCTATTTTATGTATATCGTCTGAATGTAAATATCTTGTGCTATTTTTGGTCATTCCTGTTTGTCCGAAATTAATTATTTTAACTTCGTTTTAATAGAAAACCTATTTTGTAATTGTTATTAAATTAATATATTTACAAAAAATTGTTAGAGACAGTTTATGGTAAATGAATAAAATAAAAAATATAGTAGAATGGTAGGTCATTGAATGTACAATAAAGAGTAACTTATGCCACGCCATTTTGTTACGACTAATTTAAACGTTTAATCCTCTAAAATGTTAGCAAAATATGTTGAAAATGATGACCATGAAAGAGATGATGAAAGAGTATTTATAGAGCTCATTGTAATAAAATTCTAAAAAGGCATCATTCTTACAACATAAAAAATGCTAATTTACGTCAGACTTTTTATCTTTTTGTGCGAAATAATTTCATTAAAATACAAAATGACAGGCGAATAAAAGCTTTCTTCTTTTTTTCAGCCTTGGTATAGGTACATGTGATGCTCGAAGCGAAAATGGCACAGTCCAAAATGGCGGGTGAAAGATCAATATGACCTACCAAAAGGTAAGGCTGTCTCTTTCACACTCACACATTTTATATTCCCGTCTCGTTCCCACACGATGTCGCGCCGCAACTACGATACGTCGTATGACAAAGTAAATTTTCCGCCGCAAATTTTCACATAGACTTTTGTAATATAAATCTTTTAGGGAGCTCGGTAACAACATGTTTGCAAAGCTATTAGCAATCTGCGACGAATGTTGTTTCTTCTACATTACAAGCAGAATATTATTGTAATTTTTAAGTTAAATTTTCATTTTTTAAATTATTGATCATTTTATATTATTTACTCCACTTTTCTTGAATAGCAGGGTAGTTAGACAGCAACTAGTGTCAAGACACTCCGTTTTCCCCTTTCCTTCCGAAATCAAATTTTGTGTAGTAATCTACATTTATAAATTTCTATAAGAACTATTTAATAAAACTATACTTTTTTTAATTTCAGATAAAGGAAGACCAGAGAAAACCACTTCAACTAGAAATCTGCGATCTACAAATGCTTGCAATTAACTTCGGGAACAAGTAATGAGAAAATCAAGTTTAAACGTGAAGGTAAAGTATTAATATATCTACTTAAGTGTAAAGAGTGTAATTTGTGAAGAATTTTCAAGAATCCATTTCAAAAAACTCTTAGACGTCTAAATGGTTTCTACAAATTGTAAAAAGATTTCGTTAAAGTTAGCGCAGACGATGGTGTTATTGAACCGGCGACATTTGATTAGCATAATCTGTGTGAGCGTTAATGTTGTCTTATTTTCGAAGTAATATTAGTAAAAATTAAATACTACATAATTTAATGAATGTAAAAATATTTTCATATATTTTTTTGGCCCCCTTTATATATGCAATAAGCAAAAAGCAATAATTAGCAGTATTCTAGCTAAAGTAAAAATACATAACATTTACTGAGAAATATGTAACTAAAAATTGCGTGAAAACAATCTGTTTAGAGCAACACGACGGAGTGACCTGTTGCAAGTCTGTGGCTTTGAGTTAGCTATGCTTAAATATATATGAGTACAATTTCACATTTAACCTACGTTCATGTTTACAAATATAAAATGTTTTAAATTAGAATCAAACCCAGGACTTTAGTGTAGTTATTAATATAAAAAAATATACTGGACGCTATATACCATTGATGGCAGTGTCTACGATGACTTTATGTTTTTTTGTGGCTTCCAATCCTACTCGAAAGAAAAATTATATCTGATGACAAGATTAAGCGCGGCGTTCGTAAATTCAAGCAGGAGGTCTAGAAAGGAGTATCTTGTCTCTAGGCAAGCAACTTTTTGTCAAAGACGAACCGCCAAACTTTTGATGATGTGTTCTGATTCGATGGCATGTAAGTTAACTCTCCTTATTCCCATCTTTTCTCCTTCCTTCCACCTTCCTTCTGTCCTACATCCCCGAGGCTGACAACGCATCCATAACTCTGATATTGTGGATGTCTATGGGCGAAGGTAACCACTTCACACCAGGTGGGCTTCGGCTCGTTTGCCTCATTTATTCCATAAAAAAAGGCTCTCTCTGCCTACCCTGCTATGAGGGAAAACTGAAGTTGAAAACTATATAGAAATAAATAAAGTACGCTTAAGTATACATTATATATGACTTATCATATTTTTCGTTTTAAAAGCAAACTCATTTAAAATTTTGATAGATACATTTGACTAGACACGAGATAAATTGTGCTTACCAATAGATGTTCGAATATTTATCGCCTCGCGTTCGTGAAAAATTGTAAGCTGGAAAATTTCACGAGTGAAATTGTAATTGAGAAATCGAATTTGAAAGGCAAATGAAAACGTTACGTGTTCGTTTAGGCGCTAAGCTTTTTCATTATAAAAAATGATACTTCAACTAACAAATATAGTATAATATTTGAAAAGTAATGATGAGAAATCATATTACTTACCTATAAATAAGTAACAATATGATAGGGTGGGATTGAAACGATGATTCCGGAGCAAGCTTGTGAGGGTCGAACGGGAAAGATAAAAAGGGTTTGTCCGAAGGGCAAATATCGGTCGGAAGGAGGTGACAGGCTCTTTACTCAAAGAAATTTCAATGGCTATTGAGTTACGGAAAATAGGGTGTGTTAAATTAAAAAATATAAATATTTTATATTATAGGTCAAACTAAATATTCCATAATATTAATCGAGGATTATTTTTGCCTAAATGTTTTTAATAAATACTAGTATAGAAAGAATATTTTTGGTTTTGTCCTGTAAGATTTTTTTTCAAATTTGCAGTGAAAGCACAAAGTATCCGCCGCTCACATCGTCACGCACAGTGTCTCATGCCCTTACTGATTTATTAAGATTTTGATTTTATTAAGGCGATATCACTACTTAAGCTTGCTTGAATCAAACTTTTATATACATTATATAGTAATTATAAAAATGAGCATAATTTATTTTTTAAACATGTGATTTTAAAAGATTGATAGCACATTAAAATTTACATCGTCTAAGGCAGTCAACTTATAGAGAACATTAAAGTACCTGTACTCAATCCCCGATCCGATAATGTTATTTACATGAGTATTCACATAAATATAAGGAGGGATAGCTTTGCTATTTACTTTCGTCAGACCATGATACGCGTAATCTCTTGGAAAAAGGACCCGTGGTCGAGATACGCGATCCTGCCTTAGAGGTCCCTATTCTATCCTACTTTGAATTATTCGATACGACCATTCAACCCGATGTCTTTGTCCTTTATATTTTTGATGTGTGCATGAAACAAGGAATTGAGAAACATCTTCAATTGGGTTCGGGTCGTGCGGGGAATAAATAAAGTCGCATAAAACTGAGGCAGGGTCGGATTTAAAAATTCAAAGATTTCCACGGGTAAAATACGCAAGACGTGCGTCAGTATTGTTGATAGATAAAGGTTTTGCGTTATTTTGTGTTACATGTAACATTTTGTCAATATTATTTTTGTTACTTTGGTTCTGCTTTATGCTGTTTGCCTTCATAGTAGTCAGAGAGAACGTAGTGTCAAAATCCGTCCACTTTTCCCCCAAATTCCAGTTAAGGTGTTTTTGGCGGAACTCAACGCCGCACTTGGAGCAGTGAAATGTAAAAAAAATCATATACCTGATCTAGTACAAAGAACTATCACATCGCATTCCGTGACCCAACAGAAAATAACTCTTCAATCTCCCACAAAAAATATATAATAACGCCTAATTTGAGGTCTCTCTTTTGCCTACTATATATATACATTACGAAAAAAATGCAGATAAAATGTTTAAAGTGTTGTGTACTAATAATATTACAACGATAATGTTTTACTGATTTGTAGCTGAAAAATTAAATTAATTTTTATACATACTACGTACTATATTTTTTCTTGGTCCTGCTTTTACGCGTATTCAACTTCAATTGTAGGTTATAATTGTAACGTTAACTTTACTAATTTGAGTATTATAGATTCTTTTTTTATTGCAAATTTGATAAGAATTTTGTATACTTTTGTAATTAATTTTATTTTAAATACTGATAGATATATAAAGTAACAGAAATGGATTTTGTTCATCAATACTATTTCTCTAATTGATTGATTCACCATGACATCAATTAGAAATTTTGTACAGTCAATTAGTACGATAGGTGTTTTTTTCATAAATAAATAATAAAATGTATCATTATATTACTATTAAATACTATTTTAATTAAATACAATTTTCATTTTCATTAAAGATAAATTTTGGCATAAAAGTTGTCTCGGTTTCGGAAAGTGGAGAACAGAGTGATACTCAGTATTATAAAAAGTACCTTAAAAAAACTAAAAACATAAATTGACTTTATTCAGCAAATATTTATCGTTTCTATAAGAAAAATAACAATAATTAAATCATATCGCGGTACTATTGCGACTATACTTCACGCTTTTTCTAGATAGACATTTTATCCACCACTATTGTAAATATTATATTTCAAATTTTAATATATTGCTTTTAAATAAACCTACGATGTAAATTTCTCCATAGCTCTTGTTACTCTGGCTCACACACTATTATATAATTAATATAGCATAGATTTATGACGTGAGTACGGACAGAATATAAATTGCACTGAACTGTAATAATAGGGCCCATTCTTTACTTTCTTAACGCCCGTTATTAAAATTGATGTAGGCCTATAGAAATAGTTTAATGTTATATTATTTCATACTAAATATATTTTGAAAAATATAAAGATTTGATATGTTTTTGTGTTTGAGGCCATTGTGGCGCAGTAGGAAAGCATTTAACTGTAAGCCGGTTGTGGGTTCGATTCTCAATCGGTACAATGATTATATTTAAAATGTTTTTATTATTTCTCTCTCGTAAGCCAAAATGCCTCGTTGGATTCCGCCACTCAACATTCAATGTGTCATTGTGGGGCTGAAACTAAATAAAGATTCTCTCTGATTATGCCATACAGGAAAAAGCGGGAAACTGCTTATATTATATTTGTATAGTTACGTTAATATGATTTTTTTAAGCGAAAATAACTCATAAGAAAGTAATTATAAAGTTTTTAGAGCTTATTTTGCTAACGCTATTGTTTGTCGCTGCACTGTTTCTGCATTAATTTAATGTCATCATAAATTGTACATTAATTCCGGAGCCATACTTGAGAGCCCTAATAATAACTCCAGAATACGCTCTAAATTATATATGCATAATAGAAATGAAGGAAATTATGTTTCATTCTTTAAATTGAAATGTAGAAGATGCGAAATATTTTTATTTATTGATTTATTTATTTAAATGCTTTATTACACCAGAGGGATAAATAAAAACAAATAGTAATAAGAGGATAAAAAAAAAGAAAATACAATTTTGGTGTAAGGGCGGCCTTATCACCACAGGTGATCTCTTCCAGGCAACCTTACCAATGAAAGAAAAGAAAAACAGTCAGACATTTGGTTGGTGTACAAACATGAATTGCATCTTTTTTTTTTTCAAATAATAAACATACTCAAAAAAAACATTCTATATATTACGTGCCGGCTTGCATAAATAAATATAAAAAAGACCATATAGATTAATAATTATATAAATATACATATAAATGAATAAATTGATATATATATAAATATACATATAAATTAATACATATACATAATACTGAATAATGTACGTAAAATATCTTAACAACATTTAAAGCAAAAATAAAAAAAAATAAAAAATGAAAAGGACATACGTACATATGTTTTATAAAGAAAGAAAGTAGTTTTGTTTTAATATTAATTTTTACTTGTTGTGCAATAAATATGGCTCATGCAATAAATATTTAATGATAAAGTAAAAAAATAGATGTTTATTAGTAGTATGTCTTCGTCGATTAAATGTTCATAATAAAACAAAAATAGCCCCGACTTTAAAACGAATCGTGTGTAACTTTGTTAGAAAACACAAAAATAATATTCATTAAATTAAAGCAAAAATTTATTAAATTTAAATTATCATAGACTTAAATGTACCTAATTATATTTACGAGACCAACGATACGAGGGTCTGATGTCAGATTGGTTGGTTGTGGGTTCCCCATTCGGAGATATGGTTCCATTTAAATTGCTCTCAATAAGCAGAGCGTTGAATTCTGCCTCTCAACGCGCAAAATTTTAGATTCATCCGAAAAGTAAAGAATGGAGTGTCTCGTCACTGAGTCCAATCTTATTGACCTTGGTGTGTGAAAACAGCCCTGTAAAAATATATTCAATCAATCAATCAATCAAATCAGCCTTTCGTTGTCCACTGCTGGACGTAGGCCTCCCCCAGGGTGCGCCAAAGGTCCCGGTCCTCCGCTTTCCTCATCCAGCCAGACCCAGCAGCCTTCTTCAGATCGTCGGTCCATCGACCGGTCCGTCGAATAATATATTGAGATATTATAATTATGATTATTCAAATTGTCGTAAATATACAAGAGATATCTAAACTATGATCATCATTCAGAGTAGATAAGATAAAAGCGATAAATGTCAACCATTTGTTCACATTATATCATTGTAAGTATTGTGCTTAATTGCATATTAATTTTTATTAGTATTTCAATTTTAACAAAATGTTCCAAAATTGGTTCACTTTTTACCATTTTTGTTTATTGTGTTTAATACACATTAAGTATTAGGTATATTTTAGTCTGTTACAATGCTACAAAAATAATACGCTTTTAAATTATAGGTACATATTTCATGGTGTCCATATCACTTTCATGTATTAATAAGATATTTTTAATGTTAGGGATGCTGCACAAACAATGATTGTGTACGTAAAATCTTTAGACTATATAAATCAAACATCGAACGACAAGCTACACCTGTCATACCAAAGTGAAACACCACATTGACCACGCCCACTGTGCCAAGAGTGACACGAATACAAAGAAAATATAATTGAAAAATAAAATATATGTAGAATGCTCTGCAATTCTACATATACATATTTTACTTATTATTCAAAATAATTTTTCATTCAAAAATATATTATTCAATAAAATTTTATCATATGAGGCAATGTCATATCCTACAGCATAAATTCAGGCATTGGCATCTATAAATCAGTGGTTCAGAGCATCCAATTTTTGGAGCTTTACGGTACTGAGATAAATTTTGTGACCACGGCGATCGAGTCAAAGTCCACTATTTTACGTTCTACAAAATAGCCTTATATAGTCTTTATTAATAACACTAACTCGCTTTTCGGACGGCTATCTTCTACTTGAGTAAGTTTTGTAACATAATGTTTCTTAGGAACCCATATAAATTTTCTTATAAAAGCTGAGTTGAAAATTGTGCAAATTCTTCAATAAAGGTAAGATCACACGCTTCTTATGACGACCGTATTCAGCATAATTTTAATATTAAAATCTACCTCACTTGCATAGTAAAGTTACCATAAAGTGGCAATAAAACCAACAGTAAGATATTAAAGCTCTAATTTTATTACCCTGCATTGTTCTGCATCCAGTGCACTGACTAATCAATAACTTTAACATATGCGCATTGAAATTATATTTACAAATACATGGTGTTAAATAAAAAATCTTAAATAATAAAGACAGTTACGTCAAAGTAACAAATACAGATACATAAAATTACTATATAAGATATACTATAAGATATTATTTATCCCATATATAGTAATTTTATATGATGATATTATAAGAGCCCTCAGCTAGACAGTGTTTGACTGTCAGCAACTAGTTGTAGGTTTTATTTCTACTCGAAGAAGAAATTCTTTTGAATATTAAGTTCATTTCTTCGTTCTTATAAGAAAAGGAGAAAAGAGTATTTTGAGGTCCCGTCTGCCAACTCTGTTATGTAAGATAAATAAGTAAAGTGGGAGAAGAAAATCTACATATATACACTTTAAACCTGCAGAAACCAAGATTTCGAGACCGAAAAATATAATTCGTTCGGCTACATTTTTAATTTGGATGGATTGTGTAGTGTTCCAGTATTAACTTCCTACGCTAAAAAACGAAAGATTTAAAATCTTTAAATAATCAAAAAAATAACTCAGAATATCCTTTATTTAAATAGACTTTTGTAAGAAATTTTGCGTCGTCGAATGAACATAAACCGACGAATCGACATTTAAAACTTAATTAATTTAAATAGTTCATTTTCATCAATTTATATTTTTAAAATCATAATCTGAGGCCAGTCGTCATGCAGAGGTACGAAGTGTCCATTCGAAGAGTGGAAATAATTTATATTATTATTTTATTCGCTCTAGTGTCTAGGCAAAGCGCGGCGTTAAGGTCTGCCTCTTAACTCACAATGCCTCTAAAATTTGGCGGAAACTGGGGGAATGTGTCTTAACACTAGGTTCCCTCTGCTTACTCCGTTTGGGATACAGCGAGAAGTTGAAAAAAAAGTCAATATATAAAATGTATATGATATATAATCTAGTGAATGTAGCTTAATATTTACCGTTTATAACTTACATATAAAAACAACTTACAAAATATGAATATTATCTTAGTTTTAACATAAAATCTCTAGGGCATTTTTACGCGCGAAGCAATAAGTTTCCTTATGCTTCTTTTGTTTAACTAAACAATGTTTATATTTTTTTCTATTTCCTCCAAAGTCAAGTATTTCTACTTTGTTTTTAAGTTTCTACTTAGTTTTTAAGTTTCTTAGAGGACCTTTTCCTTAGTAAATGTTAAAAGCCATTTATTTAAATAAAGAATAAATATACATCGTCTTCCTTATATTTAAAAACTTTACATAAATGTAAAGAAATTTTACATAAATGTATCTAAAATAAATGTAATGATATTAGATAATGCTGATGATAGAAATTCTTGAACCTAAACCTTGTTATAAACTGGATAGTTTATAACAAGTTTTAGAAACTTCCTATTTTCAGTCACAGGTTCAAAATATAGCCGAACGAATTATTTTTTTACTTCGTCGAGATCTCATCTTATAAACTTAAAGCTTATAATAGACTATAAATTGTAGATTTTTCATTCCAGCTTCACTCATAAAGGAGTTGATAGACAGAACCTAGTATTAAGACACTAGGTTCTCCAAATTTCGCCCGGATTCGAGTCATTGTTATAACTGGCAGAACCCAACGACGCTCTTTGTCTTATTAGCAGAACAGAGATATAAAAACAATTTAAGAATAATCATTCCCTCGAAAAGCACCACACCCACACTATCGCATATACAGCAGTAGATTATTCAAAATAATCAAATTTTGAAAACTGTTTAAAAATGTACAATAATTATTCTTCTTAGATACTAACATCTGATACCACTTTGTCCATTATTTATATGAATGTTCAATAAAGGGCCGACATTAGTGCCAAATTGCAGGCTCGTTATCTATAACCTAATTTCATAGACCTCCTAAATTTAGCTGTCGGACACAAAGCGCATAGTTGCCGCACATTATGTTAAATTAAAGCACCAACTATTGTCTATATCCGACCGAGTTAAATAGAGAATGAACTATTTTAGTGCAATTTTGTTTCAAATGACTGTAATAAATTACTCAAAGTCTTTGTGTGTATTTAGATGGAAATGTTTGAAATTCTCTCGTTTATGTGGACAGAGTGTGGTGTTCCACGTTTTGATAATGTTGAAGTTTGAGGGAAACGAAGTGATCTGTCACTGTTTCCTGTCTATTTTTCAACAGCACACCAATCAAAATAAGCAGTTGATGTTTGGACAATAGTTATACATAACAATTTAGTATGCCAAAACGTATTTTTTTTATGTAACATAATAATATTGAAGTATATTAGGAAAATCAAAAAGTATACCGGAGGTTAAGTTAATTACAAAGCTTTATTACTTAACGACTTAATCAAAAAATAATTAATCAGTCCTTAAATCACAAAGTTACGCTTTGGAATACACAATAGTAAGATTTAGAAATCTTTGATGTTCTAATACTAGTCTAGAGGTCGTTTGCTATGTTAAGACTCATTACAATCTAGTTGTATGCCAAGTTCTTATGTAAATTTACACATGAATTTTATGCAAATTGTGTAGTCATGGATGCGAATTTGAGTCTCTCTTAAGAACACAAGAAAGAAGTATGAGAAAGTATATATATTTCCTCAGTATCTAATATTCTCTCAGTAAACTAATTCATTGTTTGGACGGAATATGAAGAATGAAATTAAACATTAAAGAGACACATTTTTAGAAAATCTATAATGTTTTAGACGCATTCCATAAAAAAAAGCAGGCTTCGAATGCTTCGAAAAGTGCTCTGACCGCTAAGCATTCTTGAATACTTCACAAAAATCTAACGTTAAAATAATTTAAGACTTATTAGGCATATTATTTGCATAAATTTTCACTATAACAGTGAAACCACGATTTCCCGCTGCGTGAGATATTATTTTCAACTCGATATATACACATATTTAATGTACAATATACGCACATTTTACAAACAAACTTTAATTTATTTTCCGCAAATACCACAGCCTGGTTTTCACTATCCATATAAAAGCGGAGTTTATAAAACTATTTACGATAGAGTATATTTTACAGAATAATGACGTTAAAGCCCTATTTGGATCGGCACCAGCGCTGCGCTTTCAAGCACTTAAACATGTTGATAATAAAAATAGCGCAGAGCTTTTGTTTCTATATTTTTATTATTGAACTAAAAATGTTCTTTATTTTAGAAATCTTTTTAGAAATTCAATTGAATAGAAAGTTTTGTTTAAGTTATATTTAACGGCGTCAGGCTTTTTCAGTATAAAAGCTAGAGAGTTTAATGTTAAGACACTCCGTTCTACATTTTTCCCCCAAAATTAAGTGTAGTATGTACCAGAAGTAAGTGTTCTATGTACCAGAATGGAAAAATGAAAATATTTTAAATAAATATAATCATTTTTCTGAGTAAGAATCGAGCTAAACCAATAGCGTTTACAGTAAGACGCTGTTCCACTGTGCCAAGATAGCCTTATATTATAGTATGTCTTTAGCATGAACATTGTGGATAATTTTCCTAATCTAAAATAGTAAAATTACATTGATCTCGTTCCTAATTCTTAACAAGGAGACAAAAAAATTATACACTCATGTCTTTAATTTTAAGAATTGATTGAGGCACATAAATATACTTAATTAGTAATAAGCTTAATAGCTTCACGCTATATCCCGCACACAGCAGGGTAGGCAGAGGGAACCTAGTGTTAAGACACTCCGTTCCCCACTTTCCGCCGAATTCGGAGGCTTGCGTGTTAAGTGGCGGAACTTAACGCCGCGCTTTACCTCGATACCAGAGCGAAGAAAATGGAAATATAATTTCCACTCCTCGTGTGGGAATCGAACCCACAACCAGTCGTTTACAGTCACACGCTTGTGCCACTGGGCCACGACTGGCCAATAAGACAAGTGTCTTTTTTTGTGAATTAATCGTAATATAAGAATTTTGATAATTAAAAATAAATAACGATTTTTTTTGTATGTTAAAATTAATCATATTTTAAACTTTCTGATAATTTCAAGCCCACATTAGCTAGATGAATATTTAATTAATTTGTGTATACAATACTATTGTACTAATGTATATAAAGTTATAGGCTGGATTAGTGTGACCCAGCCAAGTAATACATTAAATTGGCGAAGGCCCAAACGTACGTCGCGTCGACCAATTAATGGGGGCTTCCTACAGCGGATCTGTGTTTAAAAGTTGTTATATGCGACTACACTTCACTTCCCTTAACATGATTTTAACTATAATTACATGAAAATACTATTCTTTAAAACTTCTGTATAAGTTTATTGTGGCCAGTCGTGGCCCAGTGGCACGAACGTGTGACTGTAAACGACTGGTTGTGGGTTCGATTCCCACTCGAGGAGTGGAAATATTTAATATTTCCATTTTCTTCGCTCTGGTGTCGAGGTAAAGCGCGACGTTAAGTTCCGCCACTTAACACGCAATGCCTCCGAATTCGGCGGAAAGTGGGGAACGGAGAGTTAGGTTCCCTCTGCCTACCCTGCTGTGTGCGGGATACAGCGTGAAGCTAAAAAAAAAAGTTTATTGTAGTAGAATCATTGAAAAATATGTCGGTATATCGGTAAGATTTATAATTGATTCAAATCCTATTTAACATCGTTATTATAATTATCCTATTTTAATATTAACTATATAACATTATTTTTTTATATTTTTCAGGAAGGCGTGAAAAATATGCCTAAAATATATACTTAGAGAATTTTGAGATGGTTATTAATCATTAGCTGTCAGCATCACTTCAGGGTCTTAGGCTAGCTTTAGCTGCTTAGTACGTTTAAGTTCTTCAATAAATTAATAACAATGTTGTTAAGACAAAGGCTTATAACAAAGCTTATTTTAAATGTTATCTTTATTAATACTATGGCGTAAATAAAATTATAATTTTGAGTATAGTCCTTTTATATTCTCTAGGAAATGTAATGCATTTAAAAACAGTTATACTGTTTTTAAAAGTTCCAAAATGTTCATTATCGTTTTGTCTGCTTGTCGTGGATTCGATTCCTACTCGAAGGAATGATTATATCGTAGTTAGCAATACGTTCACTCTGCTTAATTTATTAAATATGACAGTTGTGAGAAAATAAAAGGTAAGTTTTATTTGATCTTTGAAAATTATCGTCACAAAATTTCTTTTACGTACGTATATTTTATATGTATATCAGCTATCAAGTTTTGATATGAAAATAAAAACGCAAACATATAACAAAACATGAAACAAACATATAATAGTTTATTATTATGATTGCTTAAATCTTTACATTTTTCTATGGAGCCTTTCAATTCAACATTGTGTAAATAAACAGAAATACACCAGATGCCAAAGTAATATTTTTATTTCATAATTTCTTAACGAAGTTATTTTATATCCCATTATTTTCCTCATGTGTTTTCATATAATGAACGCTCATTTCTTAGTATATAATCACAATATCAGTGAGCTCAGTATGTGTAGAATTATCTGCAGATTCCAGTCGGCCGGTCTGAGACAACATGGATTTATCATCGGTTTAATACGCGTGACCGCTACATAATCCCGACAATCTGTTGTTATGACTGACTTGGATATTGTACGTTATGAATTTACGCCTCTAGTTTATGTGTTTATTACGAAATTTTATTTTATCACCTAGGGTATACCTACACAACGATATTGCTTATATATTGTATAATAAAAATAAATGAAAATTGACTGTATAACCGTAGAGGCAATATAAAAGAATTGTATACAATTTGCTTCGAAGCATCTTGGCTTTCGCTTCGCAGATAATGTAATGAGGGCAAATTCAATTATCTTGCGCTCTTTTGTTTTTCCTACATGAAACAAACGAGCTCTGATAAAAGCAGTGATGGAAACTGCACATTTATTGTGCACTGTACATTGCCGATTTGTACAGAGGTAGAGGGTAGCTAGCGCCGCCACGCGGGTTTGCCTCCCCTCGATGATAGCCGCGGGAAAGAGCCGGCGTAGTCTATTCAAATATCCCCTGTCTGTTCACACCCCTCCCCACCCGCTAGCGCCTCGCAGTCTCGTTCATATTTCGTGCTCCTATTTTGCGCAGCATCCCCGGGTATCCAAATGCAGTCGGCAGACTTCGGAAGGACGTAAAAGCATTTGCTCGTATTCTACTTTAAGCTGTATTGCAATGCCTTAGAATTTAATTTTAATTATTTATTTTCTTTGGTTATAGGATATTTGAATTTGTCGAGATTCCACCTCCTGAAGCCCGGAATAGGGGTAGAGATTCAGTACAAGTAGCGTGTAGGGGCGCGGCTCGCCGCAAAGTTAGACGCGCCTGAGCTACTGACGATAACGGTGAACGCCACTTGATGCCAATCCAGAATATTACATCTATTCTACAATATTCAACAAGAAATAACAAAATCTACTATTTTCGGTACGTATTTTATATATTATCTACCTTATTTTTCTTTAAAGTTGTTGAAAACCTCTAGAGGCAAGTTCCGTGTAATTTGATTGCGTCAAACGCTCCCTAATGTGATTTCGTACCCTCACCTTTCAACGAGTGACGCGCACAAGTGTTGTTGACTTGTTGTTTCTATTTTGTTTTGGCGTATCTTCTAAATGCGGTTTGCTTTCATTTCTACGTATACTGAATAAAATATACAAGGTACTAAATTATATTGTACTTTTTCAGATGCTGTACAATAATGGCGTTTCGTGTTGGCAGATACAGCGATACGGTAAAGTATACTAATATTTATAATTTATTATACATATATTGTTTTTTTATTATTATTTTATATATTTTTAAACATATATAAAATTTACTATGCTTATATTCATAACGTAATTTTATCTACAACAGTAATATTTCAGTACGATATTTTATTTTGCCTCGTTTTCTTCCTTAATTTATGGATAAAGTTAAATGCGACAAGGCGACAACGCGGAAGTTAAATCCGATAAGTCCCTTCTTTTCCCGTCGGAGTATAACTTTTTAATTTGGCTATAAATATTTTTCCTTGCTTCTTTTTTATGGATTTATTTACAGTCAAAATATTTTATTATTATTTACATATGTATTAAATATAGATTTAATATACTAATATTAGAACGGAGTGTCTTGACACTGATATCTCTTTGACTATCCTCCTATTTGGGAAAAAGCGTGGAGCTGAAAAATATAGTAATGATAAAATATTATGCTTTCATTTTATATATAATGTTATGTTATTTCTTCGATTTTGATTTTTTTTGCTTCTCTGTATATTTGGATTATTTCAAATTAATTTTAAAATATTCACTATTCAATTTATAACGATGGCTACGGTTTGAAGCTGAGAGACTAGACATATTTTATTTAAGGGTTTAACTCAAAAATTCTTCATAAATTTTGAACGAGCAAATGATATAATAATAGAAATATTACAATTATCATTCTATCTCATATAAAAACCAAATACACTTTTATTCTTTGGTTGTAATATATTTTTAAAAATATTAAAAATATAAATAAAACATTCTTATAAGCTTGTACAGATAAAAATGCAGAATAATTATCAGACGGAATATATTGTTATGTTTACGGGGACTTATTTATTAATTTTTATATTTAGCCAATATATATGGAGAAAAACAACTTCAGATAAGGGTATAAAAAATATGAACAAAGAAAAATAAAAAATAACTATAGCTATTGTAATAATTGGCAATTAATAACACTTTATTTAAAGTTTTATGAATATGACTAACTTTTTAGTCAGTTTATAATAAATATCATTTTTGTTTCATAATGTCAAGCTGAATTTTGAGCGTCTTTAACCTGAATTATTCAAATTAAATAAAAATTTCAGATAGATACTTTAAAACTAAACGTATAAAACGGTACTTCCTACGGAAAGTACTTATCATAACTATATTTTTTCAATGTGACAACAGTAAGGCTGAGAAAAGATTTCAGATTTGTATGCAAATATTAGATCAAATTAATAACTTAAAAAGCGAGGCATACAAAATAAGTAAATTTAAAGTCTCCATTTAAAGCTTTGTCAGACTTTAATGGTAACTTAGGCAAAATTAACTTACAAACAGACAAACAATTTTACGTAGATGAAATATATAATATCCAGATAGTATATATAGTACTCCGTTATCCTTTCACCTGTTTTATAGATAGATATATTGCTTTTGACTTAAACCAATACCGTTTTTAATTCATGATAAGAGAAACAAATAAATAGAAAATAAAAATTCCCCCTACTACCTAGGGATCGAACCATTCTAACCACTGTAAATCCATTTATTTTCTAATAAACTACAATCACTACTACATGCCATCGTGACGCAGTGGTCAGCTGATTGTAAGCGTTATTGGTTCTCAATTTGAATACTTACATTATTCTAATTCTTCCGCTTTGAGTTGAAGACAATTTTTGTAAATTGGGTTCCGTCAACACACGATGTCTCGATTTCAAATGCGCCGTGACGACATCTCATGATATAATAATTATGATACATAAATTTTTATTCTTCACATTACACGAAGTAGGCAGGCAGAAAGATCGTAAGAATACATTTGCCTTTACTTTCCATGCAAATACGGATCTTGCATATTGTAGTACTTCAACCTACGCACAGCCTCATCAGACCAAAAAAATAAAATATTTGAATAAATATAAAAAATAAATTTATATTATAGCAAAACAGAGGTATTTGAATTTTACTCTTAAAAATAAAATAAGAAAAAAGTATGTCCATATCATAACTTGATAAAATCGCGCTCAATTTCATCATTATTCTTAATACAATCTTAAATACTACATACTTAAGTCACTATAGTTACTCGTACGTCGGCGTCGCTTAAACATGGCGAAAGCCACTTAACTTGAGCGATGGGACTCTCAGGACTTGAGTTTGTAATAAGTATTTAGTAGTTATATGTACTGTACACAAGTACATGTATTGTAGGCTTTACTAAAGTCTCAATATAAATTATATTTGATATATTAATTCTAATATTAGTTTGTTTCGGCGTTGTGTAGTTGGTAAATATACGTGATAATTGTAGGTTAGATTACAATTCGGAAGAATTCGAAAAATTAAAAAGATTATATTTTAAAAATATTTCCAACTAGCGAACGCTCGCGGCTTCGCCTGCGTGTACCTATATTATACTTTTAATTCTCCATTCTCGTAAGAAAAATTGTTACTCATTTTAATAGACTTAGGATTTTCTTAACATTATGTTATTTTTCGTTTTTGTCTGCTATTGTATCCTTAAAGTTAAAAAAATAACGGAAAGAATAAATTTATCATATATTTATCGCCTTTTGTCAAAAAGGACCATGAAATAATAAACGAACTTACCGACTAAACTTTTTGAATGCAATATATTAAATTGAATACAAAATTTGCAATTATGATAATATTACCTCTTTTTATGATATTCTAATAATATTTCTTTATCAGTCTCGTAATAATGAGCAACCATAAAAAGAGAATATGCTTAAAAATATATGAATAATAAATTTCCTTTTAAAATAATGATTTTCCATTCATTTTAGGTGATATTTTTAATAAAAAAATGTCTATATGCTATATACCCTACATACAAATATATAGAAGCGAAAAAATGTCAAAATACATGAATATTACTTATTTTGTATTCTTATAAAGACAAATAAACATATCTTTCTCGTGTATTATTAGGCAATATTGTACCCAAGTTATGTGTAAACGTTTTCGTGGCGTAAATATTTTCTTGCTCTATTACAAAACCAAACACTCAATCCCCTGGCGGCGTATGATACGGCTAAAGCAATTTTACTCTACGAGCGGTTATGAGGCCGAGGTTCTGCTTGTTTACCGCTACGGGGATAACAATTCAACAAAATTAAATCAATATTGAGTCTAATCTTTGTTCAGTTCATACTTGCAATAATAAGATTTGCTTTTGTATTTGCTTTTGTGATATTTCTATTGTGATTAGTATGGTTTTGGTTCAGTTTATTTGTTTTTACATGGAATTATTATTTTTATTTGTTGTATTATGTTTTCAAATTCATATTATTCGGTATTTACAACATGTCGTAAACACTGAATTTGGAATTCGAAAGAAAGATTTTCAAGTTTAAAGGAATGAATTTGTAACTTAAGAATGAATTTTCTATGTTAATAAATGATAGAACAAATTTGAAGTTCATAGAGTTACAGTGGTTTAAATAGTTACACTATTTGAGTGACCTTTTTAAAATATTGACTTTGTACAAAAATCAAAGATAACATATTATATCAACAACATAAACTTCTTTTACTCATATTTTTATGATAACTACTAACATGAACTTCTCTCAATTTGTCTATATTTCTAATTAGCCAAATAAAAAAGGTTACCTACATATAACATTTTTAAACACACATTTAAATGCATAATTAACGAAACGCAAACTATCATAATAAACTTTTTGATATATCATATACATTGTAAAAGTAAAGTGTTCTTTATGACACACTAAAAGAGAAGCTTACCAGAAAACTAAAGTACTAATGCAACTTTATTACCTACATTTAGTTGGCCAAATGTGGCCCAACTCGGATTTTTATAGCTAAATGCCTGACTTGTAGCATCAGCCAAGGTGGAATCTTATTTCACTGCAGACATTAACAAAGGCATAAAATTAGCGATCACGAAAATGAAAATGAATAATTAATAAGTTAACTGAACAAGTCTTAACTTTTTACAGCTTTGCGTATTGTATTACAGAGTCTCTATCTGCTTTTCTTTTATGATTTTATAATTATAAAGGTACTTTAAAGTTTGAAATTCCATTTTAAGATACCACGTTCTAACTGACAAATTATAAATACAAAATTAAACGAATTTATACTATACAGATTAAGCTATGCAAAGAAAATTACTGAACAATCTATATTTGTATTAAAAAATGGAAACACAAAGTTGTAAGAACATTCATTCTAAAAAATGAATTCATTTACGTATTAATGCCTGGCTGTGCTTGTACTTATATTTTTTGTAAACAAGTGTTTCCCATACATACAATATTTATATAGTGGTAAATCCAGTAGATACATACATAGGTACTTTTATTGCTAAAAAAGGTTCTTCGTTAAATTCAAATTCAATAGTATAGTCCAGTCAGCATGATATGACTTTACCATTTTAGATAATATTCTATAACTATTTATCGTCGCGTGCATTAGACCCGAAGAAGACATAACTTAATATTTTAGATTTTACGTGTTCTAGACACTTCTATAAAGCTTTACCAATACTACTCTTATGATTATTTAAAATATATGTGTACTTTGGACGCTCTATGATCGAATTAGAAAAACTTTATTATTATTCTTAAGATTTTTTGAACTCAGTTCGGATTTATAGCTATCGCATCCTGACCATGGTCTTAAACATAAATTGGAACCTTGTTACAAATTCTAAGGTTTTCGCAACCACATAAAAAAGAAATATAAGCGATGTGATATAACAAAATGAGAATTTTTGTATACATTATCATCAAGAACCGGATGTACGTTTCATCTATTACACACACTTATAGTAATTAACAAATGTGTTTCCCAACACAAGTTAACGTCGAAACCGCATTCCGAGGGTTTTCTATTCGTCTTAATTACACCTCAATTTACTAGATCGACCCGAATCGCAAGTACAATCGTGCACAGAATTTGTTCACGGAATCTAATACGTATGCTAATTTATGATAGCTTGCCAGAATTATAGATGTCGCTCCAGGCTTGAAATTACGACCCCGGGCTTACCCCTCCCTTAGTGCCGCCATTTTGCCATTTGATGTACCCGAGTCCAAATTAAAATGCACTAACGCAATTCACTGCTAATGTACTTTTTTGGTTGGCTTTTTCGTCGAAACGGGAATTTTACTGTTGTGTTTTTAGTGAACACACATATTTGTGAAACGGGTTAAAGTTGAATTTGTTCAGAAACAATTTATAATTTGGAAGTTTTGTATTTTTTTTAAATTTACCATTGAGTTTTAAGCTTTATATTATAATATCATTAAATATAGACTTATGAAAAAAGAGTAGACATTATAAAATAAGATTCGGTTACGCCTTCATACTAAGCAGGTTAAGATACATGTAAATCTAACAGCTTATATAAAAATGTCCACGTTACACATAGGTTTAAAAGTATACCTTACTTTATTAGGACAAAGAAATATAATTAAACTAGGGATAAGAAAAGTAGGAGTGTTGCCAACTATAAAAATTTACTTTTAAATATTTCCCTGATAGATTAAAAGGATGTATTCGACATCTTTTTAGATCATCATGGTGGTATTGACTGAAAAAACTCAACACAAAACATAAACCACTTATCAACGAATGTATCGATTTCGGACGGAAAATGAAGAACGGAGTGTCATGAAATTTGGTTTTCCTTGACTCTCTGCTATTCTATAAAAAGCGAGAAGCTGTTATCAATAACTATTTAATTTTAAAAAAAGTATCATACATTTACAGAAGTTTTACACATGTATAGAGGTACATTTTAACAGTGTAAAAGTATACATAATCTTACATCAATAAAAACAGTTACCTTTCATAGTGTTTATTAAGGACTTCCATAAAGGGAGAATATTGTTGAAATATTATATTAAAATACGACGTACTAAAGCACCTTTGTTAAAGGAATTATTTAACTGAATAAATTGAAATGAGTGTACATTAAATCAATTTATGATTGCATTTTCATCAATTTGCACGGAGCAGAGTAGCAAAGCTCTATCGAGTTAACACAATGCACTCATATTTAACACAAAATGGTGCTTTTATTAAAGTAGATGCAGACATCGCGTCGCGTTAATACTGTTGCCTCGTACTTGCATAAATATTATTTACGACTTTCACAATATTACGACTACGAATTTAAATTAACAGTGTGCATATTTTTAATATGGGACTAACATCTGTAAAATATTTATTATTTGTAGAATAATAAGAAAATGAGACTTTTGTGTATTGTATTTTAATTAATTTATAATGTTTTGATAAAATAAATACCTAGTTATTGTGGAAGAGGGCCATGGTGGCGTAGCAAGTCAGCGTTTGACTGTTATTACTATTGTGGGATCGATTCCCATTGCTTGAAATAATATTAATTTAATTATTTTCTAGAATAAGACAAAGCTTTAGCTCTGAGCTGCACCACTTAACACAATGTATTCAGTTGCACAATGCATGCAGTTCGGGCGAAATTTGTAGAACGATGTATATTAATACTAGTATCTTCTTAATCCTGCTGAAATATGAAAAAGCGTAAAGCTGATAATAAAAATATAGTAAAAAATATGAATTACAAAACTAAAAAAAATAAAATTACATTAATTTATAACACACCCACACCTTACTTCAAATTCCATTTTTTTATCTTTATAACTATCCACGAATTGTATAAGAAAAATCTAATGATCATTCCCCACTTTTGTTTCTTTCTGCTCTTTAATTATCACAATATCAAAAGCAATCTGTATCATGAAGCACTGGTTTTACAAAACGCTTTGCTAACCTACCCTACCTATTCGTATATCCCAACTTAGCTTTACATGCTGGGATCGATATAAATAAACATCGCGTTGTAATAATAACATTAAAATTAATAATATTTTCCCAATTTTTAAGGAAAACTAAGTAAATAGTGTAATTTTTAAATTACCTACTAAAGAAAAATCTTTTATTTTATTATATTCTGCTATTTAACATGTAAATCTCTTATTATATAATTTAAATATATTTTTCTGTAAAAAAGTTGCTATATATATGAGTGCAAGATTATAAAAATCGAAAATCCAATATAACTTTAACTCTTGAAATTAGCTTGCTCATGTGCAAGCAATAATATTTTTATGTGAAATTATTGTAATCGAGTCGTAAAGTTGGAATCTTGTATAGGTGTAATACACGAACGTTATGGTTGTTGCTTCCTCCTCTTCCTTCTTCGTTCTCCGGACATAGAGGTCTCTATAAAGTGTATATTTACACGATATACGTTCTCTTTAGGCACTTAACTTAAACTCACTTACTCTAGATGTTTTAGAATATATTTATTTACATTATATTTTATAACCCGTGGGGGGACGGGTTAAGAATACAATTCCCCCCCGCCGCTGGATAGTGTCCCGTAAAAGGCGGGTAAACCAGTAGCTTGGTGGTAGGAGATCCGTTCTCCGACTGGCTCGCGTCCACTATCATGTCAAAGACGAACCGCCAAATATATCTTACGATGTGTTCCGATTCGATGGCATGTAAGCCAGCTCTCCCTATTCCCACTATTCCCGTCCTTCCTTCCTCCTTCTGTCCTATATCCCCAAGGCTGGCAACGCATCCATAACTCCAGTGTTATTGATGTCTATGGGCCAAGGTAACCACTTCACACCAGGTGGGCCTTCTGCTCGTTTGCCTCCTTTATTCCGTAAAAAAAAGCATATTTACAGACTGTCATGGCAACGTGTCTGACTGTAAAACGGAGGGTCTTGATCTCTCCTCTAGGTCCTCTCTGATTATCCCGCTATAGCGGGATTTGCCATATTTGGCAAAAAGTCGTAAAAGTGCAAAAAGTAAAAAAAAAACATGATCCATACTTATATTATAAATGCATAAGTTTGTTTTTCTGTCACGCTTTCACGGCTTATTTACGGGTCCGATTTGAATAAAATTTAGAATGAAAGTGGTAAAAAACCCAGAGTCAAACATAGGCTACTTATTTTTTAAAAATCAACCTCTAAAGGGTTGAAATAAGGGAGGAAAAATATAAACCGCTTGATCGATTGTAATACATTTTGGCATAAATATAGTTGTTAATCTAAGGTTAAGTATAGGCTACTTTATTTTTCAAAAATCCACCACCGAGGGTTGCAATATAACGAAATAATTACGTCGTACCTACACGCGGCGGAGCCGCGAGCGAGCCGCTGGTATAAAATAAAAAATATCTTTAACTAAACATACAAAAGGATATTCAGTATATAACATAATAACCATAACGTAACTCAAATACTTAAAGTATATAGACGTATAAGTACAAGTATTATGTGTACATGTACATAAAGCTACGAAGTTTTAAAATGAATATACAGAATTTTCTCATTTTATGCGCAAAGTTGTAGCATTCGGAAATGCGGAACTGTAATACGATATTGTTTTATTTTATTTTTCTTGCTTAAAGTTCCAGTTGCTTACTATAATGGCTAGTATTCTAGCGAGTATTCTTCTTTATTTCTCCCTGGCTCAGACTGTACACAATAGAGGTGCGATATGCAAATGCAATTAAGCTAACAGCATTCCGTCGAGACTTATCTTAGTGTAGCGCCTTATTGTAAGCGGAGGATCAGTGGGTAGATAAGAAGTGGAAGCAGTTGTTACTGGGCATTTTAAAATAAAATAAACTTTAATAATATTTTGAACTTTAAAATCGTTATTTTAATGAACATTTAATAAATTAAATGCGTAATAAAAGCCGGAATTCGACATACTGTTATACATATATAAATTCAGGGAGTTAATTTTCTTATAATTTAGTAAAAGAAAACATTAGGTATTTACCTAGGTATTAGGTAGGTAACATTAGGTAAATGTTAGTGGTAATCTGACCATTTAACGCGTATATGCATGTTTTTGTATGTACAGTATTAGGATATAAGTAGAGGGTTTTAGCTACAATTCGAATTATACCAACACCTTAATAGGTTAGCTTAACCATAGCATGTACTTGCCAAGTTAGTTTAAGTATTGTTCTAATACTCGTACACAGTGTGACCAATTTCTATGCAGATACTATGCAGCTTGGGACTAAATTAAGCTGAAGCAATTGTCTCTGTGGCTAGCTATTTGCATGTACACGAGCGCAGTGTCTCGTTCGGCTAACTCTTAAGACATTAAGTGTAGCTTTAACTTGACTTGAAATTTACAACTATGTGTTTCATATATGTATTTGAATTAACTGAATAGATTATTATTGTTTTAATTAAAATATTTGCAAATCTTCATTTTCAGTTTGGAAATATAATACTTAGTTTTCTAGATATTATACTTTGTTATCTTAAAATTTTAAGAGAATTCAAATTTTCATAATGATGTTCTAATTGGTAGCCATTTTATTATCGATTTTTTATTAGTCAATGCTGTTTTAGGCGGAATTCAACATTTTACCCTACAGAACTGACATATCGAAATAATATTGAAATAATCAGTACTTATAGTATTTCTATAATTTGAATTTAATATACACATATATTGTACTAAGCTGAATAGTTCCTACTTGATAGCAATTAAAAAATCATTAAATTTATATCACATGAGTTTTGGACAAATAACGAACAAATAAAAAGTTCAAAACATTTTTACCAAATTTATTCAACTGAAAAAACATTACAATAATTCATTTTCAAACAGAACTAAATCAGAATGAATAGTTATTGCCTCCATTCGCATATTAAAATGTCGATAGTATTTTTACTTTAAATTATGACAGGCATAACGGTCAGTTTGTTAAACCCTAAGGTCCGATGCCACGATCGCTTGGCTCAAAGCCAGCCAACCGAGTAGATTTATGTACCGTTAACTATTTTCATAGAGCTTAGCCACGGTCTACATGGCCGATCGATATTCTTTTAAAGGGAAGGGTGAACAGACTGGTTGAGTTAACACGCCCTTATTTATTAGCTATTATGTTTAAGTTATGTATCTATTATAAGATTAATAAGATGTATAATAGGTATTTACTTTATTTAGAATATAAAGTAAAACTTATTTTGTCCGTTTATTTAAATTTTGTCGAGTTTACGATTTTTTTTGACATTCAGTAAGTGGTTACACAGAATGAAATAGAATATTATTCGATTTAATCAGGCAATACAAATATGTATTTTTTTAATCAAATCATTCATCAAATCACCATTAATTAATAGTTACATTTTTCCTATTTGGACACAGTATTTTTTACTAAACACACTACTACAGTATTTTCTGCTCTCTCTAAGTAAGTATACGTGAATAAAAGAAGTCTATACATTATGTCAGCAAGTAATTCTAAAACATGGTGTCATAAATTGTAATAGAAATTAGATAAGAACGGCAAATACAATAATAAATTTACATTTTCAAGTTTGTCAATTGTTAAAAGTTTAAATAACTTTTTGTTGTTTCTGTATTCTCTTTATTTAACTAATTTATAAATGTTTGGTGTGAATTGCCATCATGAAATAGGTAATCTCTGAAGAGCGTAAAGTTAACTCATTAGCTTTAATATTAAGAGGAAAGTTTTTGTGTAATGGGCGCAAGTTTAATGTACCGGTGTTGGTTGGCGAACCTCAGACACTTTGCAAAACATTATTTTGTCTCAGGATGATGTTTAAAACATAAAATATTGTTTAAATATATGAATTAATACGTAACATATATATTTTACTTACGGTCATTTCTGATTCAGGTCTTTTTTGCTTGGTAAGGCAAGGTGGCGTTAAGTTTTGTTAATTAACCTGACAGTGCTTATAAAATAGACGGAATGGAAAGTCAGTATTCGTTACAAATTACATTCACTCTGTTAACATTGTTTCATACATATGCAAAAAAGATAAATAACTACAGGGAATGACTACCTATATTATATATATATTTTTGGTTTGATATAAACCTTATTATAGCTAAAACAAAGCGCGGAGGTATTTCCACTACTTAACTCTCGTACTTAACTAACGTCTCGTTTTCAGGCAGAAAGTGGAGAACGTAGTGTCTTAACATATGATTCGTTCTGACTATCCCGCTATGCGGAAAAAGGCATGGTACTATTTTTTTTGGTTAAATTTAAAAAAAAATAAAAATAAACAGTCATTTTTCATTTAAAATAATTAAAGTTATCTTAAGCGCATAATAACGACACGGTAGAATTTGTAATAAAACATTGCTATTTTCAATTCCGAGGTAGTATTTCGCTTGTAGAAATTAATTCCTCGAGGAGCATAAATTTAATTAATGCGTGAATGAAACGAACATTATCCCTCGGGCATGATCTTATATTTTCTTCAAAATGTAATTAAATTTAAAGTAATAATTAACACTATCTTGAAATTATTTATTGCTGTTGCTGTATAATATGGTAATGATATACTTTATAAAAATATAGACTAAAATGTTAAATTATTCAGTCTTTTGCACTAAGCTTGTACAACTGTACGAGTGCCAATTTAACCCATAATATTTAATTTGAAAAATATCTAATCTAAAGCTTATGAATGAATGCAATAAAAGAAAACATATAATAAACACACACACACACACACACACACACATTGATGGCCCCTAAATAAGGTTTCGGAAATATACGAGTATTGTACCAATGTCCCAAATAAGATTTATACGCAGGTTTTAAAATAAATTCTTTTTTTTTAAAAAGTGAAAACCATAACGAATGCATTTTTATCCCATGTACGTTTTTCTTATGCTGGGAAAGCTAAGTTCCTATTTTCAGAGCATAATAACTGATGTACAGTATAAAACTCAGAGTTTCAAATCCTATATAAATAAAGAATTAATATAAACTCGTCACAATTTATGTTGCAAGCATTAAGCCCGCGGCACGGCATGTAGCATAGATACATGGTACATATATAAAAGGTTATATGCGAGCAATACATGCGCTCCCCGAGACATATTGGTTTTCCATAAAATATGGGATGTCGAAGTTAAAGTTATGCTTGTTTTAGTCAGCATATTGAAATATAACATTGGGTCGGAATGTTTCAGATCCTTTGGGAGAACATATTGGAATGAAAACGTTGCCTGCACCGGTTGTAAACAATTGAACTGAGGTAAGATATAAATTTGAGATGTGGTTTTTTGGGGAAAATAATTTTTATTTTATTACCAAATGGCTTACTTTGAATGTTTTGTTTTGTTATTTTTCACAAAGTTATAAAAGTAAGTAATTTGTATTTCCACCTTCTTCGATTTATGTTACGTACAAAGAGTACGTTTGCGGAAGTAGTCGTTCGACTGAGATTGAAAATTATAATTACTATTTTAAATTTGAATGTATTACTACACCCGGTCATATTTTTTAATATTACGACAAAATCATGTTACTAATTTGATCATCGAATATTCGTAAAGTTCTTATAGTTATAATTTTATACATTTATTTTACTACATTTTAGAAAGGAATGTAGAAACGATATTTATACATTAATATTTTACATTTAAAGTGAATATATTTATGCTACATTTTTATATAATATATATACGGTATGAAGATAAGCAAATCACATGGCATTAGCGGAGACAAGGGATTTGCGGCGACATCTAGTTTAACGTCACTCCAAAATGTCGCTCATGGGAATTACAGATCTCAACTATTGATAAAGCCAATTTCGCTTTGCTAAGTTTAAAGTTTTATTTAATATTATTATTCATAGAATGTTTTAAATAAAATTATTTTACAATTTTAATACAAGAGAGTATTAATTATACATAATAATACGAAAAACGAAATATCTCAAAAAGGCACATAAGATAATTAGTCTAAACAAACTTTAGTCTAAAATTTGAAGGTATTAAGTAATTATAGTAACATTTCTATTAGGCCTAATGCTACGTACACATTAAAGGCATCTACCTGATCTACGCTGAATATATTAATGAGCTTCAATTAAGCTCCGTTCGCGTAGGTGCGAGTAAATCAGCTGGTTTCCTTACAATTTCATTATCATTAGTGGAATAGAAAATGAATAGCGTATATAAATCTCCTCTAAATTATATAATTCATTATTTCCGCCTGTGTGATGGTTTTGAATTCAATTTCTTCGTTTTCTCCGTCAATTTTAATAGAATTCTGGATTCTGCTGCGTAATACTTGGCTGTAGTACGATTATTTTTTGATATATTGTTTGTCTACGCCGTATATAATTTTTGTTTTTATCTTCACGCTGTATCCCGCATACAGCAGGATAGGCAGAGGGAACCTAGTGTTAAGACACTCTGTTCCCCACTTTCCGCCGAATTCAGAGGCATTACGTGTTAAGTGGCGGAACTCAACGCCGCGCTTTGCTTTGACACCAGAGCGAAGGAAATGGAAATAACAAATATTTTCATTCCTCGAGTGGAAATCGAACCCACAACCAGTCGCTTTACAGTCACACTTTGACTATAAAGCGACTGGTAATTATATTAATATAAAATAATCAATAATTAATATAATATTACTGGAATATTTTAAGTTCACTTAGAAATAGTATTAATAGTAGTATTTTATATAAAGACTAGATAAACTAGAAAATGATGGAACACTGAAGCACTTAGCGGATTTTTTCGCTCGAGTGGAAAGCGGCAACCGTTAAGGATGTAATGAGACAGATCGTCGGGTGGAATTAGTTGGGAGACGAAACTAAATCTCAATCGTTGCGTGTCCGTCAATCCAGGGAAATTGATGAGTCAGGCGATCGGCCCGCATAGAGGCCTCGCGGGAGAACAATACGCGCTCCTTTCAGCGATCTTCCCTACGCAATTAAATGAAGCTTTTTGTTACCACTTTCCGTTACTACATTATCGGTACAATGGGTGGAATGATTTGCGAAAACATTTTCGAGATTGTTTTTTGTCGAGATCTATTGAATGTTGGATTTGTGTTTGGTTTTTGTTTGTAATGTTAATTTTAGTATTTAAATGTTTAGTTATTACATAACAATTGTAGTTTTCATGATTTACTCTCAATTATAATTTTATTTCTCATAATTTAAAAGTTTAGAAATTTTATCAATCGATTATTGAAAAAATGATTACTTTTGTTGATATTTTTGTACTGATTATCATAATTTGTTCAAGTTTTTCATATAATTTAACCTTTTATTTAGTATCATTCGTTAAAATTAATTACAACATAAATTAATTCATTGAAATATGAATCAATATTCTTTAAAATATAAATTAATTATATATAGTTTTGTTCCCATGTGTTTTAATATTTAAAAATCATATGGATTTTAATAAAGGTCATATATCTAACTAAAGGCTTTAGTATGTACATATATTTCGGTTAAAATATACACAAAGTTAAAATTAATGGAAGGTTTAATTTGTTTTGATTAAATTTATAGGATTACGGACTATAATCCACATATTAGAGCTGGCAATAAATGATGGATTATGCGGGTCAAAAGATTAGCATTATTAACATTTGAAGCGGCGTTCACTTTGTGTTGATATGCCATGATTATATAGTAGTATTAAACTAAATTTACTTAGGCTGAAATTTATTAGGATATTAAATTAAGTTTGTAATTTACCTTCTCGTCTCCATTATTTTGAAGTTTATTGAATAGATAAGCAGCTAATAGCAGTTTTAAAACATATAATAATTAATTTACTTATTTTTATTATCGAAAATATTATATTCTAACTTAATAAAGACGTTCAAATTATAAACAGTATATTTGACATTATAAAATGTTTAAGTTTATACTAAGTTCTAATATTAGTATTTTTACCGTCTCCCAAGCGCTACTCATGTGATAAAGAGTAAATAAAGTTTTTGGACGTTATTCGTTCACAACGACCTTGAGAAAAATGTTTGTTCCCATTACTGATTTGTTTTTGCCTTTAAATTGTAATTTGTAAAAGCTATGTTTATGTATTAAGTACATATATATCACTCTCACTAATTATGAGTTCTTGAGTTTCTCACATGCACTTTTAGCACGTCAAATTCAAGTTGCTTAGTTTCAAATACGTAAATATATACGTCATTCATTAGAGTTTCATTCATAAATGAAGAATAAATAATAAAAAAATATATGTAATTTTTTGAGAATAACATATTGCAAGGATTTAATAAAAAAAATATCGGATTAATTTTAATCTTCACGCTGTATCCCGCACACACCTAGTGTTAAGACACTCCGTTCCTCACATTCCGCCGAATTCAGAGGTATTGCGTGTTAAGTGGCGGAACTAAACGCCGCGCTTTGCCTCGACACCAGAGCGAAGAAAATGCAAATGTTAAATAAATATTTCCACTTCCAATTAATAATACTTTTAATATAAATTAAATAGTTTATATTTCTATATTTTTTAAATTAACTCATATTTTATAATTGTTACTGATTCCGGTTGATTGTAGACACGATTATATTTACATACCCTTAACATATATAATTTCTAAGTTTCAGGAATGATAACAACAAAATGAAATCAAAGAATAAATCAACAATGAAAACAGAAATGGCAACATTAATTAACAACGAACAAGAAAAGAACAGAAGATTCGAAAAAAGAAATTAAGAAGAAAAATTAATTGGCACATTCGTGATCTACCCTGTAGATCCGGGCTTTTGTAGTTTAATTTTCATCAGAAGCTCGTCTCTACAGGTATCTCACGGCTGGAAGACCTCGCTACTTTGTTACTTCGAACATCAAAGAAGATTTGAAAAGTTGATTTTATTCTATTTTTTAAAAAGAAACAATGATTGTCTTATTAATAAAATAATATTATTTTGCCTTTATGTAAATATATTCTGTATATTTTGTGTGAATTTTAATAATTATAAATAAATATCTTTAAATTGTTTGTAATTACCAATATAATGTACCTATTAGTGTAACATGATTTCTTTATTTGTATCTATTTTATTATTGTATGAATGTAATTGTAATATTTTTGTAAAATGACTAATAAGCAAGCATGGACAATCTGGTTATATTACTTCGCCCTCCACATTCTTCTTCCATAAGGGTGATCTGAAAAAAATAAATAATAATGTGTGTTATTCGACATCCTTATTTTTTAAAAAATATTATGAAAAAACGTTTTTTTTAAGTTTTAATAAAATTCTTATGGTCTCTGTAATTCATTTAATAAATTTATAAAATATATAAAGTAAGAAAATTTATATGAAATTTAAAATACTTAACATTCATATGAGTTATTTCCATGAATAAAAAAATACTAAGTAGGTAATAAAAAAAAATACTACCCAATTTGATATAAATTTCATTCAAACAGTATTCAATTTTAACTCTTAGTAAAAAAATATATAAGGAATAACATATTTATTAGAAAAATGGGAATTGATCAGATAATTTCATGTTTGAAACCACCATGGCACAGTACAACAACTTTTGACTATAATTCCAATACGTTATTACGTAATGTCTCTAATATGAAAGAGAAAGTAAAGTGTCTTGACACTAGGTTCGTCTTCACTGCCTTGCTACGCCGGAAAAAACGAAAAAACAAAAAAAAAATAGATGGAGTCTGGTATATATGATAATCAATCGTGTTGTAGATAATATTCAAAACTTATAATAAAATATTTTTATATTTCACATTTATTTCAAAAACCTATAGGAAAGTACCTAAAAGTTGAAAACAGGAATTATATAGTACATTTAAATATAAAATAATGTTAATAGGGTATTATAGAAAATGTTTTTTAATCTTTTTAACATGGTCTTGAAATTAACACAATATTATAATTATCACAGTTTGTTTATAGAATCTTCAATAAGACTGACTTTGTGAGGGAATTACTTTTATTTTATTTAATCAGATGGTATATGTGAGGTAGACGAAAGTAAGAGAAGCTAAGAAAAGCTGTGTATAGCCTAGCCTATATAACCATTCCATAATAACCAATCAGACATTTTTTTTACAACATAGCACTGCTATTTTTAACATTTTAAAGTGCTCATAATGAGGAAAATTAAAGAAAAAACCTTTTAATAAACGTATAAATGCGTCCACCGCGTGGCTCGGCGGTCAGAGCGCTTGGGGGGTCCAAGAAGCGCGGGTTCAAATCCCGATGCTATATTATTTAGAAAATGATTTCATACATACATAAATGCTGCCTTATTTGTATCAATTGTATACGTTTACTGAAACTTTCTTCCATTATAAATACCGAGGGAATTGCTTAAAAGTAATCAAACAAATATTATTTATTTGTATTAATAAATAAAATTGGAGTGTCTAGTTGTATTATTAAAATAACCGCTTATTACTAAATGCATATGTAACGATACATAAACCAAAAGATACAACTTTTTGCAATTTTGTCGGTTTGTCTGGTTTTTGTTCCGGCTAATCTCTGGAACCGATTCCGACGGGACTTTCACTGGAAGATAACTGATGTAATAAGAAGTAACTTAAGGTACTTACATTTAAGAAATATACATTTGTTTAATTCCACGCGGATGAAGTCACGAGCGTAGCTAAGCAGCATAAGTATATATAAACCATTTTTGTAAATAGGCACATTTGTTAATAGTTACGTATTTTACTGTTTTTAGATTCAGTTTTCTCACCTGTTAGTGAGCGCTAAAACGCGCTTGCTTATAATATTTATAAAGTCTATAGTCAGAAAACCTATAGGTCATGTATGTGAAAAAAAGATCTTCAAGTATTTTCTGCAAAGCAGGAAAGTCAAATAGAACATAGTGTCAAGACATTCCGTTACCCACTTTCCGCTCGGAATAAAGACAATTGAATGGCAAAATTCAATGCTGCTTTTGTCTTGCCATATTAGGATATATATTTTTCGTGTATATAACTTTCATAGACTTAAATTTGTAAAGCTGTAGAAATAAATAAAATTAAATTGTCAATGCTGCTTCGTAATTATGTACAAATGTTAATATATCGGTTACAATAATTGTAAGAAAAGTTATTTTGTTTATTATAAATTATTATTGTATTTAAGTGATATAGAATATGATGATGATGTGGATCTAGTATTATAGTATACAAGTTGCTTTTGTATTTTAACTACAGTCATTCCGGGATCGCATTATGTCTGGTGATATCCGGAAATTCTTATATAGCTATTTCGATTTATAAATGAATTAGAAACAATGACCAAAGCATGCTACCAGAGCTATATTTTTGTTTTTTTTATGATTATTTGCATAAAGGCTTTAACAGACCATCAGATAAGGGCTTTTTATCCCAGATAAGGGCTCCTTATCAAGGAAAACAAGTTTTACTTATAAGGAGTAACGATCTTCAGTCAACGTCTGGAATGCAGGTGGCAAGTGTGGAATGAAATGTCTGGACACTATTGGTGTATTGTCTGGGCCTACCATGCGGGAAAAAATTATATTGTGTTTCCCCATAGTATATTAATATTTTTTTATACTTCACACTGTCCGCACCCAGCAGGGTTGGCAGAGGGATCCTAGTGTTAAGATACTCCGTTCCCCACTTTCCGTCCAATTTGAAGGCATTGCGTATTAATTGGCGGAACTTAACGCCGCGCTTTACATCAATTATAATAATTGTAATTATTATAAATTCACTCAATTTTATAGGTACTTCTAGTTGTAAGTTTGTAAATTTTCTATATTTCGATACGTGCCTCACTCTTTCTTCATTTTGAAATAGAAACACATATTCGCCATTCGCCATTTATATTACATAGTAAGTTCCATTATTCTTAGCGTAAGTATATCTGACACAATGTATGCGGAAGCTGAATAGGCGATACAGTTTATTGCCGATATCGCCACGTAAACCCGTTAAGGCGTGCGCGATTTATGACGTCGTAACGGGATTTGTGATGCACTCGAATAAAAGGATGTTCTTTGAATATATTGTTGTAGATCTATTGATATATGTGTGTGTTTTGTAATGTTAACTTTAAATATTGTGTTAAAATGTTCAATTTGTGTACTATGTATGTACTTTGTGATTTAGGTATATACTTCGTAAAAATATTGACACATTGGAAAGAAAAAAGAAATATTATTATTTCTTTTGTCTTAAGTAAACAATGAAGTTTTTTTTTTAGCTTCACGCTGTATCCCGCACACAGCAGGGTAGGCAGAGGGAACCTAGTGTTAAGACACTCCGTTCCCCACTTTCCGCCGATTTCGGAGGCATTGCGTGCAAGTGACGGAACTTAACGCCACGCTTTACCTCGACACCAAAGCAAAGAATATGGAAATATTAAATATTTCCAATCCTCGAGTGGGAATCGAACCTACAACCAGTCGTTTACAGTCATACGCTTGTGCCACTGGGCCACGACTGGCCACAATGTAGTGATTTATTTTATTATAGTTAAATATACATTGAGCTATTTATATAGTTATATAATAACCAAGTGGTAAATATAATATTATTTAAAAACATTCACTCGCCTGTCGATTTACAGAAAGTATATAATTTGTGAGCTCCGATAAGTCATGGCAAGGAATGTGAAAAAATATTTTGATACATTCTGTTAATTTTATATTTCGATTGGTACAGTTTATATTATTAAATTTATTCTTGAAATATTTAAAAAAAGAATAATACTAATACTATACATATTTGGAAAATATAATTGGCTTATTAAATTATCAGTCATTGTATTCGAGTTTATGACTTTTCATATGTTAGCAATAACAATACATTTATAGAAAAAATAATAATGCGCTCGTTGGTTTTTAAAAGTTATTATTTAGGTTAATATAACAGTATAGGTATTTATTTTATACTTCAACTTCAATTTTATTCAATTTCATATTTATATTTTTTCATTGAAATGAAAATTATTATTGTAATAACGTTTAAGAATATGCTCGAGTTATACTAAAAATATAACAATATACGACTATGTATATATTTTTAGTTTTACAATTTTGTCTGCAGGGTAGGTAGTCTTCATTGTTTCTGTCAGCATACTTAACAAGTTTTAAAAAAATAAAAAAATGTATTATATGTTTGTATTTTAGAAGGTTAAAGAATTAATAAATATTTTACAATACTGTTGAATTTTATTTTAAACTTATTTTTGTACAGGAAATGTTTATAATTAAAACAAGAGGAGTAACAAATCTTAGATAAATGTTAAAAGGCTTATTATACGATTTACTATATCGTACTGGTAATTTTTAAGTTGCATTTTTTTGAATTAAAATGAGTTAGAACATTCAATTTTTCATTTGACATAGGTGTTCATGTTATGTTTCAGGTACCCAAAATTCTACAAAGACTTCCATAGTGACTTTTTGATTTTAAAAATTATAATTTTCAATTAACCGTAATTTATAATTTATTATTAAATATCTTCTGTTAATATGAGCATGAAAAAACAAAAGAACTTTGATTTTTACACATTTTGATACAAAACTATTTTAACTAGTTTAATTGGGTATATATTTTTTGTATTTAAAAATACATTTTCAGAAAAATCAACGTTTCGAACACTTTCTGTTGTAAAAAAATATATATAACAATTGCATTTAAAATAATTATTTTTTGAACCAAAATGTAATAATAAGATTGTCGCGATAAACAATATTTTTGAATTGCGAATGATCTCTCTACGTTTTGTACTCCTGATGTTAAAAAAGAACATTAATAAAAGTAAAAGATAAGCATACAAAATTACATAGCCTTAGGTATCCCAAAGTACATCTCTTATGTTCTATTTCTAGCATGGCAACACAAATCACATTATATTATAATAATTCAGTTAATAAATAAAATTAATTTAATATATATTTAACTATCGTGAATTTAAAAAAAAAATATGTTTTTTTTATAAAATCAAATGGTGACTCCATTTATTTTTTACTTTCACTGAGATTCTATATTTTCAAAATTATAACGCAAAATTTAGACATAATTTATATGAAGCTGTATTATAAAATGTGTGTAGTTTTATTCAACACATTTTTTGAATCAAAACCATAATACAAATATAAAATGTATTATCTGTATGAAATCTGGAAGCGCTACTCAACAATAGATGGCGCTAATAGCATATACAATTTAATTATGTTACTGTGTTCTCAAATAGTGAAATAAAGAAAAATAACAATTGTTTTCTACTGATAGATGGCGTTGTAACAATTTTTCAGTGTATAACAATTAGTAAAGAATAAAATATTTTTATTACATAGCACGAATAGAAACTGATTTAATTTGAAAATTCTGTGACATCTGGCTTTGCTGAAAATTGATATTTAGTAATATTTTCAAGGTGTATGCTTATATTTCGTTATTCTTCAATTTTTATTATATTCCGTCTAGAAGTGCAATAGGCGGAACTAAAAGTGTTTCTAAAGATTCATATGTCCAATGCACAATTTCATGATAGATACTGTATATAGTGGCCGGTTTTCATAATAAAATTCATGATTTTTAAAACAAATACTCGCGTAGTATTTGGGTGGTATCACAGTAACTTATTGACTATTGTCATGCCAATATGAAGTTTACAACTACTACTATCTACAATCACAAAGACAATACTCAAACCAGCTTAAATGATCTATGATTTTTTATTCTTAAAGAGGATCATTATAGAAAGAGTAAAATTAGTAGGAAGGAAAAGGTCAAGTTAAAATGGTCGCATCGTGTAAAATAAATCACCGGGCTATACCAGCCCGCCCATTTAGAATTGCTTATCGAATATTGATTAATAGCTAATGACAGATATTTAAATAGTGTTTTTAAGTGTACTATTTAAATATAGTACATACTCGTATATATGCAGAATGCACAAGGCTTAATTTCATTATATTTAGGAGAATTACTTTAAAAACGCTTTATTTTGAATAGATATTACTAATTTTATAAACCTATTTTATAGCTAGAACTTATAGCAACTTTATTTTTACTTTTATAATTTTGTTATTAATTATTGACGTTAGTATGGTACAGTTGCAAAGTAGGTAGCTATCTAACTGTATAGGAAGTAAGAATACGTGTGGGTTCCATTACCACGTGAGAATGTATGTGTCTATTATATTCAAAATATCTCACAATCAAACAAAATTCAGCAATAATTTCCGATATGTGTTCGATTTGTATTAACATTTGAGGAAATTCGATAGGTTGCTAGCGATTAGAATTAGGTAACTTCGTAGAAAAACTATTTTTAGGTTCACACTTTACACATTTTTCGTAAATAGATACTTGTTACACTTTATCTGAAGCTGGCCTTCGTTTCTCTCTTTTAATATTAAACACGGCCCAGTATCGACGCAGTGGATAGTAGAACGCATGGCTCAGTGGTGAGAGCGCCTGAACGGTATTCAGGAGGCGCGGGTTCGAATCCCGCTGCGTTCAAATTTTTATACGTTTTCTTTAAATGTCTTTTTCAATTTTCCTAAGTGTGGAATAACACTTTAAAAATGTTTAAAAAAAAAAAAAAAAAAAAACGGCCTAGTATATTAAAAAGAATGTTTATATAAATCCTTAAGTTAACATAGCAGGGTAGTCAGATACAACTTAGTGTCAAGACACTCCGTTCTCCACTGTCCGTGAAATCAAGACACTACGTTTTATTTGGCATTATTTAACCGCTACATATTTTTTATGTTCTTTTAACCGCCACGCTTTATGTTAGCTACCAGGGCGGAGAAATTAAAATAAATGAATAAAATCAGTCCCCCATCAAAAGTGGGAATCGAACCCACAATTACCACATTTACAGTCAGTCGCTGCTGACGAATTTTATTTTGTTTTCTGCTTAATTTAAAACTTATAATTTAGAGCTAATTCCAAACCAACATTATAGGCTGCGCGAAGATTCGATTCGAATTTAATATGACATTTCTTATCTCAAACAAAACAAAAGGGGCTCGGACGGGAGTCTTCATAATGATAACTGCGCCGGGTGAAAATTTGCAACATTCAAACTGTCTAATTGATGTTGTTCATTTATCACTCCCCTCGTTTGCGCTTCGATCGTCAATATAAATATAAAACTTTTAAAATGGGTCACGGGGTCTTACTTGATTGCCTCGACTTATTTAAGTAATTAGAATTTGAAAATCGATAGACGCCGTCTGTTGGTCGCAGTCTGTAGCAAATACAGTATTCTGGCTGTGAATATATTCTACGCAATTGTGGAACCATCGTGGTACGTGGGACTACTTTTCACTCCCTTACTATCAGTTCTTTGTAGATTTGATCCTTGGTATATCGAGGGAATTTATTTTTTTATTTACCTCCTCCGAAGTAAGCATGGATTTGTGTTCTGCAGAATGTGAAAAACGAAACGTCTTGACAGTATTTTGTTTTTTCTAAAAAGAATAATATTTTTATAAGGAATTTCTGTTAAATATCTCTTTCACATTTCACATGAAGATAGAATCTAATAGATATATCGTTTTCTTGTCGACAAGTTTATGAAATACTTGTATGTCTAATTTGTCAGTAACGACGGTGTCTGTGCCATCACGACGTAATTTCAATGAGCGAAAAGCAGATTATGCATGGATATTCGGATTGTATGTACTATTATTGAAAAAATGTTTTTCTTCTTAAAGTAGCTTAACTTTGCTAACTGGGCTAACTTTAAGTACATCAAAAAGTATGAATCTCCTCTGTTGCATTTATCACAATGTTTTTTTTAAATTCATTTTATATGTATAATAATTATAATTATAAAATATAAAAGTTTTTTTGTTATTTAACATATAAACACAAATTTTCATAAGAATATGCGTCAAAATATTGACAAGGTATACGTCCACCGCAGATGCTATCGTACGATGATTGGAGCAGCGCCCCCGTAAACTTGAAGCTGATCGAACTGATAAATCAATCACTGGTCGTGGGATACTGATTATAGGAACTTGGTACTTGTTTGATTGACAATGGTTTCAGACGAATGAGTGGTGGGTTTATCTTACATCAGAAAGTGCTTCCGGTTAATCCTAAAATGTAAATGATTTACACGTGCATGTACCTACTCGTGTATAAGATATGTTCTTGGTGAGTGAAAAAATATATAGCAAAAACACATTCATTAAAACTACAAGAAAATAATGAATTTTTACAGTATTTTAGAAAAAAATACAAAAATATTTTGTGCATAATTACACCATGTTACGATATTAGTATCTGTAAATAATTCAATTCAACTATGCGCTCCTGGTGGTGCAGTAGGGCATTATCTGACTGTCAATGTGCTATGGGTTCGATTCCCTCTTGGAGAAATGATGGTATTTATCTTATTTTCATTGTTTCGTCCTGGTAAGAAACCGTGGCGTTGAGTTTCCTACTCATCATGTAATATCTCGAAAGTTGATGACTATAACATAACATTACGTATGACATACGTATAATTATAACATTACGTACCTATATTAAACCGTTGTTATATTTAATAATAGATAGATTCTACATAGATTCTGTCTTTGCCTTCTGTAATGTGTAATGTGTAAGACATTACTTTTAAGGTGAGAAAAGGTCTTCCAAGATTTCACGATTATATCTATGATGATAAGAATAAAAACGCTTGAAAATTGCAGCCTTTCTCGAAGTGAATAATAATAATATGTTAACAAAACTCATATATTGATATATTTATATTTTTGACGATATATATATCTTTTTTAGCTTATATACAAATACATAAATACTGTATATGTACAAAAGGTTTTAGCTGGTTTCAGTTTCGAGACATTTCCGGAACGTATTTTTTGTACAAAAACATAAGCAAAAGAAAAACAGAATAGACGTAGTGGCATGAAAGAGTATTCAGCTTGTGCCCTACTGACTGCCACTGTTATCATTAATTTTGATTTTTTACTTAAATGTGTCTTTACAAACCTGTGCCGGTTGACATGTACTGCGTGTCTCCGTACTGTCGGCAGTAGACGAGAAATATATACGATTTATACTTTATATGATTTTATGGTGCCTATATGTAATATTTAATATTAAATAATAAGTTTTTATTTATATGGTATGGTACTGAACGTAAAGATATAGGTTTTTTTTTAAATATTTATACTAAAAAAACTTTAGCTCCGCTTAAAGTGCGTATTTGAATAGAAAGTGAAGAACGAAGTGTCTTAACGTGTTTTTGGTCAAAGTTCGCCCTACGTTTTATTAGTCATAATAGTTTGGCTGAGTTGTTATTGACTTGCTAAATGAAATATAATTCATTCTGGTATATTAAGCGACCAAACTTATTAAAATTTTCAGCTTCACGCTCTTTCCCGAATAGAGGGGTATCCAGAGAGAACCCAGTGTCAAGACACTATGTTATCCACTTTCCCTCTGAAATCGAGACATTGTGTGTTGACATTGGTGTTATTATAGTTTGTTTTGCATAAAAATCATCTTTCCAAAAGTATCTCATATTCAAAACACTGTCTCATAAAGAGCCCTCTTTATCGAAATACTCCGCTTGAAACTTTTACATTATTTTCTCAACTCCTTATTTTATAATCGCGGCATTAAATTTAACACGTAATGTCTTAATTTTGGTCGGAAAGTGGAGAACAGAGTGCTTAACTTTAGGTTCTCTCTAACTATCCTATACGGAAAAAGAGTGAAGCTTCTATATGATATAGTACACATTAACATACATTATAAAGTTATAGTTGAAAATGTGCAATATATATCGTTTTAGCGTTCAAGGATGAATGAAATCATGTGTTCCAAGACAAGCTATTTCTAATGAAACTGATTGATTGAAATGTTACTGGATTTGAAAACAAAATGAATTATGTCCGTTTTGTTATTTATTATCTATGTTTTACTAAGAAGGTTATTGTTGTACTTGAATAATACTAACTGTGATTGCCATTGCGGACATTCGATTAAAATTTCGATATAAACTTAATCTCATAACCAACTTTATTTGAACATTTTGAAATATCTTTTGTTTAAGTGGTTATCACTAATATTAATAAAACTAAAGTAATATTAATAAAACTAAAGAAACATGCTTCCTGCTATGTGTAGGTACTTATTGAATACAGAAAACTGTTTTTTTGCTTTCCTTTTTATAATTTCATTAATGTTTTAAAAAAAACAATTTTGTAAACATTAAATAATAACATAAGATAAAATTAATATGCCATCTGTATCTGTAATAATTACCCATTCTCAAGTTCCGTGCAATGTCGCGTTTGTATCGAAAAACTTTTAATTTAGCCAAGTCGCTATTGTAAGAGTTTAAAAAGCTTCAAGTATTGTATGCATTTAACAAGGAGCCGCGCGACAGTTATTAATGGATTTCCTACTATTTTTCTCAGCGAAGGATCGGTTAGGTATCCACCGGGCTTTGTTCACGAGTGTCGGCGAAGAAATTTGGAGTTACATTTTCAATGATAGAATTAGCTGGAGAAAATACCAGCCGTGAGTTTATTTTTTCATTTATTTAAGCGTCGTTTTAAAAATAAAATTTAGTACTTATACGTTATTTATTATTAATGATACATTAACATTTTTGTAATAAGAATTCGTATTTATTTTACTAAGATTCTTTTAAATATTTTTAGTAGGTAGATATTATTCTTAACCCCAAACTTCTTTTTAAGACTTACGTAACATATTGTTAAATGATCTATAGGTACCTGTGTAAAGGCGGTACCCTCAAAGGATGAGTGTTTCTCAATTATTTTACAATTTTTAATCATTGTCTACAAAAGTTATTTTCTATTTCCGAGGTTTGCACATCATTTGTCATTTGGGAGCTCTGGTTGAGCGGCACTTTTTGCGACCCTTCTGCAGCCGATACAGTTCGGAAAGAAAAAATCGTTAGTATTGATTAAAAGGAAATATTCTAAATATTTAAAATTTAAGTTATTGTCTATGATTGCAACGAAACGAACTATTTTTCGAAATCCTCTGATATTCTACAGATCATTTGTCATTGTGAAGTCTCGCGCAGAGCGGCGCTTTTTGCAACCGCTTCCCTGCACTCGGGAATCTCGATCGCCTTTGCATCTGAAAATGTAATGAGCTTTTTAAACTGTTTTAGAGAAATCGTACTATATTATTTTAAAAATGTTATTCTAGGATATAATATGGGAATAAGTAAAACCTACGTTTTCTAAATTACTGATAACAAGAAGTAATAACCAGAAGAGACAGTGGGACAGTGTCTAACTTTAAATGCGATAGTCGTGGGTTCAATTTTCATTCGGAGGAATGTATATATATGTCTTCATGTCTCCGCTATGATACTTAAGATCAAGCGCGGTGTTGAGTTCCAATGTCTTGACACTAGGTTCTCCCTGACTACCTCGCTATAGGTAAAACTGAAGCTATTTCAATTGTTAATAGCAAATAAAAAAGTTACTTTCGCAGTTAAACACAGAATAATAGTAAATACTAAATATATCTACTATAACAAGTAAATTCGGTTCTCTTGGGCTTTGTACTTATTTCTGATCGGACCTTTGTTAGCCAGCTACCGTCCTGTTTCCGAGCCCAAGGGACCAATCTATCAAACGTCTCCGATTTATGTTTTTGAACGCTCCCTACAGAAGCTGCACTTCGTTATTTGGAAAGCGATTGTTTCGTAATACGATACTCGAATTTGTCAAAATATTTGTGGTATTTCTATGCGATTTTCCGCGCGATCGATCAGTTTTGTTTACTTGTGACTAGAAAGTGAGATCTTGTATGAGATGCGTGAAATTGAACTTGATTTACGAATAATGTGAGAGTTGCGATCATTGGACCGGCTCTTTCATTGGACCACCTAATTATTTCGAAAACTATGATTGTCACAAGGAGTTTAAAACGTTGCTTGGCAACAGTGCCGCGCCCGATATCCCCCTACCAAACCTCAGTTTGCTCGCAACGCGTTGCAAGTAGTGAAGTATGCACCTGTGTTAGCGGAGACCGTGATATAAAAATAGAGTCATCTACAAACTGATGTAAGTAGTATTGTAATAATTCTTTTTGTATTATTAAAGTAAATCAGAATAGTAAATATATCTACGCTTACAGAGAGTATAAAATTTTAACATAATTTTGCACGTTATTTGATTTCCGCTTTCATTCTGTTACCTGTACCTTGTTGCCATCAATGGACCACAATGGTGACGCCATCATTGGACTGGTCCAATCAAAGAAACTTAGAAGTCATTCACTTATTTTAATACTTAGTATAATACTAACAAATAATTTTATCTGTTTGACTATTATAATATATTATAATATATGTTTAACTATTATAATATAATTGATATTGCAAATGTAATATTAAAGTTAATAAACAAAGTTATACGACTGTTTCTTTTTATATATGCATACATATACCTTTTTACTGTAACTACATTTTATTTCTATGTTACAGAATGTCAACAGAGAAAAACAAAAGAAAATATTGTTCTTGGAATGAAACAAGCATGAAACTCGCTATAGAATCTTTGAGAAAAAAATATCGGATTAAATGAAGCAAGTCGAATCTATGACGTTCCAAAAGCCACATTAAAAAGAACCAATAAATAATAAATTTATATTAAAATTATGCAATCATTTATGATTATTATGTATCTCTCAATAAAGTTCTCGGGTTCAAAAGAACCCGGTCCTTTGGAAGGCTTGCGTGGGGACACAGGTCCAACACGTAGAGGCCCCTTAGAGACAATAAAATGTTTTACTGTGATTATTATTATGTATCTCCTTTAGGATAACTCGGGTTTAAAAGAACCCGGTCCTTTGGAAGGCTTGCGTGGGGACACAGGTCCAACACGTAGAGGCCCCTTAGAGATAATCAATTGTTTTACTGTGACGCATCAACCGGGATCCATCTCTGAGTAACCAAAGTAAATTGCCCAGAGATGGTCACCGGCTAATGCGTAGGAACTATAGAAAATATGGATTATTATTATTATTATTATAAAAACCTTTGAATAAAGTAATTCTTATTTTGTGTTTCATTTGACTCACCTTGATTGAACCGATACTACTTACTCTACTAAGTCCAATCATGGCAACTTAGTGGTCCATTCAAGGTAACGGTGGTCCAATGAAAGCAACTTTTCATTGAAGAGTTTCTTTACTATACCTTTAAAACATCGCAACTATCATCATTAATAATTTATATATCATTAATTTACATAAATAGCTTTACTGTCCAACAATCGGTTTTTATTTATCGGTGATATTGCATGAGATATAATGCGACAAAGTTAAGTGGTCCAATCATAGCAACTCTCCCCTATGTGAGTCACATGATATAGACCCAAAGAGTTTTATTGAAGTTATAATAAAATAAAAACATTTTTGTGTGAGTTTTTAAAAATGTGATTAAAGTTAAAACACTTGAAAAAACTAGAATACTTACTAAAACTACTTGTGGCCAGTCGTGGCCCAGTGGCACAAGAGTGTGACTGTAAACGACTGGTTGTGGGTTCGATTCCCACTCGAGGAGTGGAAATTATATTTCCATTTTCTTCGCTCTGGTGTCGAGGTAAAGCGCGGCGTTAAGTTCCGCCACTTAACACGCAAAGACTCCGAATTCGGCGGAAAGTGGGGAACGGAGTGTCTTAACACTAGGTTCCCTCTGCCTAGCCTGCAGTGTGCGGGATATAGCGTGAAGCTATTTAATTTTTTTTAAAACTTAAAAAAAAACAACTTCGTGTTTTTCCTGCATAGCAGGTTAGTTAGACAGAACCTCTGCGATCCTACCCTCAATCAAGACATTGGTTAATAAGTAGTGAAACTAAACGCTGCGCTTTGTCTTATTAAATGTTGTGATATATATTAATTGTGTTAGGAATATTGAAAAAGTATATATCGTAGAGCATTAGGGATATATCTAATAGCTGTTGGCACAATTTCGGTTCAGTGAAAACTTTATGCTTTTATTTAAATTATTTTCACTGACTTGTTAAATGAAACGAAATGCAAAGTTTAGTTAACTCTACAAGCAATACCTTCGAAATGGAAGGAATACAGGGATCGACTGCTTAAAACAGTCTTTGCTTAGTTCTCTAAGGTAATGTATAACGCTAATACATAATGTTATTAGTAGGTACTCAATTATTATCAAATATGTTAAGACGATCCTCATTCTAACGTTCATTTGGTTTATGGTATTTTGGTGTTCGTTATTGTTATACGTAAAGACCAATGTCTACTTAAGAGCACGTTTTTAGATTTAACATTTATTTTTAAGCTAGACAAAAAGCCAAATTTGATAATTTTGCAATTTGCAAATATTAACTTTTATCAAAAAATATTAACCCAAATTTTTAACGACTAAACTGTATAGAAAGTGAAAACGTAACATAAGAACGTTCAAATCCACTGTACGTAAAAGCCTAAAACTCCTTAGTTCCAGAGGGATTATTCGTGCGATAGAAAGCGAGGAGTGACTGGGGTGGCAGATAAAAGCAATATTTATTCGCAGAAAACGCCCGCCGACAGTACATGGGATAAATTATGCATTGAAATGTAAATTCACGCACCCTCCATCCAGTTAGATGTGATAAAGAACATTACCGATAGGCTAAAGATTGTGAAAGGAAAAGCTGTGGGAGTAGTTGAGTAAGTAAAATAATATAATTTAAGTAGTAGATATATTTTATGTTCGTTGTTAAGTAGAATTTATTATATTTTTTAATTGAGGACTTGAATGGATGAATATTGTATGCTTAAATATTAGAATTTCAACAAAATTGTGATTAAAATAACATCTCAATTTTTTTAAATCTATGAAAAAAGACAAACTGATAAATATTCGTACAATAAGTACCTCTAGAAGAAAAGTTAAATAAAATAATGAAAATTTAGAAAAAATCCTAAATTAAGTTAAGAAGTATGCGCCAAGAATGTAGAATCATAATTGTTTAGGTACACATGAAAAGTTTATTTCAAAAAATCGAATATGCAATATAGCACCTTCATTTATTCTTCTCGTCCAATTATGAATAGTAATATTAAAGGAAATATATTTTTCTTTTTAAATAACTATATGGTAATAATAATTTTGTTTCTATTTGTATGTTTCTTTATACAAGAACGCATATCTTAGGACATAAACAGCTTTTTTAACTTCAGCTTTTTAATTAGCAGAACTCAGTCAACGCATGAATTTAGAAATGTTTTAATATAATATGGCACTGAGTGGAAAAGAACTCAGTTATAACCGTACCCATATTTCCGTACCACGTAGGTAGTGTACGATACCGTATTAAAATTATCAAAACTTCAAAAGTTTCAATTAAATGTTCATAATATTCGCTTAATATAAATAGCATTAATCTTCTGTAAAATATAAAATGAATATGCATTTTGTGGTATCTATTTATTATTACGTTAGAACGTTTAATTTCACACTTATAACCATATTTTTAAATTTCATTAAACTAAAGGAAAAAATACAAAGAAATTACGTAAATCACAATAATTGTATCAGTGAAAATTACATTACATATATCTATTGTTAGATACCGACCACCCAGTCCTAAGAATCCCAGGAAATCGCGTCCGATATCCAGCGTAAGGGCGCAAGAGGAAAAAAATTGAACCACGACGCCAGCGACGCTGCACTGTCGCGACTTGTGATTAATGAAATTTCCACTCATTGAACTGGAAACTACCTTACTAACATACAAGCATAAACCCATTTTAAACTCTAACTTCTTATGATAGAGTTCAGAATTGCTTAACAGTAAAAGAGCTATAAAGTTCATATTATTCGGTCACATAAGAATACCAAACGTTTCCCCTCAACAGCAACGCTAACATTTGACGTTTTTGTGCGACATACGTATGTATGAAATGGCAAAATATGGGATTATTAGCTTTGGCAATTTGCTATGTAATATAGATCATTGTTCAGGCATACTTGTTAGAGGCAAGCTGTGTGAATGAAGGAAAACAGTAAGAATAAACAATTACTTATTATCACATGTTAAGAAAGTAAAAATAATTACAATATTCCAGTAAGTAATATTTATTCAAATAAAATATATAGATAATAAGTAGATATATGAAAAGAAATTCCAAAAACAGAAGAAGTTTACCATTTTTTTTGAAAAAAATAATAAATGGTAAAATAAAAACCATCAATATTTGATGTTAAAACTTCGATTGGCCTTTAAAAGTTACTGGAGCAGCGTAGAACCCTCTTGACGTACCCTGGTGACGTCACTTAAGGAAGGGGGAAATGGAAGCAAAATTTGCTGTAAAGCGTTTGACGTGCGACGACATTTCACGTCAGAAACTTGTATGAAGTTTCTACTGAATTGTTAGATGAGTGGATCGATAATGAAAATTGTTCTGAAGTAAACATTCAAGAGGCCATCGTGGAGCAGTGAAACGGTGTTTGACTGTAATTGTGATTGGTCGTGGGATCGATTCCCACTTTATGGAATGATCATAATTTAATTATTTTCATTTCTCTGCTCTGGTACTTAAAACAAAGTTTAATTGAATACCGCCTTTCAATATTGCCACTCAAGAAGCAATGTTTCGGGCGGAAAGTGGTGAATGGAGTGTCTAGAAACTCAGCTACCTCTGACTATCCTGCTATGTGGAAAAAAGAGTGAAGCTGTTAAAAGAAATCTGAAATTAGCTTCATTATTCATGTTATGGGCAATATTTTAGTAAATTCATTCACTAAAATATTACATGAACAATTTTCTTCTTAAGTTTGCAATTGTATAAGTAAACCTTGTATACATATATTATTTTTTTACTTTTTAATAAATATTGAAATTTAATTTATTTAAAAAAAATATATGTGAAATTAATTGGATGCTCAAGAATTGGATGATTGGCGTTAAAAAAATGTGTAGTGACGAAATACTATATGATCTGCACTGCATAGTACTGTATAGTATAATATAGTATTGTTAATTATACGTATGGTATCTTCCATTCGCATGGTAATAAATTATTTATATGAGTCACTAGTGGTAACTGCAATAAGCGAAATTGTACAATAGTTTTTATTTTTTCTTATATCTAAGTAAGTAAAGTAGGCAATATTAAATATTGCCTAATTTTGTTGCAAGATTAAATATTGCCTACTGTAAGAAGATAGAAAAATTAAAGTATAAATAACAAAGTAACTTGATTGGAAACACATATCTCATTTTGGGGTTCAGCCCAGCCGTCATGGGAGGGGTGATAGCAAAAAACGGCGGCTCCTCTCATAACATAGAAAATGCAACCCGCCATTACAGAAGATTGGCTATTCTGGCCCCTAACTAAAAACTATATAAGCTTATTTCAAAATTTCGAATCAAATTAACTTACAAGGCCATCGAGGCGCAGTGGGATAGTGTCTGACTGTTACCGCGATAATTATGGGCTCGATTCCCACTCGGGGATTGATTATATTTAAATTATTTTAATTACTTCGCTTTGGTACCTAAGACAAAGTGTGGTGTTAAGGCGCCATTCAATAAGCATTATTTAGATTTTAAACAGTAAGTGTAGGATTAGTGTCTTGACACTAGGTTCTCTCTGACCACTCTGTTATGCGGAAAAAAGCTTGAAGCTGTTTTTTTTAATAAGCTTTCAAACTTTCTTTTATGTATAAGCATAAAAGGAAATTGAATTGAAATAGGAGTTCCAATATCTATAAAGATATTGAAACTCTCATTTTTAAGACAAAAAAATGTCGTACATAAATACTCAAGTGAATTAATCTAAATCTCTGCATCCAATAGCAAAACAAGAAACAAATAATACAGTCAAAGTCAGTTAAATAGGTTTTTCTTAAGTTTTTACTGAATCTAAAAAAGGTATTTTCTCTCACAAAATGCACATAGAAAATGGATTCTTAATGCTTTTGTTTAAGATCTATTGTAGGTACTGGATAAGAATATTTGAAATTTCAAAGTTTGATTAAGGGCCTGTCGTATTGTTCATTAAACTTGGATTAAGTTCGCGCTGGATAGAACGAGGCGGCATCCAGTTAGCGTCGAAAGAAAAACAAAGTTACCGTTAACTTCGGAAAGTGAGCTTGTGCAAAAGATTGCTATTGAGACGTTGAATAAATAATTAAATCGTGCAAATAAAATACTCGATAAGAGCTCCCTCTTGGTACGGTATATAAGTGTTTGAGTAAAAAAATGATAGGTTTAATTTCGTTTTAGAATATGTTTGTATGAATATTTTGGTTTCTGTATAGTTGAACATGCGATGAGAAAATACAGTGTTCAATTCTACCACGATTTCCAGTAGTCTCACCATGGTAAGACAAACTATAGTTCTTCTAGAGATTTACTCTCCAATAGACTTAGGAAACTTACTAGTGATATTTTTGTTTATAGTTTTTTGGGGCATAAATTAATATCTATATTGAGTATAGTAAAAATATATGTTATACATATTAGGTATATTAGGTACATGTTAATATTGTTTTGTTTTACTGATTTCTTGTTTCTCTATTGGGATTGAACTTCGTAGTAATATTACTACTAAGTCTATCAGGAAGAAAATTATCAGTAGCAGATATTATTGGCAGGACTACACGATGTAAATCTAAGCGATTAATACCGGAGATATGTAGAGTATCTCCGGTATAATACCAGGAACTGTTAGTAAAAAAATAATACTTTATTTAATTCAATGTTTAAAAAATATTCTTCAATTATTACGTTATCGTAGTGCATGTTCACATACCTACGTAAGTATTTCTTACTTCTCTAGAGGAAGTTTTCTTGTTGAACCCAACTCAGGGGAATATGTGTACATAGAATACAGAATATTCCCCGGTCTACTTAAATAAAGTGCAGAGTTCCCGTTGTCTGAGTAAAAGGTCGTAATAGAGTGTTTTAGTATTCATATTTTATTATACACCTTAAAATGTATCCTAACAAAGCATATCCAAATGAACTACACCTATACAAAAAGTTTATGTGGGAAGAAATATTTAAAAATAGACTAGGCTTTTAATCGGAATATTAAATTTTACATTATTTAATCATAGACCGTATTGTAGTATGTCTTAAGCTTTCTGAAATAAACTTACCAGCTTAAAAAAGTATTTTGGTTTACCTAACTAGACTTTATTTTATTTGAGTACAGGGCAATATCGTTGGACTGTATACGCAATAGTAAGGGATGATTAAAATTAAAATACTTTAATCTAACTGCTCTAGAAATTTTGAATTCTACTGCTCACAACTATTATAGTATATCTCGAATTTAGGTGAAAAGTAGATTATGGATTGCCTAACTTCTCTCTGTATGAATGCTGCTTTGTAATTTATTTAAAAATAAGACTTACAAATGAATATGTTAAATAGTGAATAGCGAAAGTTTTTTTGTAAATAATGCATTTTTCAGTAGCAAATTAATGTACAAACCATTTTGGTTTATTGACTAAATTGCCTATAACCCAAGGTAAAATAATGTGTGTAATCATGTATAGAAAAATGTATAAAAATTCGAACGTAACAATCTTGGATTTTTGCTTTCCTTAGTGAATAAAATTAACATTTTATTATCTAAAAAAAAACAATTATATAATAAAAGATTAATGCACAACACGCGTTTTCCCGCATAACAGAGTAGGTAGTAATAACTTAGCAGTAATATACATCGATCTCCACTCTTCGTAAAAAAATCGAGACATTGCGTGGTGAATACTGAAATTCAACGCAGCGCTTATCTTGCTACAGAATGAAAAAATGAATATAATTTAAATATAATCATCCTGGGAACCTGGGAAACGAACGCACGACCAATCTCATATAGGTGCAATCAAACGCTGTCTCCTATACACTTAATAGACAATATTTGCAATCATTTTTAACATTCAAACACAAAATTAACAATTACAACTTAATTACAATTAAAACAAAACAAACTAATATATCATAGCAACTAGCTTCCAAAGGTACTACTGATCAAACATCCATTGAACGGGTGTTCCCACCTTTTGGAAGCCGTCATGAGTCAGCACATCTGCGACCGTGATACTATCATTGTGATCGTCTAATTCAATAAGATCACCGTACATTTTGTTTATTTATCGGTCTCCTTGTCGGTGCTTAGTGTTGTATTAGCAGCTTTACTACGCTATCGGCTTGTACGTGACTGGAAAGCCTTGTTTTTATTATAGGCTTAATATTTGGAATAATTTTGTGTCATTGTTTTATAAATACTACTAATACTGGGTCCAGTCGTGGCGCAGAGACGCAAAGTGTGAATGTACTTGGTTCGATTCCCACTCGAGGAGTGATAATATTTTCATTTCCTTCACTTTCGTGTTGAGACAAGGCGCGGCGTTAAGTTCCGTAACTTAACAACACGCGTCTACTTTGCAGTGTGTGGGATACAGCGCTAAGCTAAAAAAAAGGAGAAAATAAAAATATTATATGGTATTGGAGTCGTTGTAGTGTAGTGTCTAACCATAAACGGGATAGTTGCGGGTTCGATTTCCACTCGGGCGAATTACTATAATATTTGTTTATTTAAATGTATAATATTTTTTTTTTCATTTCTCTGCTCTGGTTCTCATTTTGTACGTTGATTGGTGGATTATCTTAAACAAATTAATTTCCACCATTTGTCACGCAATATTTCGAATTCAGGTGGAAAGTGGAGGACGGATTATCATCTCCTTACAACTAGGTTCTCTCTGGAAAGGAAAACGGGTGAAGCGTGTTTTAGTACGGCTTGTTTGTGTATACATGAATTTTGGGAAAGTTTTGAGGTGATATTTATACGAATTTTGTTATAGTTAGTCAATATAAGTGCAATAAAAAACTTATAAAGAGGCACGATAAGCTAGATTTTTGTCTAAGTTGGGTACTGAGCTACAACCTATATATATTACTACCATAAGATAAAATAATTAATATATATAATTATTTTAGCCGTAATTAACTCTAAAATAATGAAGCCTATTAACTACTATGAATGATGACTATCACAATACAAATTACCATGTAAATCACACGCTAGTTACCTCTACTTACGTTTTTATTGTTAATTTATACAAATTATATCTCACTCTACGCATTTAAAATAGACTACTTAGTTTGAAAAAATAAAGGAAATTGCAAATTAAATATTTAAAAGCGGCGTGTCGCAACTAACAGAGACCATGTTCACTCTGTATTATTATTAAAAAGCTTCTTAATCTCTACCCCGTATACGAATTTAGATTTTTTTTCTCTTACACACAAAAGTGAAATTTCATAAGAGTGAAAGAGACATATACATTTTACACCGACCTGTTTAAATGGATATCTGTATTCGCATCTCTTTCACACGGCTTGAATTGTTCACGTGTGGAAAGTAGAGACTTGTTGTTACGGATTAATGCTTTAAACCTTTAAGTTATTTTAATTTAAACTCTATCTAAATAGGAATAAGGTTGAAAATTATTTGTTTGCTAAAATATATGACAGACGAAGAACAGCTCCGCCTTAAAAATGGAAGGTGGTATGTAAAAATTGATGAACATGTATAGGAGTCCTTAAAGTGACAGAGTGCGCTGGCGTGTTGGGCAGTGTATATTGTCTCAAAATGTCGCGAGAGCGCGCGCCTCAGCTATTGTTTATTATCAAAAAGTGATAAATCAAATGACTTTGCAATAATATAAAGTATTTGAAATATTTTGACGCTTGTAATTTTGTGAAATCGATGTATGTTTTAATTAGAACCGTGTGTGAGTGATCGATAAACGTTTGTGGACTGTTGTAAGTGTTTTCACGTTTGTGGAATTTTAGCATAAGTATTGAAGTTGTAGAGTAAGCTCGGCGATGATATTTATAAGATATAAAGCAAAATTATTATTATAGTAGAGAAATGTGAAAAATAATCTACTCCTACTTTTCCACTACTACTTTTTATATGTAAAGATAATTGATTTATATTCTAGTAAATAGTATAAATACGTTAAATATATTGTGAATTTACGTGACATTTTATAGAAGAAATCTTTAGAAATCTTTCAGGTTTATTAATCAACATTATACAGATATAATTTTTAGATATCAAAAAATATTTTAAAATTAAATATAAAATAACTAATAACTACAATATAGCAAAAACATTAAAATCATTACTTAACCTAACTTATGCTAGAATTGTACAAAAACGTGGATTCGATAAAACACATTATTTACAGGACAACATAAGGGAAAAAAATGCTCCCGTTCTGCGATTGTTGAATGGCGGCCATATTAACAGGCGTGTTGAGATGTGATGCGCCGACTCGACCACGCCCATAATGAGCTCCTTCCTCATGAACGGTGGATACCAACCACAGCCCGACCCGAAATTCCCTCCTTCGGAAGAATACAGCCAGGCGGATTATATACCACCTGGAGAATACTACCAGCATCAGCATTTGCAATATGGTTATCAGCACCAGTATCCAGTTCAAATCGGCACAGGATATGGTTATGGGGGGTATTATCACCCGATTCCTCAGCATCCACCTGTGGCTCCACCGCCTAGGCCACCTGAGCCATCTCACCCATCTGATGCTGATCACGGATACCTTCCATCACATAACGATTCGACCCCTGGGTTGGCTGAACTTGGCCTACGGTTAGAGAGACATATAGAAGAAGCTGCCCCAGCAGGGAGAAAGCTTCAAGCTTTGGGTCGTGAAGGTTCCCCGGCGTCAGAATTGGATGATGAAAGGCTGTTACTGGACAGCCCACCCGTTGAAGATGATGATTCGTCTATATGCTCAGACAATACGGACAGAGTAATTTATCCTTGGATGAAGAAAATTCATGTCGCTGGCGCGTGTAAGTATCTTTGCTATTTTATTTTTTTTGTTTTGCTTGTTATAAGCATATGTAGGTAAGGCAAGGTAGTTTAGATATGTACCTACCTACAATAGCTTTTCTTTCCCCATATGCGTTTTACATACATACGATAAGTATTATATTAGTATAGATTTTAAATTGCAAACTATTCAAAGTCTGAGATCATTAAATTATTTTAAATAAGTTATTTACTATTTAGATGACAGTCGTTCCTGCACTAGGAATATAAATGAATTTTAATTGCTAGCATTAAACTTACATATGGAGTTCTTAGCTCTATCATTCTAAATACTTAAAGACATTTATGATACTTTATAATCGATGACCCTTAAGTAAAACAGTCTAACTGTATTTATTCATGTTACAAATAAAGCTAGAAGGAGATTTGTACGCAGATAAATATAATAATTTAAAAAGAATTTGAAAATTGTTGTAAATCTGTCATATTAAATAATTAAGATAATTTTAAATATGCATATAAATCTTTCTTCAGCCTTATTTTATTTCAGCCTTATTATATTACTTCTGTAAATTGGTACAATGCATTAGTAAAATACAGTTACCACCGGTTAGTTAACTTTGGGGCCATCGAAAAATATAACGAGTTGCTATCCTAACATAAAAAATAAGCTACAACAAGTCGTGTCTATAAACAGATAAAAGCAAAAGTGTTTATTTGAATGTGAACACCAAAATAACTGCACTAACAAAGTGAAGATTAATCGTAGCACATTAATATTAAGTTCAGCAGTTGATTCCGCCATTGTTACCTTAGACACGAGTGCAAAATAGGCTTTTAAATACCACAATATTTGCGGTAACACACTTGAAAGAATTAACAAATTACATGCAATCAATAACTCCGCTACGTTTACGCATACTTGAAACTTTTTACTTCTATCTTTTGATTTGTTTTGACATTTTACTAATGTGATGCCATTACGAAGGTCCTACAAGACGCCAGGACCTTTGTTGCGGTACAATGGGACCCCGGCATAGTAATGAGCCTAATTTATTTTTATAACTTTTAAGTGAAGGTTGCGATTGAGAATATGATGTGGAGATTATGAGTGTTTAGTTGACTTTTTATAGGATTTTAATTTTGTATTTATTATGAATGATAATATTTTTTAAACTTTTTGTGTTGTCACTTTATAATTGAAGACGTATTCTTTGAGAAATAGTAAAGCAGTTTAACAAAGTAAAAGTTTAGTGAAGCAGTTTTTTTTAAGTTTGCATTTTTTCCTTCCGGATATGTAATTCTCCATACATATCTATGTCATGTTGCACTTAACAACAGTACCTACTTATTTAATCAATGGAGTGTAATTATAAAGTTTCATTTTTAACTTTTATTTGGAAACACATAGTGGTATGTCATTTGCTGGTAATAAATATTAATACTATAAGCTTTAAGAAAAGCTTTTCCTTAATACCTTAATGTCAATACACCGTCCTCCATTTCCCAGCTACATTCAAGACATAGTGCCTTGAGTAGCGAAAATCAATTCAGCATTTTGTATTACTACAGAAATAACAATAATTTAAATACATATAATCATGTCCTTGTTAGCTGAGTGGGGATCAAACCCACGACGGTTGTGGGCTTAATAGTTTGAAATAAGAACCTTCCACTGCGTCATTATGGATGTGCATCACAACTATTTAATTGTATTACTCTGTCACTATTGTCTTTTGAAATAATTTTCTTTCTTTGTCTGATTTTCTAAGTGTTTTATTTTTAATAGTAACAGTAGTTTCTTAAATGTATTTACTATAGACTACACACATTAAATTACTAGCTATCCGCTTGTAGCTTCTATTATTTAGTAAAAATTTTGTCAAAAAAATTAAACTTTTGTTATTTTTCACTTATGAACTGATTGATATAAAATAAGCACTGAATATTCCTTAACATTTTAGGGAGATTACCAAATTACAACAGTCAAACTGATGTAAATGCTAAATCAATTAAGCTGTTTATGAGATTAGGATGTACAAACGAACAGACATACAAATAGAAAAAATGAATAAAAAAATATATATTGCATTGAGAAAGGTCCTTTGTTAATGCATTAGTATGCATTATTTTTATATTATATTTGTCTTTCTATACAGACAGCATGTTCCTTATACAGACAGCAATCAATTACTTTTTTATTATATCTACTTACGTACTTGTCGATATAGTACATACTTGTGCACTTGCTACTATTAAATTAACTTGGATTTTTTTTCTTAAATTCCATTGAAATATGCACATATAACTGTAAAAACGTCTAATTATTTTACTTTTTGCTGTAATTAAAATAAAAAATACAATTAACTGCACAGTAGTCTTGCTAGTCACGGTTCAATTAAAAAAAAAGTGTACAGTAAATTCTTTTTATGATGCCGGCTTGGTTTTAAACGTTTTATTCACAATTTTATAGTACAAAATCTAGTGATAAATGTTTCTGTTTTTCACTCTCCCCTCAAATAAAACTGTAAGCATAATTTGATATTTTATTATTAGAAGAGAACTATTAAAATTGGGTGGTTATACAAATTTAAAACTTTTTATCGATTTTTCTTATATACAAACTTTTTATTTTGCCAGATATAGTATACATGCATGAAGTTCTATAATTGACTTTTACGAGAATTAGATAAATATATAGATCACAAAAACAAAGAGACGTGGCACTAATTTATTTGACGGCCGTATGTGGATGAAATACAGATTCAAAATATCTTTTTTACATACTATAATAAAACACAGGATGAGACAAGATTTTTTTTAATTTTCCATTTTGATATGTAGTAAATGATTATTATTGTAAAAAAATCATATATTTTAATAAAATTTATAAGTCAACACTTACATCAAATATATTTACTTGCAATATTTTAAATTTTATAGATTTTTTTAACAATCAAATAATTACACTTGTAGTAGGTATACGAGTATATGTGAATATGGGAAATTATTTCCTTCATAAATATTTTAATTTATAATTTGGTGTAACAAAAGTTAGAGTATTAAGATACACTTCAAGACGTCTTCGTACTTCCTATTAAAATATGTATCTTAAACAATTATGAACGGTCAGATTTTTTAACCTATTAAGGATTTTAGTTATTGATATAATTGATGCGCAGTTGTGGTATATCGGTAATCCACAGTTGTGGCCTTACATATCATTTGTGGCAATAATAATTACATATAGTATAATATATAGTATGTCATAAAGAAAAAAAATCCCCTTTGTCGCAAGTACGTGATTCTTGGCTCAGTACTTGTGATTATTGTAATAATTTATGTATAAATATTTACGTAGACTCTAACTATCAGAAAAATATTTTTATTAAATATACTTACTCTTATATAAATTTTGCTCTCCACCAATAAATTTATCTTTAAAATCTGCAAAACACAAACAAAACAATTTATTTTTTATTATATCCACGGTTTTCCCTTTTAAAACTTAATTTTACTAAAATGCTTTTTTGCTTTAGGTCAAAAGAACGTTAAAGATGTATTCGTCACGTCATTTCATACATTACCATACATTGTTGACAGCTTTTCAAAGACGCTCGTGTCTAAATTATGAATATTGTGTACAAGTTTTTGTAAATTTGACCCGCGGGTCGTTTGACATGTTTCAATCTTCGTGGCAATAATATACTGTGTGTAACAATATATGTTATATAACAAAATATCGCAATATATCTTTTTACTTTTGAATTTAGTAAATAGATGGTTAAAACAATTGAATAGTTAGTTAAGTCACACATATGAAATATATAAACCATATTTTGAAATACCTATGCGCTTTTTACTAGAATTAAAAGAAAAAGTCGAAGAGCCGTACTGATAACAATTTACGTGCATTTGGTAGTTGTTTCTTTTTTTTAATAGTGAAATTGCGATTGAACTTTCTAATAATAGGGGAAAGTTACTATGATTGGACCACTTAACTTTGTCGCATTATATCTCATGCAATATCACCGATAAATAAAAACCGATAGTTGGACAGTAAAGCTATTTATGTAAATTAATGATATATAAATTATTAATGATGATAGTTGCGATGTTTTAAAGGTATAGTAAAGAAACTCTTCAATGAAAAGTTGCTTTCATTGGACCACCGTTACCTTGAATGGACCACTAAGTTGCCATGATTGGACTTAGTAGAGTAAGTAGTATCGGTTCAATTAAGGTGACTCAAATGAAACACAAAGTAATTTATTCAAAAGTTTTATAATAATAATAATAATCATAAATGATTGCATAATTTTAATATAAATTTATTATTTATTGGTTCTTTTTAATGTGGCTTTTGGAACGCCATAGATTCGACTTGCTTCATTTAATCCGATATTTTTTTTCTCAAAGATTCTATAGCAAGTTTCATGCTTGTTTCATTCCAAGAACAATATTTTCTTTTGTTTTTCTCTGTTGACATTCTGTAACATAGAAATAAAATGTAGTTACAGTAAAAAGGTATGTATGTATATGTATACATATATAAAAAGAAACAGTCGTATAACTTTGTTTATTAACTTTAATATTACATTTGCAATATCAATTATATTATAATAGTTAAACATATATTATAATAGTCAAACAGATAAAATTATTTGTTAGTATTATACTAAGTGAAAATAAGTGAATGACTTCTAAGTTTCTTTGATTGGACTGGTCCAATGATGGCGTCACCATTGTGGTCCATTGATGGCAACAAGGTACAGGTAACAGAATGAAAGCGGAAATCAAATAACGTGCAAAATTATGTTAAAATTTTATACTCTCTGTAAGCGTAGATATATTTACTATTCTGATTTACTTTAATAATACAAAAAGAATTATTACAATACTACTTACATCAGTTTGTAGATGACTCGATTTTTATATCACGGTCTCCGCTAACACAGGTGCCTACTTCACTACTTGCAACGCGTTGCGAGCAAACTGAGGTTTGGTAGGGGGATATCGGGCGCGGCACTGTTGCCAAGCAACGTTTTAAACTCCTTGTGACAATCATAGTTTTCGAAATAATTAGGTGGTCCAATGAAAGAGCCGGTCCAATGATCGCAACTCTCCCCTACATATCTACATACTTTTAAATTGTTATTTAACAACTGCTTGCAATATCTAAGGTTCTATTTAAGTGTCTTTATTTTAAAAATGTATTAGTTATCTAATTTTGAAATACTTTTTAGGTATTACAATTAAATTAAAAATTATATGTTATTAGGTAGAAATATAATTTTTCAATTTTATTTTTTATTAATATGTATTGCGAGAGTTTCGTTGTACCATAAACATATGGTGCATGTAATAATATACATTTCTTGAGCTTTATAAGTAGTGACGTTGAAAATACCTACAATGTTTTAATATTGGCACAACAGTAAAATAATATTAGAGCAAAAGTTTAGGACGCTTTGCCTCTGATACCAGAGCGAAGGAAATGAAAATATTAAATATTTCCAATCCTCGACTGGGAATCGAACCCACATCCAGTCGTTTACAGTGACACGTTCGCGCCACGACTGACCCCTAAAAAGAAAATATTTAAAATTGAATTGAATTATTTTATTTTTGTCCGTAGTGTGTTAATAATAAAAATAAAATCCTACTTGAGTAATTGTATTTTAAATAACCTCATATGCTCGGTTTCGATTGGATAGAGTCAACGAATATTGTTAAAACTGACTTATTACAACAAAAATGTGTAGTAGTACTTAAACGAAAGAGTACTTAAAATGTATATCAATGATAAAGAAGGTGGCTGTTAAGTATAAATGATAAATAAAAAAAGACGAAATATTTCCTTGGATATATAATTTATTGAAAAAATATTAATAATACACTTACAAGTATTACTAAAGGAACTTCCTCTTACACCATAGTTTGTATATGGAAAGAATTATTACTTAGTAAGAAATAATTATTATAATTATGGCGTATGGATATACAAGTATGGCATGATTCAATTATTAGTAACAAGTAGGTGTACTACTGGAATTAAACGCGGCTTAGAATATTACGTTTGTAGGTACATCCCTACGAGAAGGTTTATTCTTATTTAGTACGTAATAATTGAGGCTACCGTGGCGCATTGGGATAACGTTTGACTGTAAACGACAGATCGATAGTTGTGCGTTCGATTCCCGCTCGAGGGAATTCGCTCTGATACTAATGACCTGGCTTTGAATTTTACCACTTAACACTGTTTTGATTTCAGGTGGAAAGTGGAACGGAGTGTTTTGAATATAGGGTCCTTTCTGACTAACCCTAACCCTAAAAGAAATATATATAACAGTATTTTGCATTAAAATGAACAATTTAAATATATTTAATAACCGAGCAATTCTTAATTAGGTTTATATAATCCGAATCTCGGAAATGGCTCCAACGATTTCCATGAAATTTTGTATGTAGGACGAAAATTAGATCTATCTAGGTTGCATTTTTTGAAAATGTGTTTTTTTTTCGTATTTTGATGAATGCATGAATGAATTCTATTAAAAATGCCTGTTAAAATATATTTATTGAATATTGACAACGTTGTAAAAGCTCAGGTGGGAAAGCAGGCAATTATGAAAGTAGAAGAATCCAGACATCCAATCAAATTATTTTTTTTAATTATATGTGTTTGATATAATTTATTAATTTTTTCATTATAATTATTATTTACTTTTTATTATAATTATAATATAAAAATCTCGACTCATCATAAAGAAATAATGAACGAAGCTTGTTAGGGTAATGTTTCAATAATAGGCGGAAATTAGAGGACGCAGTGTTAAGAGAAAGAGAAAACCTAGTTTTAAGCATTAGGTTTTCTCTAACTACACCGCTATGCAGGAAAAAGCTTGGAGCTGCTATAAGTCAGGGACGAAGTGCCTATTACTTTTCTGCCATGGACCACTGTAAAGTTTTTGAAACTAGTCGCTATTCATTTTCTTAAATTGTTTAATTTTAAAAAGCTTTTGTTTTTAAATAAACGAAGAACGTAACCTATATTAACAATATAGGTTATACATAGATATTACATAACATGTAATATCTATGTATTATATAACAAGTTCAAGGCATCGCAACAACTATATCAACTGCGCATATACTATACTAGGGTATATACGAGTATATCTATAGTATATCTATTCTATGCTTACCGTGCCATTAATGAGTAGCGAAGCAGAATTTCATAAAGAATAACACGCAAACATATAATTATAGAAATCTGTTTAGTACTCTGAAAAAATCTGAAAAAAAAATATTTGTATGAATAAATTATTTTTTATCGCTTCTTGATAGGTAAAGAGTAAGTAACCATTATAGTAAAAAATCTATTAGTTGAGCCTATATTTTCCTGAACTAAATCATTAATTGTGACATACTGCCAGGCAAAACTTTCTACTTTAACTTTGCAGTTGGCAACTTTTGTTATGCCCAGGCTCGATGAAAATATATATTTTAACTCATACGATTTGATCAGACTATGTGACATATTGCTCCTTGAATTCAAAAGTAAAAAAAATAAAAAAAATAGTATAACCAAATACAAATTTAACCACTTTTATAAAATAGTGGGTGTATTTTGACTTAAGATTTTCAAGTACATAAATTATGCAACCGTTTCTATATATTATCGTTTATTTCGGAAACGCGAGATATGATTTAAATGCTACTGATATTAATAGTTTTAATGAAATAACTTAAATTCTTATGCATTTTTGCAATACTAATGCTAAATTACTAAAGCTAATTAAATAAAATACAAAAAAATATTATGCAAAATATATTTTGATTTTCTTTAGTTTGCTCTGCTGTAAAAAATTATAATTTTTACTTGTGGTACATTTGAATTAAAGGAGTCGACTAGCATTTCCATTCATCCAAATAAATATATATTTTCATAGTATTTTTCATGTTCTATAAAGAAAAATCTTATTATCTTATATTTCCTGAATTAATTTTAGTGGCCAGTCGTGATCCAGTGGCACAAGAGTGTGACTGTAAACGACTGGTTGTGGGTTCGATTCCCACTCGAGGAGTGGAAATTATATTTCCATTTTCTTCGCTCTGGTGTCGAGGTAAAGCGCGGCGTTAAGTTCCGCCACTTAACACGCAAGCCTCCGAATTCGGCGGAAAGTGGGGAACGGAGTGTCTTAACACTAGGTTCCCTCTGCCTACCCTGCTGTGTGCGGGATATAGCGTGAAGCTATTTATTTATTTTTATTTATTTTAATTTTTACGGCATTTCGCAAGCTGATCTAAAATTTTAAAGCAAGATAAGCTTCACCTGATAGCGAAAAATAAGTTTTAATAAATTATATATTTTTTATGCAGAAATAAGTTATTAAGCAAACAAAATTTATTATAATTATTGCGTTTTCTATAGTAATATAATAAAGGCGTAAAGTTTGTAACTTTATTTGTAAGGGCTAATCTTCGATAATACTTAATCGATCATGAAAATTCTTTCACAATTAGAAAGCTACACTGTTCAGGATTGTAGCTATACTAGTGTATAGATTCACTGAATTCTAAAGGGGCTCAAATATCATGGCGTTAATGGAAAGAATTAATAAGTTATCTAGTATATGCTATATTTTAAAAAGGACCTTAGAAACATTGCGTTTTAGACATATTAATGGTCTATCGGTTCAGACTGGGAATAAGCTACTGTAATAAGCATTTATTTGTTTCCCATGGGTCTATTTTACACTACTTACCTGCTTACTTAGGCTTCAAGTTGAAGTTAATATAATGTTTTGCTGATAAATACTTCTAATTAATAAAATTATATCGTATTCTTAGATTGTGAGCTAAATAATTCAATGCCAAAAGTAATGCCAAAAATGAAGAAAATTTCTTACTTTTTCGATTATACTCTAAATAGGCGCTTATTAGTACATTTGACTTGTTTAATGTACTTTACATAAACTGATAAAATACACATTTACATACCCGTTCTGTGTATTTCAGTGATCTTCATGACATTTTTAGTTAAGCTATAGGTACTAACCCCAAAGACAGTGATTTCTTAAAAAATGTTGTTTGTATGTAATGTCGGCTTTGAGTGTCGCCACTCAACATGCAATGTCTCAATTTCGGGTGGAAAGTGAAGGACAGAGTGTCTTGACACTAGGTTCTAGTAAGAGAGGTAAATCTACATTATATTACAAGAAATAGGTTCACGGTTACGTACCTACATATATTAGCTTAATATTAATACAGCTTATTTAAACTACCATGCTTTTATCAATTATTTCTATGTACAATAAACTCTACTACTGATTAAACACATGATGAATTATTAACTGAATATATTAAACATCTAAATTTTCGTCTATAAAAGTTTAAAGTAAAAAAATTATAACAGTATATATTATTCTCGTAACGTCTTATAACGTAATCAAACCGATATTAATTCTAGTTATAATATTGATTAATCTTTCAATACCAAACACACAAGTTTTGTACAGAAACAGTAATATCCACTCACATTGACTTTGCAATACATACAACTAACGTCTCTTATCGACAACTGTCAACCGCGTAGCATTTTTCACTCCATAACAGTGGTACAAGGTAAGTTGGTCGTAATGAAGGACCACCATGGTATTGATAGCGGGCGCGAGATGAACCGAGATTAACAGATCTCTTGTGAGACCACACGAACGCAGGTAGTCCGTAATTCAATTCAGATTGTCATCGTCTGATGACGTGATATGTTTAACGAAGCGAAGATTGAGCACCCGCCGGCGTAACGGACCGCGTATTTGCGTAAAGAACAGTAGTTCGTAATTGGTATTTCGATGGGAGGGACTATTAAATGTGATTATTATTATAGACTTTTAATGTTATTTTCGATTATAATTATATATATTTTTTTATATTTGTAGCGGTTTATATTTACTTGTTGGAATTAAGGCTTTTAATATAGTAATTAAGAATTAGACGATTTTAAATTTATTTGTTTCAGTAAAGAATATTTTTAATTTGAGTTAACAAGTAGGTTTATTACTTATATTCATTTTTCTGCAATGGAGCAGAAAGTGGAGAATTGACTGTCAAGACTTCTTCTTTAATTATTCTTCTGTACGGTATACAGTGTACAGCTACTTAACTAAGTAGCTTATAGCCACTCTTCTTATTCTATCTAGCATTAATCGTAGTCTAGTCTGAGTCTGCTTTCCCACCTAATATCCTCCACTTTGTACGATCGGCAACACGCCTCTGATACTATTAATTAGTTTAGTAAAATCAGTTCAATCTGTCATTGGAACTAAGTAACGAATAGAGATAGATATTCCATTACTTACTTAAAAAACAAATTATTAAATAAAAATTTTAAATGAAATATGAACGTTACAAATAATTTACTACCTCTTTATAAAGAGGGTGCACTTCCGTCTCAACTGGATATCCAAGATCTTTATATATAAATATCTATTATATATTAAGTCAATAGTCCGACCTCTGTCAAAGGGTTGCAAGAATGGTAGAAATCTCAGTTGGGAGGGTCAACCGTCAACCGCACATACCATTCTTGCTCATTGCGGTGTCCCTTAAAGAATTCTTTAACTCAAATCTGCTTTCTTGGGCACAAGCTATATAATAATATAAATTACTAATAATATACAATAAAAAAAAAGATTTACTTATATTAATATATAAAATTGTAATATATTATTGTACAACAAATAGTTCCTACTTCATTATAATAGGGATATAATGTATAGGGTAAAACCGGGATAGACGCCGCAGCGGGAGAGATGCCCCATTTTCAAAATACCTAACTTCCCGAACTCGCGACTAAAAAATAATTGTGCAAATAGGAGCCGCAGTCTACCCACACCTCGGGTATTCACGGCTATTCGAGCAGTAAGGACGCGTTTCCCACGTGTGAGCAAATATCTCCACGGCAAAATGCATGAACGCGTCAAAGTTTTACAGGTTAATATTGTGCGTTGTGTAACTTTATAATTAGCAATCAATTCTGTTATATTTTGTAATACGTCGATATACTGGTTCATTAGGTCTGCATCTAGGTGTAGATAGATTTTATTTCGTTTATCATTTACTTAAAAATCACTTTGGCATCTATCCCTATCAAAAAGGATAGTTGCCGTGATTTTTCGAGGTATAGGTGCCTTTAGGGGCATCTATCCCTTCATACTCATAAAGTTAATGAGGTATAAGTATATGGAGTTGTGTATATATTTTGAAATGTTTTTTTTGTGAATTTATTAAATTAGCATTTTTATGTTTTAAGTATTTTTTATCTGAAAACTTTTTACTGACTAGGTCTACGATGCCACAAAAATATAAAAGAAAGGAAAGAGTGCGAGCTCGAGTATGTTCTTGGACTGCAGAGAAACTATAGTCAGCTTTTGATGAAATGGATAAAAAAAACAAGGGATAAACGAAATATCCCGACAATTTGGAATGCCATCGCTACGATATATATAAATTATTGTGCAAGATGTGGAATAATAAAATTACAATCTAGCTAAATTTAAATGAAATTGGAATAACGAATAATTATTATTTGAGATAGTTTGAGAATTAGAATAAATAATAAAAAACAGAATAAAGGAGAGAATAAATAAGACATCACAAAATTATAAGTGAACTACTGCGTTCTTTTTAATATAAAAATGTATAATTGTGCAATGTGGATGTTAGCATTTATAATATTAACGTTTTACAACAACAATTTATTAAGAATTGTAATTTTGTTGTAAAATTTTATTTATTTAATGTTTTTTGTTCCCTCGGTATAAAGGGCATCTATCCTCCTCAGTTTTTTCATAGTGGGGCGGGCAACTATCCATATAGATAGGCATCTATCCTCAAAATTTATGTCTCACGAAAATCTATTTTTTACAAAATCTGTATGTGATTTGTTAAAAAATAATTAAAGTATTTCATCACAAAGGATTGCTATCTAAATACATAAAAATTATTAGTATAAAATGTATATTTATCTAATTAGGAGGCTATTTCAAAAAGTGGGGCATCTATCCCGGTTTTACCCTACCTATAACATTTCGTATAACCTATAATAAGGAAATAATGATTTTTTCGGTTTCGGTTAAGAATGTAAAATAAGTTTCGTCATTATCAATTAGTTTCTAATAATTTTGTTAACAGATATAAGATTTTTGAAAAATATAATTAAATTTCAGCTACTACATCATCAACTTCTTTTTGCTTCATATCGTGAGCTCTTTTATTTCAAAAGTCTTAATGTTTTGAAGAGTCATTTATTGACAAGGCTTATTTAGACTCCGTCTAAATCCGAAACATTTATTTTGGATTCGGTTACGGATACGGATAGTTTTTTTATTTCGGATATCCGATAGTCACGGTTTCAAAGGTCCATAATATTCTAACTGTGTGTGTCAGTATGCATCATGTATCTTTTTCAATAGGGTCCGTTTTTAGTAACGTATCTAGAAACTTACCTATGGTATAGTTTTGTAGAAACGTAATTTGTACTGTATTAAGTGATTATACTATATATACTATATACTATATATTATATAGTAGATAATACGTAAATAAATTAGTCTTAGTAATTAAAGATTCGTAAACATTATTATTCAAAAAATTGTTCACTTTAAATGTTCCCTGTAAATAACTAGTAGCCCCATTAGCTATTTTTTTTTATGGAATAAGGGAGGCAAACGAGCAGAAGGTCCACCTGGTGTTAAGTGGTTACCTTCGCCCATAGACATCCACAACATTAAAGTTATGGATGCGTTGCCAGCCTTGGGGATATAGGACAGAAGGAGGGAGGAAGGATGGGAATGGTAGGAATAGGGAGAGCTGGCTTACGTGCCATCGAACCGGAACACATCATCAGATGTTTGGCGGTTCGTCTTTGACACGATAGTGGTCGCGAGCCAGTCGGAGAGCGAATCTCCTACCACCAAGTTACTGGGTTACCCGCCTTTTACGGGACGCTACCCAGCGGCGGGGGGAATTGTATTCTTAACCCGTCCCCCCACGGGTATTTGACCACGAGTTGCTTTAGCAACATGTATGCCATTAAATTTAGAAGTAGTGTTCGTTTTTTCTTTTACTATAGGTACCTAATTTCAAACATCTGCTTGTATAATTTCCGTAACAAGGTGTCCCAAAGTTTTTCCTTCATATATTAATGTAATGATTCTTATTTTTTCTTGGCTGCCCACTAAAGAAATATGACTGAAGTAAAAGTAGAATTCTTGAGTATATATACAGTATATCCAATCGATTTGTTTTGTTATATTCGTATTCAGTTTTTGTTAGACATAGTTCTAGCTGAACTAAACATTCAATTACTATCACCTAATGTTGCTAATACATTAGGCATGAATTAAATCGCATTTTCGTTGAGTTATCATTAGGTATATATTTTTATCTATTTACCTCTTATTTATTCCAATACTTTATTACACTGACAGCAATACAAAAATGAACAGAAAGAAATAAAATAAAACTCCATTATCTTCTTCAACCTCAGGAACTATAGGAGATATCGTATATGCCGTATTAAGTGGGACTCCATATAGATGAGTACCATCTATAAGTTATACTCGTATGTCACTTCATCCTTCATTTTAGCTCATTATAAAACACTGCATATTTGTGGCTGAACCACAATACCACTTGTCTGGAATTATATATTTTTTTCTAATTTGCATAAAATATTTTTTTAGCTTCACGCTATATCCCGCACGCAGTGTAGGCAGAGGGAACCTAGTGTTAAGTCACTCCGTTCCCCACTTTCCGTCGAATTCGGAGAAATTGCGTGTTAAGTGGCGGGACTTAACGCCACGCTTTGCCTCGACACCAGAGCAAAGGAAATAGAAATATTCAATATTTTCACTGTCAGTGGGAATCGAACCCACAACCAGTCGCGTTTACAGTCACACTTACGTGCCCCTGCGCCACGACCGGCCACACAAATATTTTATTAATTTACATAAAGTACAAAAAGAACTTTTTTACGTAACATAAAACGAATAGTACATTTTTTATATACGTTCTCACCTCTATTCTTTACAAGTTAAAGTTAATTAAGTTATAACCTGCTTTCTATTCATACTGTAAAGCTTTCAACGTTACTTTCAAGTCTAGGTAAAAAGCAATTTCCTCGGTGGGAAATTAGGAATTCCTTCACAAAGGCCAAACAACTGTTTACTAAGTAACTTTTGTACTAATTTCCATTATTAAACGCTAAGGGCGGTACAAAAGCCTTCATTTTCCATTTTTTGTGAAAAAAATACGATTATTTTCATTGCTACGTAAAGAATTGAAATCAATAGATTTTTGTTTATCGATTGTTCTTGGATTAGATTTGTATTATGTATATATTTTTTATAATTATATATTTATTTTATTATGCTAATTTAATTTATTAATACTCATTTGTTTTAATTTTGTGTATCCATCGGGCGAACTGTCACAGTGTTTACGTATAGCTCCGCGATGATTGTCGGTTCAATTCTCACTCTCAGGAGTGATCATATTTTTATTATTTATATGTCATTTCCACACTTAACGCCTGGAATTAGGGTGAAAATTGGAGAATAAAGTGCCACTAGACTATTTCTGACTACCTTGCTTATTGCTATACCATACGGGAAAAGCTGTAAAGATCAAAATAATGTATTTGTACTTATCATCATGTGCCTTGCATTTTAGATTCATTTTTTCTTTTTATTAATATAATATGTTTTGTTTATTTATTATATAAAACTGCTTATTTATGTCTCAGAATTAACAATATCCACACGAGTGTCTTTGGACAAAGCTAGTTGTATTTCGTTATATAAACAACTAATTTGCTAAACGCAATTAATCAAAAGCAAAAAGGAAGCTCATGCTCGTACACGTGTAATTATTATGCACATTAATTAACAGTGCCCCAGAGGTTGTTACCACATAAATTATTCAGTAAGGTCCCCGGCACGCAACGCCTCATTCGAACTACACGATAAATTACCTACGTATATACTTGTATGCTTATATATTCGCATGGTTATATATTATGTATTTCTTTCTTCTTCCTTGTTGGTCCGTATGTAAAAATAATCACTTTGTATTGACTAATATTTTATTACACTTATATCATAATAAAAATAACAATAAAAACGAATTGTAATAATGGTTATAATATCATGATAGAAAATGAAACGATTTTTAATGCCTTTTTTATTTTGATTTCAATCGACTTGTTTTTTTAGTACAATATCATTTTTTAATTTTTCAATTTTAATTTCTATACCTATATAAAATTAAAATTCTAAATTTGACAACTGTTGTTAAGTAATGCACTTAGAATATATTTACTTGTATTTAAAATGAATACAGAAAATAAAACATTATTATTTGTTCACAGCGAATGGGAGCTTTCAACCTGGTATGGAGCCAAAACGACAGCGGACGGCGTACACTAGGCACCAAATATTAGAGTTGGAGAAAGAATTTCATTACAATCGGTACCTTACTAGAAGAAGACGAATAGAAATAGCTCACACTCTAGTCCTGTCAGAGAGACAAATAAAAATTTGGTTCCAAAACAGACGGATGAAATGGAAAAAGGACAATAAACTACCGAATACCAAAAATGTGAGAAGAAAAACAAATCCGGCCGGCGTCACCACGACCACCAGTAAGGGAGCCACACCAAAGAGTAGATCAAATAAGAACACAAACAACAACGATAAGAAGAAATCTAACAACAATGGCCGACCAGATAGTATAGAGAATGTAACTGATAATATAATGAATGAGCTGCATTGTGTTGGTGCTCAACAGAACATGTCCCATGATCCTGCGATTAGCCCGATGTCTCATCCAGGCAACCAAATGAATCCTGGACATCCGATGACGGCACACCATTTGCATATGATGGGCATGCATGCCAGCATGGACCCAGCCCTGGTCGCTAGCTTGTCAGCCCACGGATCGCCAATTGGCAATGCATGTGGCACCGGCATCACCGGTAATCCACCGGTCATAAAATCAGACTATGGTCTCACCGCCTTATAATCTTTAGAATAAAGGAGATGCTATATTTTCATTGAACTCTCATTTAACTCACCATTCCTTCGTGTTAATAACGTGTAATAAAGTGATGATTACTATAACTAATATAAGTTAAGTGTAAGTAACTAGTGTGTATAACAGTCATAATTGGATGTTTGGATAATTAAGTGGAAAACTTTACAATGTCAAAAGTGTGATTATTTTAGGGTAGGCATAGATACCGAGTGTTGGGTTTGTACTTTTTACTTTAAGTCATTGTCGCGAAATATTGCTTATTGTAATCTTATTGAAAAATATATATGTTAACAAGTCAGTTACCAGTTACAGGGCTATGTCCAAAACTTTAAAGGGATTTTAAATATTACCTTACAAGTCTATCATCTGTATTTACTTTATGAAATGGACTGAGACGCTTTAGCTTAGTAAATAAGTAAGTCTCTAATTGTATTATGTTCTATTTATATTTTATTAACGATAATTGAAATTATTTATGAATTTACTAACAATGGAAATTCTGAAAAATTTAAAAATGTCTGTATCGTAAATATTATACTAATAATACGAAATCTTGAGAAAAAATACATATTTTGTATGGTCTAAGTGAATTGTAAAATTAAATGAATGTACAGATACATACACAATTAAATACATACTTATACATATATATATATTTGAAAAACTATGTAGATATATCAGTGTACTCCTTTATTAACTAGACCTCTTCTCGTATTATGAAAGATCACCAAAATTACTTCTCATTATGTAATTTACTATTATTTCTGCTATTCTGTGTTTTTTTTTATAAAATCTCTACTAGAATATTTTGCTATAACGATTCCTTGTATAATAATGATTAAAACAGTGTTGATATTAGTTTTTCGTTCTTAAATGTTGTTATTAATATTATTGCCTTTATAATGTAACATAATAATAAGATTTGGAGTCACTTGCCTGTATTAAGCATCAAGCTTTAATTCTTAATTTTGTAAATGTGTATTTTTAAGCCTTAAAACCTTCTTTTTGTTACTTTCACCATTTTTTGTATTTTATACAACTATACTCTATAATATGTAACTACAATGTGATTTAGGCAATGACTTAGGATTAAGTACAAAATAAATATAATTTTAAATGGAAATTGTTTTGTAACTAAAATAGGAAAAAAATGTGAATATAAAACCAATAAAATGTAGTATAATTATAAATTATTTATTATTTTTATTTAAAACCTCCTTAATTTATATATTTATTACATAAGTAAGAAATATCGATACCAAAGTGATTAAACTAATATTTTTTCAGTTATATACAGATAGCTAGAATACTTTGTTATATCTAGTAATACCTCTGTTATATATTTTTAAAAATTCAAATATAACTAAAAAAATGTATCGAGTATAATACTAAATAACGATCACGATTTCTAAAATTCACTTGGAATATTAGTTCGATTAAAAGACATCATCACAAGACATTTTTTTATACTACATCTACTATTTTTTCGCTACTTTTTTACATACTGTTAACAAGTATGATTTGGCCCGCCAAAAAATATCAAAATTTAAGGTAGGCCAGTTTCTAAAAAGGCTTCTTTCACATGTTGTACTTCTGATGAGTCCTTGTTACTTCTGATATTAATGTAAAATACATTTATAAGCTATACTCATGTGAAAGAAACAGGTATACCACTACTTAAGTGTTTTTTGGCTGTACTTATTTTCCACACGTAGCGTAGCAGCAGAGATCATTCAGAAATGTTAAGACACTTGATTCCGTGGAGGACGATCAGGGATGCTTAATATACAAATATGTCTGTCTGCCTGTCAAGCAGCGAAACTGAACGTCGCGTTTTGTCTTACCACGGCGAGGTCGTACAAGTAATTCATCACGAGCAGATATCAAACCTACAACTTTCGAGCTTGCGATCAAGCCCTGACCGCTATACTTTGATTGTCCCAACGCATGTAACGTTTTATAATGAGTTTTATCTAGTGCAATAGCTAAAAGCATCCTTTGCGCTTGAACGACCATTCGTATATCATATCACAACCTTGCGCCATTCGTATCGAATGAAATGAAAGCAAAAATCGTAATGTATTCGTTCAATGTGAAGTCATCAATCAACGTCGTGGGCTTATTGTGTGGCCGGCACGCAACGCATCTACTCGCGCCTTACACGGGCCTTGACGCGTACTTTTATCATTTCGATACAAAGCCAATGCTGAGATTCTGTTTTGTTTGGAATAAGATCAGCGTGTTTTTTTATGTTTTCTATGTATGTTGTAGATTATACTTTCTGGCTTTCTGTTTTATCATATTAAAAGGATTAGTTATCATAAACATATATAGGGCTTATATTTATTTATACGTGTATACATATTGTGAGGCCTTTCTGGCCTAGTAAAGTAGATCTGGGTTCAATTCCCACTCGGAAAAAATATTATATAAGAACGATTTCGGGTGTAGATGAAACCGAAGTGTTTTAACATTCGGTTATTCCTGGGACTCTCTTTGAATACCTTGCTATTCGGGTAAAAGCGTGAAGTTGCTATATGTAGAAGGATACTTTTTGAAGATATTTTTCTTTACTCATATGTCATTGTAAATGTATCATAGAAAATCGTGTATTCGCCAAAAACCTCGTAAACAGATGTTCCAGATGAATGTTTTTGGATATCAATAATTGCCTATTTTTATATCCCTTTGTTGTAATAGCTGATACATTACAGTTTCTGTCAGAGAATTTAGTGTCAAGATACCGTTCTCTATGTTTTTAAGCTTCTAGCTGTATCCCTTCATATCTCTTCCTTTTCTATCCATGCACTAAGCAGGGTAGGCAGAGGGAACCTAACGTTAAAACACTATATTCCCCACTTACACATTCCGCTGAATTATGAAGATTACGTGTGAAGTGGCGGAGCTTAACGCCGTGCTTTACCTCAAAACCAGAGCGGAGAAAAAGGAAATATCAAATATTTCCACTACTCGAGTGGAAATGAAAAGCACAAACAGTCGCCTTTACAGTTACGTTTTGTGTCCCAGCACCACGACTGGACTCTCCACTTTTTGTCAGAAATTTAAATATTGCGAGTTAAGTGGCAGAACTTAACGCCGCGCTTTATCTTAGGAACCAGATCGGAGAAATGAAAATAGTATATATTCATTTCCCTGTGTGAAAATCGACCTATAACTATCGCGCTTATAGGCAGGCGTTGGCACACTGCATCATGGTCTCTGTTTCTGGATGTCTACAAATGTACGATGTTAGTAGTATATTTTGTGTGTATATGTCTAAGTATACGATACACCTGTATGTCACAGTATAAGATTACTTGTTACAATCCATGTTATATAGTCATAGGTACAATCATTAAATATTTTTTTCAATATTTGAAATATAAATTATAATTTAACGGACTTTTGGACTTCCTTCGCGTTATCGGCAAATCCGATAGCGCGAAGGAAGTCCAAAAGTCCGTCGCTTTATTTTAATGATCTCGTAGATAGGAGAAGATTTTAAAGTTGAATTTTAATCTTGTTTTTTTTATTTGAACTTTGTATATTTCAAATTTGGTTCTAAATATCATTATAAAAACAATACTATTAATATTCTGAATAAATTATGTCTTTTAAAAAAATATTTTAAAAAAATATACAATAATTTATGATATGATTAATTAAATTACAACAGAAACTTCAAATCGTTATCCTTAAATAGCCTACATAATTGAAAATAAGCATTAAATAAACTATAACAATGACTCAGCTCTATCAATCGCTAGTTTTCCTTATTTTACAATTTAATCGCATTATGATATATGTAAGTATTGAAAAAGGCTTGGCAAAACTTGCAAAAACTAAACGGCCCGTTCATTTGCTTCACTTTAATAATATAAAAGGATTGTCAAGAAGTTCTTTCAACAATAATACCTCTAATGTTTTGTGCATCGGCGCGTCAAAGAGGTAACAATTCTAAGACCTTGACTTCGTAAACAAAGAGTTTTTTAAAGAAATTTGTATGCAAATAACAGGATTAGGCTACTGTCGCCGTTTGACGGATTTATTACAATTAGTTTTTGTTTATTTTGTTGTAGCATATGCCTCTAGGGATCTTATTGTAAGTACCGTTACCGGTAGCCATCGTTTTTGCTAATCATTTTAGTATTGTAACGCCACCGTCGCACATTTCTCATATAGAATGCCTGGAATTTATGGTTTTGGGGTCATATCCCAGTAATAATAATATGTATGACTACGTTGTAGGTTTTATATCTAGATTGATAAAGTGCAGCGTTGATATCCGCATTTTGTACTGCATGTCTCTAAACTAGAAGATGAAGAACCTAAGACAAAGTGCAGCGTTAAACTCTGCCACTTGGTGGTGAAAAGTACATAACGTAGTATCTTGATACTAGATTCTCACTAATTACCTTGCTATGCCTAAGAAAACGTGAAGCAACTTAAGCTTTTTTATTTAAAATAGTTAAGGAAGATTTATTGAAAATACTCTTAATTATTCTATAATATCTAGGTGTATTCTTATAAAGTCAACAATAAATGTACATGATTGATGCACTAAACATTATTTACTTGATAGGTCTCGAGTATTCCATCAAACTTATCAGACACATTAAGATATGATGTCAGCGAGCATTGTCGTTATGTCTAGATATTGTTATATCTACAATAATCTAATGACTATACGTGAACGTTTTCTGTAAAACATGATTATAATATTAGAACTTAGTAGTTTTTGCACTTCAATAGTATAAAAACGTTCCGGTGAATTATCTTAAAGTGAGCAAGAAATTATATAGTTATTTTAAAATAATGTTCGGTTGATAAACTTACGTTATAAGTATGTACAGCTAAGTATACCTATTAATAAAAATATTTTAAGTTATTTTAGCCTAAAATAAAATTGTATGAGAAATTTTTTGAATTTTTAATGTAAGAAGGAGCAAGAGAAGTAAAAATTGAAATCTAAGCCGATATGATACATCAAAGTTACATTTTAAAATATATAGTTATTCTTACCTTAATAGGGTTAAAGAAAAAGTATCATTCATTTTGCTACCTAACACAGAAGTCAGAAGGTATCCAGGGTTAAGAGACTATTCTACGCTTTATTCCCAAATAGAGAGAATGATTAAGTAAATAATATTTAAGATTTTTGTACAACTTTTTTTGTTATAGTGAACCTCCAGTATTTTTTAATGTTAAAAATAAAGCTAAAGACTATTAAGTATTAACTTACGGGCCATACTTACGGTCCTTTTAATGTATTTCTATATTAAAACCAAGTTATTGCCAGTATACTATATTATAATATAACGATACGATAACCATACAGTCTGAATCTACAAAAATAAAAAGAATATTTCTCAAAATCAATAACAGTATTTCTTATTCCCCATCTCGGATACCTATGGGATAACAGTGTATAAGTTCTGAAACAATGGAGCGGTAAGTAAAAGGGCCTGTTGGCTATTTGGCAGGTGAGTCCCGAGCGACGCTGGGACCTCTGGGGAATGCTTAGGAAGTGTTGCGGTGTGATGACTTGCAGAACATATCTTAGATAGCGGTATGTTTTGAAAAATTCTTCTGAGGTAAACTATACGTTGGGATTTCTAAATTTAGGGCTAATTATAAAAAAAACTATTAAGTTTTAAGTATGAGTAACTTTTAACAAAATATTGTTTTTTTTTTTGTTTTACTTGACGACGTTTCTAACAGTTTATGATGTCGGTCTATACACCAGTACCAATATATATACTGTTATCATACTGATTACTAAGCCAGTGTAGTGATATTGAACACAAGTAGATATTACTTTATTATAAGAAATTAGTATTATAATACTTATACTTACTAACTATTTTCATTAGAAAATGTTGCTAAAGTTGTTGGGGCCAGTCGTGGCGCAGAGGCACAAAGTGTGGCTGTAAAGCGACTGGTTGTGGGTTCGTTTCCCACTCGAGGAGTGGATATTTAATATTTCCATTGTCTCACTGACTCTGGTGTCAAGGCAAAGCGCGGTGTTAAGTTCCGCCACTTAACACCCAATGCCTCCAAATTCGCCGGAAAGTGGGGAACGGAGTGTCTTAACACTAGATTCCTTCTGCCTACCCTGCTGTATGCCGTATACAGCGTGAACTATTCGGATAAGATATTTGATGTCATGATTCTTATTCTGTAGCGAAGTTTTGTTTTATCTTTTTGTACCTTATTCATAATTATAAATGGTCAAATCTTTAATTAGTTTATTTGCATTGTGGATAGTCTATCAGAGTATCTCGACAATAGTTTCTCTCTGGCTACTATGCTATATGGCAAAAAAGGGTGAATTTGTTTTATTAGATCATTATAGCAAAGATTTATAAAGTTTAAATTTCTAGAGCTGTTTGAAATTGCCTAAAATATGTTAATATTTTCATTAATATATGTTCATACAATGACAACTAATTTATTATGCGCGTCTAGTTTTCATAAAAAGCGGAAAAATATATGAACACCTTAGAAGCCTTATTATTTGAGTTTTGTTTATATTTTATTATTTAATACAAAAAAATAAGAAGTACATACTTTATTTTCAATTACTCTTAACGTTATAGTTTGAGACTCCAAAGGAAGTAGTAGCAGCCTCTGGAAAGCGGCAAATTTCAATATATCGTTCGAGTTATCCCCTCAAGCAAATTTTGGGTGCTGTAAGTGATAAGCGATAGCGTTATTATATTTTTCTATTATTATTTTTTTTTCGCTTGGTCAGATATAAACATAGTTTAGTTTAAAGAGATAATGCATGAAGAATAGTACAACTAAAATCTTTATCTAAGCAAACAGGACAGCATAAAAAAATATATTGGTTATTATAAGGATCCACGGAAATTATAACAACATTAATTGTATTTAAATTTAACACTAACTAATTAATTATTGTTTTTGTATTATATGTAATGTAATTATTTTCTAACTTTCTATCCCTCGGTTGATACTGTGATTACATATAAAGCTGTTGCTAAATTATTGCAACATATTTATGATTATAAAAGAAATGAGCTAAACTTAATATCTGATAATATAGTTCGTGTGTTAGCATATATTTGTTAGCAAGTAAAAAACAAGAACAACGCTTAACTAGTTAAATACTGTCTATTCTAAGGAAAGTATGGCCAAATCACGTAATATTTTTCAATTTGGACCAAGCCACTTTTACTTGGGGCAAGTAACGTCGTCAGAAACTTGTAATCCGAGCTAGAGTCGATCTTAGTACTGCAAACGTACGTGAGATGACGAAGAGAGAGGAGGGTCGTGAAGTAGATTTTTATGTTTCGATTAGGAATAGGGAATATAAATTGGATTATTTTTTTCTTTTGATATTATATGTTACATTTTGACTTCAACAACAAAATTGTGGTTAATTATATAGCAAAAAATAAATTATAACTTAGTTATAATTTGTCTGTAATCATGTTCTCGTATGACATATATTTAAATTATTTTTATTAATTTTCTTGATTACCTGATGTTCGTGGTTGTGGATTCGAATTCCACTCGAGGAGTGAAAATATTTAATATTTTCATTTCCTTCGCTCTGGTGTCAAGGCAAAGCGCGGCGTTAAGTTCCGCCACTTAACACGCAATGCCTCCAAATTTGGTGGAAACTGGGGAACGGAGTGTCTTAACACAAGGTTCTCTCTGCCTACCCTGCTGTGTGCGGGATCATGCTGTACATGAAGCTAACATACATAACATACATACATGTAGACCTTCTATTTCCACTTTCTACTCGAAATCGAGATACTGTGTTTGTACTGGGGGACCTCACTTTGTCTTCTCATCAGGGTGGAGAAATGAAAATAATTTAAATATATGGATACATAAAGTATCAATGGGAATGTCTGTGTGTTTGTCTGTCACGCTTTCACGGCTAATCTACCGGTCCGATTTGAATGAAATTTAGAATGAAAGTAGTAATAGTGACTGGGTCTAACATAGGCTACTTATTTTTTCAAAAATCAACATCTATAGGGTTGAAATAGGGGATGAAAGTTTATATGATAAATCGAAGCCGCTTGACCAATTGTAATGAATTTTGGCATAAATATAGTTGATAATCTAAGCTTTAACATAGGCTACTTTATTTATTAAAAATGCGCCCCCGACGGTTGCAATATGACGAAATACTTCACGCGGCGAAGCCGTGAGCGGGCCGCTAGTGGGTACATAAAGTATCAAGATGCTTCGTTCTCATTTTAAATTCAGTCGATTCATTTGTGGAATCCAGTAAATTCTCTGTGAAGAAATTTCTTAAATTGGGAACCTGAACTCAACGCCACACTTTGACTAAAGCCAAAAAATAGAAATAATTTAAATATAATCAATTATTCCTTCTAGGGCACAACAGTAATGTTTGCAGACGAATGCTTTCCACTGCCGCCATTATGATTTGTTTTGTATGTCAAAAATATTAAATAATTCAAATGAATTGTTTTGTATGTCAAAAATGTTTATTTCGCATATATTTAATTTTAACTAAGTAACATTAAAATTAATTTTCTAGGTTTAAATTATGAGAAATAAATAAAAATATTAGTCAGTCATCAAACGCATACGTATTCTTAGTTATTGAATGAAGTTATAAAGATTTTAAAAATTCACCCAACTATAAAACATTCGTTTCGATTGCTCACCCTCGCTTATATAGTTATATACCAAATATCGGTATAGCTCATATCTTGCCGGTAGACAGTCGGGCTTTGTGCCCTTCTGTGGGGCTCGTGTGTTGATGTGTGTGTTGATTTCCCGACGCCGCCCGGTGCTTGTAGGGTTGGTATGTATATTATTTTAAATTTATTTATTTTATTTAATTAATATATTAAAATAAAATATTTAAATTATATTAAGTTTTATGTAAATGTTTTGTGTCTAATGAAAAATATAGATTATATTAAATAATTTTAAAATTCGATATAAAATACAAAAAAAATGTAGGCATTTTTAAACTATTAACATAATATTTTATGTTAAAATAATAAAGTATTATTTTATAAAATATTTATTATAATATAAATTCTTTGTATACAGAAAAAATATATTTTCAACCCTAAGCAGCTGTCATCTGTTTTATTCGGAGGGCACCCTCACATGCACACTAAGGGGTGCGCCCAGCGGCGTGGTGGGGTCTATTAAGTTCCTTTCTTTTCACTAAAATAATTTTAGGGGTTGGTTTTACTTCGATATTTTTCTAAGGGTCCTCAGCCGTGCTTCTGTTGAATGCGTTCGCCATGCAATTTGAGAAATGGCTGTTTTCATAGGGTGCATTAACTAGTAGTTGAGATGTCGGTGACAGTGTTAGGTAGAAATTCTGTTTTGTATATAGTATTAGTGTAGAGGCCAGTGGAGGCACAGAGGCAAATTGCTAATTACTGATTGCGAGTTCAATTCCCACTCGAGGATATATAATATTTCATTTTCTTGGCTCTGGTGTTAAGGCAAAGCACGGCGTCAATTATCACGTAATGCTTCCAGAATTCAGTGGAAAGTGGAGAACGGAGTGTCTTAACACTAAGTTCCCTCTACTTACCCTACTGTGCGGGGGATACTACGTAAAGCTAAACAAAAATAAAAAAATATAACATTCTATTGCATATTTCTTAAAGTATTTTAAAATTTTATTTCTTAAGTTATTTTTCAATATAACTACTTGTTCAATACACAATATGTATTTTGCATGCACATAACAAATTATAACATGTCCCTGTACATTTATGTTTATTTTAAATAAATGATGGATTTACGTGATCGAGCGATGACAGTATAACAGAGCGTCATTATGATATCACTTTTATGCTCAACTTTAGCCTGTGACTTTGCTTAAACCAAAGTCGTTTTTATATCTAATATAAATGATTTCAAACTTTATTTTGTTTGCTTATATTTTTTATTGGTTATACTAACTTTTGCTTTCTTTCTTGCGAAATTCCTCCTCAAATTAATTTTACCCAGAATGATCAGTTTTTGCGGTACTATCAAATAAGTACTGAAATAATTTAAAAATGACAAAAAACAATAACTGATCTCCAGCAACCAATGAAAGCTTAGCGTAGCGTCAAAACCAACTAAATATAATATTTCGAAGATTAAGAAAAACCGATAACATCGGGCAAGCTTTCGCTGAAATATTTTTAATCAAGGTTTTTACCTGCCTTTGCCGCGGGAACGAACCGACCTGTCAATCTCACAAATGGTAGATTAAAAACATCTTTACTTTTTTTAGCATAATACTACCTCCAATCATTGGACCAATATTCACCAACTCAGAATATCCACTAATATTTCAAGTTATGGTTAGTATTGGTTCGTTTGGGCCAACATTTAGAGGTAGCTTTAGGATCAAGGAATTATGTGTTGTTTGAAAAAAAAGAGAACGAATATGATTATATGGATACGTTAGATAAAATTTTGACGAAGGTTGACGGTGAGAAACTTTAAGTATGTATGCAGAGCTCTTTACCTGAATACGAGGCTATATTCTTAAGACATTATATAAATACTAGAGCTTGCAAAGTAAATAATACGCTTGGTAGATACAAAACAATTTCAAATGTTAATTTTACGTTGTATATATGTATATTCCTTACCTATATTCTAATAAAAAAAAACATATTTTCGTTCAAGCTGCTTCATGTAATAGAAACATCTGTTTGTAACAAGTTTATCGAGATCGTAATTAACAATAACTTTAAATTGTTATCTTAAATTTCCTAACGATACCTATTTATTTCGGCAACAACTAAACTGAACTTAAGGTACATTTTGTTTAAGGTATGTTTTATTCAAAAGCATGTTTAAATAAGCTTTTTAGTAACCAAGTATAGGCAGGTGTTCGAAATTCTGCTGAATCAGCCTAGTGCCACCGGTAGTTTGTGGTAGCGGATTCGTTCCTCCGATCACGATTTACATGTCAGTTGCGCCGCTTGATATCCGATTATGTGTACAACTTTTCCAACTATGCGAGTCATCGTTTGCGTATAATTCTTAGAAAATACGATTATTATAATATCGATTAAGTTGACATTCAAATGTAGGAACGAGTGTTATTGTAAATATATTTTTAAGTTCAAAATTGTATAAAAAATGATTTTTACTATTAGTAATTTTCACTACCATATACTTTCACAGTTTTAAAAATAACGTATCTTTATATATTCTATTATTTATTACTTTAATATTTATTTAAATAAATATTTTAACGGGTTAACTTTTCGATGAAATATCATATGGTGACTGGCTTGAATGGACCCATTCGACGGGCCCGTTATGAAGACGGACACGTCAATTTCAGCCAATAACTACTAATGTACAATGTAATATATACTGTAGGTAGTCACTGTATACGATGACTGTATTTGTTAATGTCACATGGAGTTTCCTATTCGAAATGTTCCAAAACAAAGAAGAATAAAAAAAGAAGGTAAGTTTAAATTAAATTCTGAAGCTTTAAATCTATCATTTTTTAAGTGTTATTCCACACTTAGGAAAATTGAAGTATATTCAATTGTGTTAATACTAGATATTATTTTTTCTCTATCAATTTTTTTATTAGATCCTAATCTGGCGTGGTTGGATTGCAACTGACTGTAATTGGGACAGTTATGGGTGCGATTCCCACAAGGGGAATTGATAATAATTTTTCCATTCCTCCACTCTGATACCTGACACAAAATGTGGCGATAAGTAAGTTCTGCCATTCAACACGGTGTCTAGATTTTAAACGGAAAATACAAAACAGAAACAAGACACATCTTGACATTAGACTCTCTCTGAATCTACTATGTGGAAAAAAACATGAACTATATTGTAAAAACTGTACATATTTTTTTTTTTTTATTGGATAAAGGAGGCAAACGAGCAGAAGGCCCACCTGGTGTTAAGTGGTTACCTTCGCCCATAGACATCCACAACATTAGAGTTATGGATGCGTTGCCAGCCTTGGGGATGTAGGACAGAAGGAGGGAGGAAGGATGGGAATGGTGGGAATAGGGAGAGCTGGCTTACATGCCATCGAACCGGAACACATCATGAGATGTTTGGCGGTTCGTCTTTGACACGATAGTGGTCGCGAGCCAGTCGGAGAACGAATCTCCTACCACCAAACTACTGGGTTACCCACCTTTTACGGGACGCTACCCAGCGGCGGGGGGGAATTGTATTCTTAACCCGTTCCCCCACGCTAAAAAGCCCATAACCCTATAAAGTCTTTATAAATAAGACCGTTCGTTACCTACACTGTAAAATATTTGTCTTGCCAAAGCCTTAACACTGTCGTGCCAAAATTAGACATTCGACTATTGCACACAGTATCACTAATTAACTTTAAAGAGAAGAATATGTCAACTAATAACTAGATTTACTTTTACGTCATTCGTAAAGATTAATACAAAGAACTTTTAAATCAATGAAGTCTTTATATAAGATTATCCCTCATAACTTGTGCATTTTCTTTTTAAAAGTCACGCTAAAGTATTTGTCTTCATTTGGTTGACGTCTCAATATTGGCTGGTGTTGGTAACACAGGACATAGCAATAAAGCACTTGAACTTGTAATTGAAATGAGGAAATCTGATATTGCAAATTGTTTCGAACAGCTAAATGAATAATAATTAAAAATGGCAGATCAAAATTTGGAAATTATGACTGACACTGACTGACTCACACTGTCTTGTATAATTTTTAATGGGTTAGCTTACTACTTATAGAATGTGAATGAAAAATCTGTGGCACCGAATAACTCGAGCAAAATGATTATATTGGAATACAAATTTCTTATTTTTGCTTTTTTCATTTATAATGTTAGTTTTTGTCGTTTAGGATATAGCGTCTTAATAAAAGAATATTAGTGGTTTGTTATTCATTTTACTCTGCTTTTCACAACACATTCTTGAAAGTGACAACTACTGTAGATACATTATTCGAATATTCACAAATTAATATTAATCTAAAATAATAACTGGACAAATTCAAAATATGAGAGCAAAGCAAGCTATACATATTTTCGTATACATTTTCGAATTGAAGTTTCACTATATATTGATAAGTGATGATAGAACCACATCTGTCACACGTAAAAAACCATAGCACGTGCTCATATGCAGCGTCATCGGGCAGTCATTACCAGGGGTCAACGGCCCACTGATCACCTCCACGCCCTGTCGTTCATCATTAGCCTAGGTTAGGATGTTTGTAAACAACTTGATAACCGCGAGTAGGTCAGTTTGCTAAATATATGCAAAAAATACAAGAAATACCTTTTTTTATCCTGCAAGAGAAAAATATTTTTTATTATTTTCATTTATTTTATTATTTACATTAGAATTATTGTACTCTTTCCCTTAATAAATATATAAACTGGAGCGGAAATAGATACCCAGTATTTAATTTAATTGCTATCCCTTTAAAACTGAAATACAAGCATTTTTCGCTACAACTACTCATGACAGAAAAATGTAATAAATCAATCAACGAACCGAAAACATGTGTCCAAAATGAAATTTATTACCTGTCATTATCATATCACAATTCGACTAATCAATTAAAGTGTATTTTCAAAAATCTGTTAAACGTATAATAACTATTGAAAAACATTTCAAAGACTTCTAATATTAGTGCTGAGAAGCTTAGAACCAACATATTTCTATTATATTCAATGCATACTAATTTATAAGATAATTTAAATTTCTGTGCACTGAATATAATACATATAATACAAGAGGCCGTTATTGCTTAGTGGTACAACGTCTGAGTGTAACAGGATGGTTGTGGGTTCAATTCCCACTCGAGGGAATGATTTTGTATTTAAATTTTTATTTCCTTGCTCTCGTACCAAAGACAAGCCGCGGCGTGGAGCTCCGCCACTCAAAACGTAACGTCTCGATTTCAGGCAAAAAATGGAAAAGTGGACTGTGAGAAAAAGCGAAAAGCCACTTTTTTTTTAATATAGTGCTGAGAAGTTTAGGAACATGGATCCCTATTATATCCCCTGCATAGTAATTTATGCTGTTTATCATCTGCTTGAACTGTCAAAATAGCATGTAGATAATGTTTGAAATTAATTTTAGTGCTTGCTGCATGTACTCGGTGCGCGGATCGACAGTCAATAAATCAAAAACGTTCCTTACGTGGCCAAGTACACGATTCTGCATCAGGATTTATCGAAGCGGCTTGGTGCCTCACGATCTATGTAGCTTTTGTTTTATAAATTGCCTTATTTTAAATGATCTCGTATAGCTGATCTAGTTATGTGAAATGAAATGGAAAAAATAATGGTGTTAACACGATTTAATTAATGTCTTTTAACGAATATTTATTAGTGGCTCAAAGTTAATAATAACTAATTTGCGGCATATACACAAGTTTCTTTTTTTAAATATATCTTACAGATCCGGTTTTTACTACTGGCTGTTATTAGGAAGTTTATTACGCTTTGAGAAAAACTTTTTTATTCAATATATGAAATAAATACCAGCCAGGCCGGTCGTCACACAGGGGCACATATGTATGTGTGATGGTAAACGCGATTGGTTTTGAATTCGATTCCCACTCGAGGAGTGGAAATATTAAATATTTCCATTTTGTTTGTCGACACCAGATGTCGAGGCAAAGTGCAGCGTTAAGTTCCGCAAAATTTAGCGGAAAGTGGCGAATGGAGTGTCTTAACACTAGGTTCAATCTGCCTACCCTACTGTGAGCGGGATACAGCGTGAAGCTATAAAAAAAGTGAAATAAATACGCTGTTCAAAGGTATTAATATCATTACCATAAAATTGTTTATATTTTATATACTTTTCATCGCATTGCAAGTTCATATAGTGGAGTAGTGTAATAACTTACGCATGAGCTGCGCACGCGACGGCAGCTTTGATCTCAGTTACAATCGTTTGTAATTGATGATAGCGACTGATACCGATCCGTTGCGTGTATGACATCATACATGCACATGTACCTTAATATATATATATGTCAATTTTCTAAATTGTTACATACTTTTGAAATTGTGAAATTAATGTGACGCTGGTTGGAGAATTTATATAAGACTATTTGGTATAGTTGGTTTTCTTTGTGATCAGTAATATACTGGAAAGTCGTGGCCAGTCGTGGCGCAGTGGCGCAAAGTGTGACTGTAAAGCGACTGATTATGGGTTCTATTCCCACTCGAGGAGAGGAAATATATAAAATATTTCCATTTTCTTCGCTCTGGTGTCAAGGTAAAGCCCAGCGTTAAGTTCCGCCACTTAATACACAACGCCTCTGAAATCAGCGAAAAGTAGGGAACGGAATACCTTTATACAATATTCCCTCAGCCTACCCTGCTGTGTGAAAATAAATACATTCAATATGTTTTTATATACATATTCCTTAAAGACATATTTTAGTTAAATAATTGCAATTAATATGTTTTCACATAAAATAATAACTAAAATGGACAGCTGTGTGTGTGAATTTATTTTAATTATATAAATCTAGGTATATATTTGGTAGGCGGGTAAACTCTTCCACAAAAACCTCTACGATTTTCTTCAAACATGGCTGCCGCCACGTAATATGTTTGGGATTGTGATAAAAACTGAAAGTCGCTAATATTTATTAATGTTAATCAATATGATAATCTATAACTATATTGATTTACAAATATTACCATTTTTGAATACATATTCATACATATATATGATGATTACTTTCAAGTAAAAAGAAGTCATTGCGTGTTTCGTAGATATAGACAAAAGATCGAGGAAACGATTTAAAAATGGTATTCAGAACTATAAAGACTGTGTTAAGTCTAAATAAGGCTTAAGAGGAAAGCAGTAAAACAATATTTATTTAAGAAATTCATGATTTTAATTGCCTAGAGTATCCTCTCATCTTAATTAACTTTATTAAACTGTACTTTGGGCCAGTTGGGGCACACCAGTCATAACGTAAACGACTGGTTGTGAGTGCGATTCCCACTCGAGGAGTGGAATTATTAAATATTTCCATATCCTTCGCTCTCGTATCAGAGGCAAAGTGCGGCGTTAAGTTCCGCCACTTAAACAATTTCTAAGAAGTATTCATGAAATAATTTCAAATAATTAACTGCTATTAGTCAATAAAAACATTTTAATTATTTGAATTCTATCTTTCGGTTGTTATAAGTAAGCAGTCATAATAATGTAATTATTCATATCCGCTTCATTCTCGTTAATTACATTTTTCTCTATTAGTTTTTCTCTTTTTTCCTTTCTTTTACTTATTGAGCACAGAAAGAAATTAACAGAAAGTGTATCGGTAATATTTTATACATACATATATTGAGACACGTCTGTTATAATTTTTTTTCAGGGTTGTCAGAGAGAAGAGAGAACCTTGGCACTCCTTTATTTATTTTGCGTCTGCAATCGAGACACTGTGCTGAGTGGCGGAACTAAACGTCGCGCTTTGTCTTAGGTGTCAGAATCAATTAACGTCGTCACGATGGCCTTAGACTGTTTTATCTGTTTCTTCATATTCACGAAATATTCTAATAACTTACAATTGTAGCTACGTAAATCATATTATTTAGGAAAGTTGTTCTAATGATAATTCACTTATGAATTTTATAAGCAATTAGAAGAAAAATATTTTCTAACGACAAAAATATATTTCGTATAGGTAATATTATATTATATATATTCCTTATTTAATTAGAACGTCATGAACGTCAGAACTAACTAACGTCGATGGCCTTAGACTGTTTTATCTGTTTCTTCATATTCACGAAATTTTATAATAACTATAATACAATTATAATATAATATAATATAATTATACTATAATATAATACAATAATACTGTAATATAATACATACTATATTATGAATATATATTTCTTATGAATTGCGTAGCTATACGCAATTCATAAGAATTTACAAGACTTTGTAAAATGTCTACAGAAGTAATACCTGTAGTTATAGGAGTTACTGGAATAATTGTCGCTAAGAGCATACATAGATACGTATATAAACTGGACGCCAACATAAATGTACACATAATACAAAAGCAAGCCGCCATACATACAGTTACAATTTTAAGTAAAGTTTAAGGGGACTCAGTTTTCGTTTGTTAAGGGAAATCCGAATCTATTTTTCCCTGAGGGTCTCAGGGTGGAGGTAAGGAATTAACCGGACTTAATCCGTGATGAAAACTCTTTTTCAACAAACAATTGCGTAGATATACGCGAATCATATCGCATTTAGGGAAGTTATCCTAATGATATGATTCATTTATGAATTTTATAAGCAATTAAAAGCAAAAGAGTTTCTAACGACAAAAAATGTATTTGGTATACTAATCTTATACGTATATTATATACTAAAGTCCCTAATTTAATATTCATTTCAAATTGAAGGTCAAAGAATAATTTTCTTAATTGTAAATCTAACTAAATCATAAAATGATTGACGTATCTATTCAAAATCAGTTCGTAAGGTTGTAATTTTGTATGAATTCTATTAGGCGCTATAATTGCGTTTATATTAACTTAGGCCGTTATTGGCAAGGGCTAATATCCTATATTGACTATGTAAATGATAGTTTTATACAAAGTAATGATAGCTTTATAGCAAAGCGTAGTAAAAACATGTCATTTTCAATTTTCCTTCGTAATATTCGTAATGGTAGAGTAATGAAGTCATAGCGGCGTCATCAGCGTAATGGATAAACGCTTTTAAAAGTTAATCGATCTTCACTTGATCACAGTTTTTTTTATTTTACTGTAATCTAAACTTATTGTTATATGTAATTGACTAACATATGTATAGAATAAAAGTTTTCTTGATACACTTAGTACCTAATTGATTTTGTAGCTCATTCGACTTTTATCCTTGCGTTATTTTAAGAGTTCATAATATTCTTTTACATAGAAATGTAATATATATCATAAGAAGATGGAAATTTTTGGACATATATATCAATGTACGACATAAATGTCAATGCAAATGGTTTTAAATTATTTTATAAAAGCGATTATAAAAAAAATATGAATTTAAAATTACGCCACAAAAATGATTTTACTTTTCGTCTACTTCGTGTTTCGTCTATTTCTGACTGATTCGGCTACTTTTATAATCTGCTCTGAGAATTCTCACAATACACCTTTAAGTTGAATACGCCTTTAAGTTTCATAACTAGTGGTATCGATATAATGTTAAAGAATTCTACATATTTTCGTTTCAGTTACCGATTCATATTTTTTTTTTTTGAAAATATACGTATTTGTATCTATTAATTTTTATCACTGACGATTTATAATTTATGGAAAATTGTAGAAGATTTTTTATGTAATATATTGTTTTGAAAGTCGACATTGTATTTTAAAATTATAATCATTTATTTACACACCAAGAACATGTTTAAAATTAAAATAATAGAGTAATTATATAGTACGACTATCTTACGACAGGCACGAAAAGGACGGAATTTTTATTAGTTTTGTAGGATATCTGTCGTGCTAGGTACAGCCGCAAATGAAAATACTATTGTTTAGTATTCAAAATGAATCTATCTGTCGTGTTGTGGGCTCGCTGCGACAGAACCGAAAGTCGAGCGCCAAAAATGTAATAGCTGTCACTGGCTATGATTAATGCAATTAATTCCACAATGGTAACAATACTTTGTTGTACATTTTTTGCTCAAAGTTATGGTAAAGCATTTTGAAATATAATTAATATCATGAAATATCAATATTACAAATTTTTGTTATTTAAGGCGTATGAGAAATATTATTTAATTTATTAGAATAATTTAACATGTATATTTGAACAATATTAATGTTAAACATGTTAATACATTTTAGCTAGTGAATTATCACTAGCTAATATAAAGCCCTAAACACAAACGTAAAGTAAATAAGTCTAGAATATATGTTTTAACAACGATATTGTAAGAAATTCTTGCCATAAGTGTACTTTAATATAAGAAATGTTTATCGTCAAACTGTTCAAAGTTAATAATAATATAAATATTTTCCAAAGTATCTAAAATTATCTCTAAATTTATACTAATTTATACACATTAATTTAAAACGTCACATCTAAAAATATTCCCCAGTTTATACTTCAAATGGCCGACAGTGTAACCCGATAGATCGGTTCGTTGGATAGATTTCATAAATAACGTGTAGAATTTTTGTACATAGATTTATTACGTTCGCCGGCGAAAATGGTGGGAGATTGTTTTTCAATTTAACCGGCGGACTCCTGCTGTTTGACATGCCGCCCGGCGAGCGGCACCAAAGCACGGGATTGGTAAACGCATTGTATCAGAATACAACGCTTATACCGTACCCTTGTTTTAGGTATAAATTAAAAGTTTTAAATTAATTATTAATTTACCTGAAGATTTTACAATGTTTTCAGGGTTACAACATTTTAAAAGCTATTTAGAGATATGTGTGTGAGAGTGGAGACAGAAATGTCTTGATACAGGTTTATGTTTGAATATTCTGCTGTACAGGAAAAAGCAAGAAGACGCTTTTTTGGTGTGAAAACCAAGAGGAAGTATCTTGAGTTGAAAATCTTAGTTTCGTGTATACATACATACTGTCAGTATACTTAATACCGTATAGTGAAAATTACCCTAGTTCCTAAATATTTTATAAATTCATAGGGACATTCAGTCATTATGATAAAGTAATGTTCAATGGTTTTTTAGCAGAAAATGGTTTTTGCTTAAATAACATAACTTAGGATAAGAAAAATATTTTAGGAACGTATTAAAAACGTGAAGTTCAAATTTTATACGACTTTAAAACGAAACTATTCATTTTCATTCACGGAAATTTAAAAATCATTGACTTGTTATTATATCTATGTGTAGACTTATTCTATCACCAACAATCAAAAGATACGTTAAAAGAAAATTAATTTAAAAACACATTACAGTTGTTATTTATTTGTTTGAAGCTTTAAGAATATTAACTTAATGTATTTAATAATTTGATAAACACGATTTCCGGTTACATTATTTATTATAAAAGTAGAACTAGTTCTTATTGTGAATGTGAAGTGTGAAAGGCATGACCTTTCAAATGATATTAATTTCGTAGCGAAATCTAATCAGGGCAACGGATGTGAATACGAAAACACCATGATACTTGTTTATGTGCACGCTCAAATAAAGGTGTAAATATATTAAGCTTCTATAATTATGGTTTTTATTAATTAATTATAAACCATGTAGAAGTCGTCTTGGTGCAGTGCGACTGTCTGACAACTCGATGGTTGTGGGTTCGATTCCTTTTCGGGGGATAACATTTTTATTTCTCCTCTCTGGTGACTCTAAATTCCGCCACTTAGCACGCAATGTTTCGATTTTCATGGCCATGCTATGCGAGATAAAATGTGAGGCTGCAAAAAATGTAGATGTAAAGTTTTATACGAAGGAAAATGTGTAGATTTAAAACTTTATTTGGAGTTTTAAGATTTATCTATTTTGACGGTAAAATAGTAACAGAAATATTTAATAAAATAAGCTTCTTATAAAGTGAATTATAAAATATTTTTGAAAACGAAATATCATTTAAAAAGTAACTAATGAAACCTTTTTTACAATTTCAATGACAACTTCTATTTATAGTGTGTATTAAATATAAATGGCGTCCAAAACCAACTGACCAATGGGCGAATGGCACTTAAAATCAATATACGTCCCTTGCTAACTCGTCACCGACCGCTTCAATTAAAAGTCCTTATCAACAGTGTTTCATCTAATTAAGCACTACCTCTTACTGTTGAATAAAACAATACCCATAGGTGATGCGGCCATTTTCTCTTGATCTGCAAATGAATAAGCCTATAAGGTAATCTGAGGTCGTAGCCACTGGTCAGTGATGACCGCTCTGGGCACGAGGGAATTTTATACAGGGGGTAGACAAATAAGTCTGTGGCTCCTAATGGACTTTGGTATTAACTCGAAACTAAAACAATTTATTAGCACCTTGATTTTAAGCTTACTTAGCACTCTTTGATGTTGTTGAAAGTTGGAGGGATAAGGTTGAAACTTTGTTACGCTACTAACAATAAGTTATAATATATTGTTTGTATGTATTATAGTTTCATATGTTGCTTAATTAAATATTTTTTTTGATGACAAATAATGAATATGTAAATGAAAATTGATGGGACCTTTACCTTTACGAAAATTGCTAACAAAAAAGTAGGTAATAAGTCATAGTTAAAGTTTATATAGGTAAGAGTGTTGAAATGTAATAAGTATTATTATAATAATGCATTATATAAACAGCAAAATAAAATAAATTATACACACTACCATGTGTTATATGCGATTTGTACTGATTGATACGATACCAAGACAATGCATGTTTTATACGCTAACGAGTTTTGCCAGTCTGTAGTCAATCTCCTAATATTTAGTACTATATGTAGAAAGCATATTCAGAAATCCCAATAAATGACATCCAAAATCAGAAATTTACGCTTATCCCTGCGTAGGCACAGAGAATCTAGTATCAATACACTTTGTTCCCCACTTACTATATATTACTGTGAAATATCGACAATTATCTTAAATCCAGGACCAGTCGTGGCCCAGTGGCACAAGAGTGTGACTGTAAACGACTGGTTGTGGGTTCGATTCCCACTCGAGGAGTGAAAATATTTAATATTTCCATTTTCTTCGCTCTGGTGCCAAGGTAAGGCGCGGCGTTAAGTTCCGCCACTTAACACGCAATGCCTCCCAATTCGGAGGAAAGTGGGGAACGGAGTGTGTTAACGCTAGGTTCCCTCTGCCTACCCTGCTGTGTGCGGGATACAGCGTGAAGCTATATTTTAAATCCATAAAATACAATGTTTACGTGTTTATTGAAAATCGCAAGCTTCCGTCTGATATATTTCACAATAACGAAATTGCACACGGTCTTCCATTTTCTCCCTATCTCCCCTCCGGTCAAGGCCCTCAAGACCGCTTGAAGGGTGTTGATTGGTCCAGCGGCACTGGATTACAGGGGATAGCTGATGACCACTCCGCGTCTGGGATTTGGGGAATTAACGCGGGACGAGTTAGGAATTGTTGAAATGTTACTTTTGCTGCGGTATGATTTTCGATATGTGTACTTGTGTACTTGCATTTTTTTGTTAATTTCGAAAATTTAAATCGAAAAATTCATTTATTCTTTAATTTATATTGAGAAGCTTTAAGCTTTTTCTCGCATAGCAAGTTGATCAGAGAAAACTTAGTGTCAAGGCACTGCGTTATTCATTTTTCGCCCAAACTCGATACATTTCGCGTTAAGTGCCGAAACACAACACCGGGGTTTGTGTTAGGTGTATTTATTTAGACTTGAATATATTTACTGCACCTGCATTTCCAATTAGGCCAAGCTGATATAAAAATAAGTTTTCAATACACATAAGGCTAAAATGATGTCTAATTTCGTAATTTTAAGGTAAATAAGGTAGTGGTAAGTGGTAACGGCGGTTGCTGGAAAACGTGTAAAACGTGTAAAACGTCCTGTAAAAAAATAATATTTGATTTACGCATTGATTAAGTTTTTTAAAGATGTCAGTCGTATATAAGTGAATATTTTGTTAGAGAAAGCCTAGTCCTAAGACACTCCGTTCTTCACTTTCCACCTGCAAACGAGACGTTGTGTGTTGAGTGGCGATATTTGCCACTCAGGTTTGTCTTATGTACTTTGTCAATTAATTAAATATAATATTATGAATATCTAAGTCAACTTAGTGCTAACGTTGCTAAGTTAAGAAACATGGAACTAAAGAAAGAAGCCTTTGTTATATTCTTAATAAGTTCAGTAATTCCACAAAATAAATAATATATAGGTATAGCTATAGCAAATGCACGAATCAGAATGCAAGAATCTGCGTAAATAGATAGTCCCAAAGGGATCATATCATCAAAAATTTTGACATAAAAATAAAATACATTTAAAATAACAGAAATAGAAAAATGAAAACGTTTCAAAAAACATATCAATTAATTTTATTCTCCACGGATGCCAACGGCTGATTCTATGCGTCGTATCGAATTTTTCAAACGTTACGGCTATTTTATGGTGCGTGAAATTGTTCCATTCAATACATTCTTGCACATGGGCCGCCGATTTTCCATTTTCACGCCAACAATACAATTCAGTTTAGACGACTGTTCTTAATGATTGCGTTGACGTGGAATTCTCATGAGAGTTTTTATTTTGAGGATTCTAACGACGTATTGTTACTTGAGGATTGACATTCGTTTTTTTGTTGAAAATATCGATATTTTTGATATATTATACAAAGGTTATGTAATTTTTATTGTAAATAATATTTGGAGTTTCGTAAACAATCAGAAGGTGTAAGATAATAATTACTATATTCAAATATGAACTTTTCATTACATTATTTAAAATATACGTTTCCCTAATTAAATATTTGAAGAAAATTTAATCGTTTTAATCTTGACTAACAACAAAACATTAAATACAGCTTTATAAAACATGAAAACTATTTACCGCACATTATAGACGCTCACGCGAGAAATTTGTTCAAACTCCTTGTTTTATACATACGAGAGTATGTAATATACATACGAATACGTGTTATTTTCAAAATCAAATGAAAATAAGTTTATTTAAGTTTTGTGATAGTTTTTCCGCCGAAATTTATCTATTTTCGTGTGTGCCTACTGAAAAAACAAAGAAATGAAGTACATCAAAACATCTTTTTCTTTACATATATAAGTAGAAATAATTATAACTAAAGCATTTTTATTTACAGGGGGGCTCCTGTAAGAAAAGGGGTGCCGTTAAATTTCGGTACTCAACATACAATATCTCGAAATTGATAATGAAGTGGGAAAGTGGATAATGAAGTGTTTCGGATACTAGTCTCTCTCTGCTGCGAAAAAAGCGTGGAGTTATTTTTTTTTTTTCAGCTTCACGCTGTATCCCGCACACAGCAGGGTAGACAAAGGGAACCTAGTATTAAGATACTCCGTTCCCTACTTAACCGGAGTTATTAATTAGTTATTAGTTATTATTAACGTGGAGTTATTAACCGGAATAATTAATTAGTTATTAGTTATTAATTACTTATTAGTTATTATTAACGTGGAGTTATTAACCGGAATAATCGCATATATTTTTGGTATTCAAAAATACATTTTTCGAAAACCCGACGTTTCGAACACTTTACAGTAGTCCGTGGTCACGTAGACTGAGGTAGCATTCGTGTGTCAGTTGATACGCTATTGTATCAAACTACCGCAAATGATTTCTTAGTCACCTCGCGTACTGCCCTGGTTTCTTGCAAAATGAGCTGACTGTATCATGTAATAATCGCAAAACAAAAGATCTAATTAGCGTGAGTTTTTCACTAGTAGATATAGAAGTAATTATTATCCAGCAAATTTAAAATGTGTTCAGCAATTTTCTTCGCTCTGGTGTCGAGGTAAAGCGCGGCGTTGAGTTCCGCCACTTAACACGCAAGCGAATTCGGCGGAAAGTGGGGAACGGAGTGTCTTAACACTAGGTTCCCTCTGCCTACCCTGCTGTGTGCGGGATATAGCGTGAAGCTATTTAATTTTTTTTTTTTAGTTCAGCAATTCAATTTTCAACCTCTCCACTCAGCACGCAATGTCTTGATTTTTGACGGAACCTGGAGAAAGTAGTGTATTGAATCTACATTCGCTCTATACAGCTATGCGGGAAAATCGTGAAAATAATAATTAGATTTTTATAAAGAACATATAATAAACGTGTTTTATCCATATTATTTTCTTTTAAACAACTCTTCTACGTAATCTAAATAATGAAAACAACTCGCAACTATGTTGCAAATATATGTTTTATTTTTAATACAGAAATATGAAGTGAAATTCAAGGTTTCGGCTGTGACGTTTCCGTTTTAAATATATCATTATATTTTTAGATAATATTAAAAGTGTTAATGGGGCGAAGTAACATCGTATTTCGTAATTCTTATTCTAGTAAAACCAACGTGCGAGCTCGTGATTGATGGTGTGTCTCATGTGACTTCAGTAGGTAATATATAACGTATTTTAAGCGCAAATAATAATTGTACATTGTACATTAAATAGTATTTTTTATACATTAAGTAAACGGTAATGGCATAATTTGCATAATTTTAATACATTATTTTTTTAATAAAAGTTTTTCTTTTTTCGTGAATAAGCTGCAAAAAATATTAAAATTTAGTTGTTAACAATAAAGAAATAATTTAATTTATTAACATTCACATAAGTAATAAAATTAATTTTAAATATAATTCTATAATTTAAGGATAATCTAGGATTAACCTAAATACTTCTACTTTAACCAGACGAATGATAACTACACTAGCAAATTACGATATGCCTATATACTTTTATATATTTTTCTATGGCTCATATATGACTCAAATATTATCAGGAGTTCAAGTAAATATATTTATATCATAGATCACTTAGATCATTTTTAAGTAAAATTCGCTAGAGTTATTGTAATGCTCCAATCGCTTCATCTTTAAATACTGTGTGTCATTCTTAGCAATCATATAAATATTATAAAGAAATCATAAACATTTTATATATATGCAAGTAATTTCATATAAACCAAGTATTATATAATCATTTCCTTTATTCATATACAAATGTTTATCGATATATGTACATATATTTTTAGTCTGGAAATCATGATTTTATTGTTATTGTTCAATTAATAATAGAGGCCATCGTAGTGCAGTTTCATCTGACTGTAAACGCTATGGTTATGGGTTCGATTTCCACTCAGGGGAATGTATTAGTTTTATTTTTCCACTCTGGTAACTAGACTAAAGTTAAATTCCGCCACTTAACACACAATGTCTATTGATTTAATTGTAAAGTGATTTTCGGTTGTAAAATGGAGAACGGAAGATCCCTACACTAAATTCTCTTTGACTACCCACCTATGCAGGAAAAAAGAATATTTTTTTTTATTTAATAACAAAGTAACTTATGTTTGGCAGAAAAATATTGCAAATAAAAAAAACATTGTTTTTGGAGACAAAAGGTATGCGTGGGCGATTTAAATGCTAAGACGATCATTAGTGGCCTATTGTCGAAAATGCCAGTTTGACAGCGGTGTTCAAAGCATCCTGCGTGCAGGTAGGTTGGTACATAATACATCTAGATAGATTTAAATTTAATCGATTTTTTATAGAATTTAACAGGAAAATTAAGAATATTCTTTTTTATTCGTCTTGTACACTCGTTATTTAAAAATAAAATGTACCTAGTAAATATAGCAAGTTATTGGTAAAATTTTATCTTAATATAAAAAAAACAATATTTTTTATTATTGAAGTTAATAGGTATATATCGCTCCTTAAAAGGCACTTTAATTATTTGTATGGTATGGTCTGTAGATACTCACAAAAGTTTGAGAATCATAGTCAATCGAATACTACCGTAGTATCCATACAAAGTGGCGACTGACCTCCAAAGGCCAATGACTTGCAGAACTATTAACTACTGTCATAGACCACCAATACACCCCCATAAATTATTCCATAGAAGTAAAATTGTAACAATTACAACGGTAGTTGGAAAAATTCGCAAAAGGGTTGCTTTTGTTGTATGCAAACACTGTAATAAATCAACTTTTATATTTGCTGGTCCAGTTAAAGTTACTGTTTAGTTATTTCTTTGTGTTTTGTTGACGAAATGTGATGCTAACACCAGTTTCGTACCAGTTTTCTTTTGAAATCACTAATGCTATTACGCTGCTGGACTTAGCTACCGTTAATAACTTTAAAGTCCTTTGAAGAAAAAATGGGTAGATATTCCTTTCAAGCGCCAAACGTGTAAGATATATTTAACAAAGTTAAGTAGGCTGCAGATAATTTTCGTTTGTAGTAGATTCTGGCCAGAATAGGTAGAATGTTAAAGGAAGAGAGTTTAATGTGGCAGGGTTTGCAATTCAAATTGCAAATGAATAATTTAGTTCCTTTAGGTCCAAACTTGACATTATTTTCGATGCATGCAAAAAAGCTATTGTTTAAGCATAAAGTATAAAGTTTCAAACATAGGCTGCTCATATAATAATATGGTAAGATGCCTTATATAAAATGAATTTTGACATATATAACTGCATAACGAGAAATAAAATTCAAATACATACTTAATTCAAACTCAACATTACGCATTTCATATTTTTATTAAAATATAAGCCTAAAAATACATAAAAATTCTCTCTACACCTTATAAGTAAATTCCACATGGTTCCCTAACAACTGCTAGCTACTGTTGCTTTGATTCCCTAGCGATCGTGACTCAGCGGTCCAACCCTTGTATAGGCTGGCGGTACCCAATCAGTAGTTGTACCAATTGTCGTGGGATATGACTATGAGGGCGATATTATTTAGACAATACCTAATATATTATACTTTTGTATTGCCAAAATTATAGATTGGAAATATAAAATTAAGATTAAGTATTAAATTAATTCAGTATTTTAAATGAAACTTACTTAAATGAGACTTTGAAACGGCGGGTTTTCCAAAAATATATTTTCGAATATCAAAAATATACGCGAATAATCCGATTAAAAAGAGTTTAATTTCAAAATACTAAATCAACTTAATAGTTCATCTTAAGTTTATATTTCCATTCCACTTCCATTTCCACAATTTTCTCAACACAAAAGTTTAATATATTAAGTGTATTGTCTAAATAATTTCTCCCTCATAGTCTTATCCCGTTTCATTTCAAAATGTGTAATAATCGCAATGATAACAGAACTTGTTATTGATTCAGTATGTTGTTATTACAGTGAAATATAGAAAGTGGTCTACTGATTTATCAGACTATATGATTTTAATAGTCATTTTGATTCAGTTATTCAATAGTATTCAGTCTTTTAGTTTTAGTCACATTATATTTATTTATTTTTTTGTAGCAGCTTTTGTGCTGTATTCTGCACGCAGCAGGGTAGGCAGAGGGAACCTACTAGGTTACCTAGTAGTGTCTTAACACTAGTTAAGACACTCCGTTCTACACTTTCCGCCAAATTCGGAGGCATTGCGTGTTAATTGGCGGAATTTAACGCCGCGCTTTGCCTCTACCACCAGAGCGAAGAAAATGGAAATATTAAGTATTTCCACTCCTTAAGTGGGAATCGAATCCACAACTAGTTGTTTACAGTCTCACGCTTGCGCTACTGCGCCACGTCTGGCCCCATTATATTTATTTACTTCTTAAATAGTATATGTATAAATTAAAGCCATACTTACACAGTGAGATACCATTGACGTAAACACGTTATTTATACGATCGATTCTAACTAAAAGAAATAATATGAAATTATTTTCATTTCTCCTCTCGTAATCCAAAAAGTAACGTTGAGTTCCGCCTTTCAATAAGCCTACCCTTAGATTGAATTAGTTGACTGGATTCCTATACAACAAATTAAGAACAGCAAGAATCATATTATAATTGTGAAAGAGAAATAGAAGTTTAAAATTTCTTATTAAGGAAATTGGTTTGAAAATATTAGAGTTTTGTTAAGATAAAGTCGAAGATAAATCTTTAATTCGTTAGTTTATACTTAGTGATAACTATTTAAATATACTTTCCCTTTATTTTCTTTTCATTTTTATTATATAATTTTCATTTAGTAACTATATAATTTAGGAATACTAAGATCACACCAGTTACTCTCGCTCGATATATTTAATTTAATTTTATAGGTTTGAATAATATTCTGATATTAAAATATCAATAGTAATAAATGTACTTAGAGGTAAGAAGTGCATGGAAAATATTTGAGTGAATCATTATAAAGTACGTAGGCGCTTCTCAGAATAATATCATGATTAATCCTATTATGTATATTGAAGCAAAATTACTATACCAATAAGAGTGGTATATGGAACTGAACCTCTAAATTTATTTTTAGGAGTTCTAGACGAAAACTAAACCTAAATTATTTCAAAAAATTCGTAATAATAAGCGAAACTTATTTTCTTGTCTCATTATTTTTTTAATTAGGCTAAGCCATCGTGACGCAATAGACCATTGATTAATTGTAAAATGGTTTGTTGGTTGTGGTTCGATCCCATATTGTGGGAATTATTATATTTAAATCATTTTCGTTTTCTTATTATAGGGAGATAGATCACAGAATTCGGAGAAATAAAAATTTCGCAGTACAAATTTCAAATAAATTAAAGTTAGATATTTACGAAAAATGTTATTCCATTCATAAGACAGATATACTCTATGTATCAATTCTATATAATATTATATTATAAGTATATTTTCTACACAGCGTATAGCTGCAGCTAAAACTAGTGATTAATGGTGAGCTGCCCACGGCGCCGACCGGCGACTGCGGGCGTGCTCTGCTTGTACACTTAAAATGTTTTAGAAGTGACCAAATAAATATTACTTAATATTTATTACTTAAAATTACGAATAAAAATGTTATCATGAAGTTTATAAGTATAATTGGCCAGTCGTGGCCCAGTGGCACAAGAGTGTGACTGTAAACGACTGGTTGTGGGTTCGATTCCCACTCGAGGAGTGGAAATTATATTTCCATTTTCTTCGCTCTGGTGTCGAGGTAAAGCGCGGCGTTAAGTTCCGCCACTTAACACGCAACCCTCCGAATTTGGCGGAAAGTGGGGAACGGTGTGTCTTAACACTAGGTTCCCTCTGCCAACCCTACTGTGTGCAGGATATAGCGTGAAGCTATTTTTTTTTTATTATACAACATGAATGAATAAATATGATTCATTTATAGTTCTGTTCACAAGTTGAATATTAATAATTGGGACACTTGATTTTTTGACATGATATAACATTTTCATTGTGGCTTCAGAAGTAATATTCTGTACTTTTGCTTTTAATGTGTTAAAATGTATTGCAATAATTTAATCATTTTTCTTTTTTTTAGCTTCAGGCTGTATCCCGCACACAGGAGGGTAGGCTGAGGGAACCTAGTGTTAAGACACTCCGTTCCACACTTTCTGCCGAATTCGCAGGCATTGTGTGGGTCGGTACTTAACGCCGCACTTTGCCTCGATACCAGAGCGAAAAAAATGGAAATATTAAATATTTCCCCTCCTCGAGTGGAAATTGTCCAGTCTAGACCAGTCGTTTACAGTCACACGTTAGTGCCACTGCGCCACGACTGACCCCATTTTTACTATTTACTTGTTATTTAAAATTTTATTTGTTATTTAAAATTAGGAATAAGAATGTTATTATGAAAATAATTTTAAACATGAACGAATAAATATAATTTATGTATTATAGTTCTGTTTACAAGTTAATTTTTTAAACAATTAAGACACTTGATTTTTTTGACATGATATAACATTTTCATTGTGGTTTCAGAAGTCATATTCAGTACTTTTGCTTATAATGTGTTGAAAATATGTTGCAATAATTTAATCATTTTCTATTTTTTTTAGCCTCACGCTTAATCCCGCGCACAGCAGGGTAGGCAAAGTGAACCTAGTGTTAAGACACTCCATAGTGTTAAGTGGCGGAACTTAACTCCGCGCTTGCCTCGATGCCAGAGGTTATGTTGTAAACATTTATGTCTTCGAGTTTCAAATAAATGAAATAGATGTATCTACAAGAATACTTAGTTGATTTAGTGAAGAACTTAATTTCCGAATACGCACAAGAAAAAGAAAATGTAGCTGTTTAAAGGTTGCCGTAATTATTGGCAGATGATTGCCAAATTTGTATTTCATATAACGGTAATATTTTAAAATATCTTTTCAGTCCAAATTCAAAGCATTTTATAAAGCTTTATAGTCAATATCTTCGTATACGTATATTATTAATTTATATATTTATTTTTAATACATTTTTAAAAAAGAAGCAGAGTCACTCCGTTGTTCACTAACAAGTAATATTTTAAATGTAAGAAGTAAATTATTTAATAATTTGTCAGTGTAATAGCTTCATAGGTCTATGGTAATAGTAAATCGTTTCTCCAGGACTTGATTAAAAGTTCGCTGTGCAATGTTGCAATGGGATTTCGATATGGAGACAAGAGGATATTATAAGTTTCAAGAAAGACCTATCAGAACAATAATTCAGCATCATATTATCGCCCCTTGCATTTAAGTTTAAAACCTTTTTGTTTATATTATACATAAATCTGACTTTGTAAATACATGAATTTCAAATTAGGTTTTATATACCTTTTACTTTACATTTTATAAAATGTAAAGTATTAATAAGAGGTCATTCAGGCGCAATGTGATGGCGTCTGACTGTATACACGATGGTTGTAGGTACGAATTCCACGTTAGGAGATATTTTTTTAGATTATTTTCATTTCTTTGCTCTGTTTATAAGACATTTAAGAGTTGACAAGACGGCGTTGAGTTTCGCAACTATACATGCAAAGTCTCGATCTCGCGAGTACACTACGTTTTCTCTTCTCAGACTATGAGAGAAAAGACGTGAAGCTAAAGTATCAATTTTAATAAGTAAGAAAAAGCTACCATAGATAAATCTATTCTTTAAGTTAATTAATTCGTTCTCGGAAACGGAGAATAGACAGAAATAGGTAATGATAACGTTTCTGAACAATTCAAATTTTCTTTAGTATGATCAACCAAAATTGTGGGCATAATATACGTTTCAAAATTATATATTGAAAGCTATACATTATTTTTAATAGGTAATATTTCTCCATTTCTCTTGATTATATTTAAATTATTTTCATTGCCTCGCTCCCACGCAAAATTATCTCGATTTCAAGCAAAATGGAGAACGGTCAACGGTGTCTTGAAACTTGGTTGTCTTTGATTACTGCTAAGCGGTAAAAACGTAAAGTTGTCCTGTTGTGTATAAAGTTGCACATATTTCTTACTTCTCTTTTAAAATATTGCAAGTTTTTTCTTATTTAAATGGTATGAGACTAACTGACATAAACAAATTAACATCATTTAAATCGTCCTTACAATTTCTTTTCAACAAAACATATTTATACTTATAAATTCGTTCCACCTAATACGAGTCCTATTTAAAAATCGCATAAAGTAAGGATTAATTAACACACGAAAGGAGCCCTTTCATAGAAATCGTCGGAACGCTTCAAACGTAAACGGCATGAATAATAGTTTTAAAAGTATTTGAATAAGCAGTTCATTAATTATGTGGCAGGGGCATAATAGTAATTTTTGACGGCCCTTCCTGCTTTCAATGCACTTGGATCAGTTATCAATTTGAGGGAGACCATTTTGCAATGGTACTATACATATGTATGTATGTACATATATTGTAACATCTTATAGAAATACATGTTATCTTTCTTGTTTTCTCAGAAGAGGAGAAAGCTGAGAAGTTCTGTTATTAAGACGGTTATTAAACCGGTCTCATTTTAAACATTAAGATATACGTTGGTATATTATATATTAAACGGTTGCACTCAGAGACGTCAGTTAGGGTTAAAATTGTTACAAATATAAGCTTTTCTGTCTGTTTGATGTTATTTAAAAACTAATTAAATCCACTGAAAATATATAAAAGGAAAAGATAAAAATATTTCCAGTAGCTAATACTAAAATAGAAATGCCTAAAACATAAATATCAAAATAAAAATACTTTTAATATTCATACTTAAACAAAATAATGAGTTACGTTAAGTTCTACTACTACATACTATCTACATCTACTCACCTACATCGGACGAAAAGTGGCAAACGGAGTGTCCTGACACTAGATTCATACAGACTTCATACTGTTATGCGAAAAAAATCTTTAAGTTGTTTTTAATACATACATTATTATATATCGAATAACTATAGAATAATAGACACTATACATGTTTATACCGTATACCCAACGCAAGTCGTTAGTTTTGGCACAGATGCTTAGTGTAAGATCCTTAGTCGTAAGTATAAGTATAAAGCAAGACTGGGGTCGCCACTGGCATATGATTAATAGTGCTCATTACTGGGAAAGGTGAGATACGTCAGATTTACATGTCCTCATAGAGTATTTGTGTCCGCTGTCACATTTAGATCAATCTACTTTGTCTAAACTGTACTTAGTTAAGTTAAATGGATAGGTTTTACTTAGTGTGTAACACCTGGTTACTGTTAAAGAGGTAAAATGATATAGTTTGCTTGAAAATATGGAATGTAGTATAAGTTTTTATAATAACACTTTGAAACTGTTAGTAATAAATTATCAAGCTGTATCCCGCACACAGCAGGGTAGGCAGAGGGAACCTAGTGTTAAGACACTCCGTTCCCCACTTTCCGCCAAAATCGGAGGCATTGTGTGTTAAGTGACGGAACTTAACACCGCGCTTTGCCTCGCAATCGTTTTGCAACTTCCTTAACGTATTTATGAAATAAGTATTACTTCTAAAACTGTACGTACTATATTTCAAATTTCAAGATGTTTTTTTCTGAAATATCATAGCTAACAACTCGCTCGTGGCTTCGCTTGCGTAAACTACACAGCTATAGCTGCTTCGTTCACTCGACGGTTCATGTTCTCGCTTAAGTTAAACGGTTTATTTGTTATCCAAACTTTTATCACCTGCTTCAGCCTCTTTGGGGTTGTTTTTTTAAACAGTTAGGTTATCTTTGACTATCTTTGACTTGAGAAAATTACTCGAAGGCAACAATTCTCAACAATACTCCAAGAGTTAGCGTACGTCAAGATGGCTCTTACAGGGCAAAAGATTTTTTCGACTTTCATGATATGTATCGGTATACTATGCCCATTTGGGCAAGTGTAATTTTACACTAAATTATTATAAATTGTTACTCTGATGTATAAAACATATAATAATAGTAAAGTTTCATTCAAATCCGTTCAGTAGTTTATTCGTTATTATATATATTTAAATCCTTGATAGAAAGTGATTACTTTCGCATTTATAAAGTTAGTAAGATGTACAGAATGTAGAAAAAAGATTTACGATACAAGTGTAAATATCGAGGAAACCAAATACTTTATAAAGTTTTACTAAGTTAATTATTGGCTAAGTTTGCTATTAAAATTCTTAGTTAGTGCCAAAGTTATCTGCCAAATTTATGTGGAATGAGCAATATGAAAAGCACTTCTGACGTTACTTATATACATGTATCTGAGTACTTTTCCTTACAATTTTTACTTAAACTTACAAATTTATATATTTTGTCTAAAATTGAATTAATAGGGGCCAGTCGTGCCTGTAAAGCGACTGGTTGTGTAAGTTCCGTCACTTAACACGCATTGCCTACAGAATTCGGCGTAAAGTGTGGAACGGAGTGTCTTAACACTAGGTTGCCTCTGCCTACCATGCTGTGTGCGGGATACAGCATGAAGCTAAAAAAAAACATTGAACTAACCTGGATAAACAACTAACTTATAATATTCATTCGCTAGTTCCTGAAAGCTGAAGGCGCGGGTCGACCAATTATGAAAATAACACACCTGCGCTCAAACACGGCCGCGCTGTCGGTCCGCGCGCGTCATTAATCTTCCTCGCTCCTTATACATTCCGAATAGCTCCGCGATACGATATTGTTGCATCTAGAAATATTGATTTATATTTATAAATAAATGACCTTTTATATCAGCTTTTGTCTTTGGTTTAGTTTTGAGGTTGAATGTTTGTAGTGTTTTGTAATATGCTGTAGTAATTGGCGATGAGAATTTCGATTCATATGATGTATTTAGTTATTAAAATACGTAATAAATATTCTTATTCTTTAGAAATTATATAAAATAAAAGGATTTTTTTAAAAGACACAGATATTTTGTAAATAGGTTAGCGCATATATTTGGTCAAGGCCAACATATATGCTGTTTCAACATCAGAATCAGATAGCGTCTGGTTGTGAGTTCGATTCCCACTTTAGGTAATAAATATATATATATTATTTTCCTTTAACGTTGAGTAACACCACTCAATGCATAATATCGATTTTGGTTGAAAAGTGGAGAACGAAGTCTCTTGGCCTAGGATCTCTCTGATTATGCAGGAAAAGCGATAACCTGCTTTAACATATGTTTTAAATAAATAAATTTCCCAGGAAAAATTAAAAATAATCGATAACATTTCATAAAAACGAATTGAACAAAACTACTAACGCCACCTATTAGCGAGTAGCATGAAATATAAGTTTGTTGTATTTGTAATGGCGTTCTTAGCGCCCTCTATCGTGGAAAAGTACTGCTAATTTCGAGTTTTGAACTTAAAAATATTTTTATCTGTATTCAAAACAGGCATAGCAATAGTAAAAATGTTTCATAGCCATTGGAAATTTATATAATTACATATATATTTTTATCTTGCTTGCAAGCCATAAGAAGCAATATATTTTAGATTATTGGATACATCGAACAATAAAATTTTGTCCAATATTGTAAAAAAATATTATTCTGAATATATCCTGTATATACAGCTCATCTGCATCTCACATCAGCTGCTAAAGAATATAAATATGATACATACTGGTGTTATTATAAGCTATCTATTGTAGTAGGTACTTAAGCCCTACTGTAAAATTGTACTTAACCTATTATTGTGTAGAAGAGCTTAAATAAAAAGCGTTAAAGCTTTTCGTTACTGTTAATAATTAATTCATAATGTTAATTTATTTAAGGTAAATTATAAATAATTTAAATATGTTTTAACATATAAAATATTTTGTACAACATATGCATATACGATTAAAATGAAAAACCAAGAAAAGGCCAGGTATATTTGTTAATTATTTGGAATTGAAAATTTTCATTTTAATTTTTTATTCAATTAAGTTAATTTCTATATTTTTTTCATTATATCTATACTAGTAAGTAAGTAAAAGGTATTTTTTAAGTGGGTAAAAATAAACTAAATAAATTAAGTACACGCAGTTTTACATTTTATTTAACAGGTGTTGATTTGGGCGTCTCTACATTTGACATGAGTGTCATATAAAATCAGTAGCTGCCCGCAACTTTACATTCCATATCTTATAAGTATATCTTTTAAGGTTTCAGCGATGCTTGCTCTTATACTATTCCTGTAAAAAAATCGGGAATTTCTCTGATTACTTTTGACCGTGCTCCAGGTGTTCACATTCAGAGAAACCTACATGCCAAACTTCCGCTTTCGACGCCTAATAATTTCGGTTGTATATTGTCTGTTATTAAGTAACTGAGAAATTTTGTATGTACTGGTTTAAAATTATCGAAATTAAAATGTAATGCATTGGCATTATGTGAAATCTCATTTAGTACAATTTTATATTATTTTAGTTTTTCAGCTCATTGCTTCTTCCTGCAAAGCAGGTTTCTGCATGGTAGGCAGAAAGAACCTAGTATTAAGAGAGTCCGTTCTGTAGTTTTATTACTGAATGTGTTCTTGTTAGATGAATATAAATCATAATAAATGTATAAATTGTAAATTTACAAAACCCATTATAATATACGTAAAGTTTAAATAAAATTAATAGGGCCCAATGAAAATTACTTCTGGTTTATCTTCGAGTTTTAGTTCTTGCGATGTATTCTAAATTGTCAAATTCTATTATCTTCAGTGCTTTAGTTTATATGTTACAAAAATACTATTAATGTTTGTACTATTAGTTCTAATATAATTATTATATATTGACGTATTGTTAAAGATGAAAAGAAAAAACTTTGTAGTAAGCGAAATATTTATTAAAAAATCACAAAATACAATCATAAACATATTTAGTACAAATCATCATTTTAAATTTTATGCATACTTCCGTATCAAATAACAAATTATTTATAAAATATGATCACTCTTTATATATTAACAGTTAAAACAACAATTGATAAAGAATATAAACTATTCATCATCAATGAAGAAAATTCACATAGTAGTCAGTATATCGTACTTATAGACCATACAACTATTTTAATAAATTCTAAAAGTAGATTCTTTTCAATGTACTTGCTGTAAAACAATATAAATGAAGTATCAATACATAAAAAAGATATTGTACTGAATAAAAAACGTTATATTTAAATAGATAAATAAAATATTTCTTACATTACTTATAAGTTTACAGCAATGTCGAAAAAAATGATTTTAAGAAAGTTATATATTTTTAATCTACGTACAATAGTGACAAACAATGTATGTTTTAGAAGTTATTACAGCAAATATTATATGAGAAAAAAAATCTTAGAATTTCACAGTAATTACAGAAAGAGGAACTCGAAGCAGTGTTTGGGACTTCCTACACAAGTATAGTAAAAGGCCCTCCTTTATAAAATACATTAACGCCTCTACCATTAGCTAGATAGCTCTACTAGCTAACTAGCTCTTCACTCTACCTAACAAACACCTAAAAAATAATTTAGTAGTATAAGTGAAAAAAAATACAGAACAACTACATATAAATATTAATCTTAATTCTTCTTTCTTCTTATAATGTTGCTAGTTGCCGTGCATGCACCACACAAACCTCTCTAGAACCGAATTTGTCGCCTCACTTCAAACAAATTCGGATCTACAGGGTAGATGTAGGGCACTAATATTGATGCCGAAGGCACCAAAATATTCTTGAAATCGTATTGAAATCTGAAAAGCTATTATTATGAAGATAAACTTAATCTATAGTTAATATTGTTATAAAATGTGAATATAAATGTTACAAAAAGTGGGCGTGGTCATATTTTATATGTTCGTACTTTATAACTTAAAAATATTTTTAGTAATATTATTTTTAAATATTAATATTTGTTTAAATTACAAATTAAATAACTCGGCTAACGTTACTGAGATATCATACATTTGTCAATGTGAAAAAATACTCTGTTAACTAAATACTAAATTAAATTTTTATTAAAAATACATTTAAGAATTTTAATCAAGTAATTTTTAAACAGTAATTGTGTATTTGTCTAAACAGAGTATTTTTCTTAACAAAAACTATACAAAACTAAAACATAGAAGCAACAATCTCACAGTAGGTGTGTCCTCCCAATCGACAGCATCTGAAACGAAAGAAAAAATGAATATACAAGCCACCCTTTAGAATATTAAATAACTATTAAATACACATACTAAAGGAAACATCGATCACAATTAAAATTAGTGATGTCAACGGTAGACGAATTTTTCTATCGATTGTTGTAACCGCGCACCACGCGCACATCGAACACAATGTATTCATTAAGGCGTGTAAACGTCGACGGTAGCTGCCCTGTCGTGATCGATCATCGTAACCGACCTAGACTATCTAAGATACGCTTAAAATAAACACTTGGGACAAGTGACGACGGATTTAAACTGATGAATTGTCACACACACAAGGCCAGAAAGTGAAAAGTGGCAAAATTCCACACTTTACTTTACGTTACGGAAGGAAATTTAAAAAGAAGAATGCATTTTAGACGGCGTATGCTAATCAATATGATATATACATTGCGTGTACGTAATATTTCGCAAGTGTTGCGTCACGGTGACTCACACGATATTGCTTTATCAAGCAGTACATTTTTCGTTTCAATTTAATCACGAATTTTATAAAAAAATTAGAATAAAACACGCATTTTCTAAGTTATCAAGCACTGGTTGTATCACAACGGTGTACCGATACGAGATTCTTAGGTAAGTAAGCGCGTCACAGTCTGTGCGAAATTCGTTGATTCGCCAGCCTTCGAGCATCGGGCGCAAGTGGGTCAGGGGACAGGCGCATGCGTGATCCGGACGCGAGCAATGAGCGCCGCCCCCGTGACTACCAACCAACCTAACCTGACCCCCCCTCTCTTCCAGAACACAAGCCACTGCTCAAACACTCAAAGCTCTAATATGCTGGGCGTAATCGAGCCGACGGACAAATGAGCAGCCCACTAGTTGCAAAACTGAGTCGAGGGTGTTTGATTAGACATTGTAGAGACATTTCGTTACTGTTAGCAACTGTAATAACCGCCCGGCTAGTATTGATCCGACCATCTCGTAAAAGCTCGTAAGTAACTCGAGTGTGCTTAACATTCTTCGTGTTAAATATCGTTTAATCATAGATCGAGTGAGATTTTGTATTGTAGGATTTATTGAATTATTAGTAATATGATTTATTTTATTATAAAAAAGTAAGAATATTAAAGAGTAATTTATTAAATAACAGATTAAACGAATAATAAAATATAACACTTAATAAAATAAAATAAATTAAATTAAAAACCAAAATCTAAAAAAAAACAACTAAAAAGAAAAGAAAGCTTACCTTGCAATCACAGAACACGTCCGGACCACCGAAGATGTGTAACTGAAATGAAATAATGACAATATTTAAAGTTAAACAATAACTATTACAATATCACAGCTAGATAGGCTAGATAGTGCGATCACAACGATAGCCGATCTCACTCTGAACTATTCCTTGGCGTATCGTATACAAGTGTTGGTGATGAAAAACTATTAGCAAGCTACTAATTGTACGGCAGCCTACATAGCTGCGGTAATTGGTCCATTTACACGTATTGTTAGTTCGCTCTGCATAATTGTTGACTGTTTACACGAGATATATGGATGAGTAACGTCCATTAATTAATAATTCAACTTAGTTAATTCTCCTGTTTAGAGTAGACGCTTTCATTTTTAGGTGTAAGATGGGAAATTTTATGTTAATTGATGATTTGAAGGTGATTGTAGTAGTCTATTTTTTAAAAATAAGCTTTTTCCTGCTATGGGAAGTCAGAGAGGGCATAGTGTGAAGGCACTCCATCTCGATTTTGTTGTTTTGTTTGATCGATTTGCTCGATTTTGTTTGATCTCGATTTTGAAAATCGAGACAATCTATTTTAATGAATAATATTTTAAATTCATTTGGTTTGGCAACCTTTAGATATATAATTTTGTTTTGACATTTTCGTTTTTTTTTTAAATATTTTTGATTTTGCGTATTTTTTTTTATTTGAGTATTCATTTGTGTGAAAATTGGAGTCGCATTTTTTAATAAGTCAAGATAACAATTGTGTTACAAAAACTATACATTTACTAACACTTTTTTTTATTAACTAAGACTATTTTGTTTTAATTATTTTAATTGCTACAAAGTGAAATACGTTTAAATGTTAATTTATATTGTTAAAGCCGTTAACTACAGCAATGTTATGGACATGACTACACTTATATTTAAATTATTTATTATAACAATTAAATATTTTATATGTAAATTTAATTTTAAATAATAGGTAGGTATATGCTAATATTACTACATTTATGCAAGATTACATTAATATATTATTAATTTAAAATATATTGTGATAAAATTATAAAGAATATATAATATATCATATTTTTGTTTAATATGAAAATATTTTTTTAATATATATTTTTTATATTATAATTAATAACAATATAACTTTATATAGTTCTACTATAAAGAGAGACAAGAATTTAATTTATACGTAAATACTATGAAATAAAGCTGAAAATGCATAAAATACTGCTATTGCATATAAAATAATGCAGATGGTGGAAACTGGAGTAGCATCAGATGATACTGGAAGTGTTAATGGGCTCATTTATAACTTTTATGAGTCTGATGCTTTTTATGAGTCCGCGGTAATCGATGACTCACGCTTTATGTCGGTTGTTTAGAATGTACTTGGGATATTATGGAAAATGCCCCATTTAGTAAATCGATAGAATAATGTATGGAAGTTTGTTTGTATTTATATGTATATGTTACGCATATACGAGTATATATATAAAAATATTAAATAATACTGTCTGTATATGTGTATAAGTTTTGTTTTAAATGAGAATGAAATTGATAATCTATATTATGGACATAATCATTACGTTATATATTAAAATATTACATATATTTTAATATTTTTTATAAGAAAATTGTTAGTCATTTTTATCTTAAACACAATAATTGTTGTATGTAATATGACATTTATTTCGTCATTTTATCATATTCATATCGTCATTTAACATAATCTTTCGCTTGTATTTTGAAATTGATGACTATATTTCATTAGATCACTTATTTAATCGGGTAATGATGCGTAAAACATAGGTATGTACTGAATCATATATTATATAAATTATGGTGGTTGAGTATCACCACTCCACATGCAATGATTTGAATTCCGATGCAAAGTTGAAAACGGAGTGTTTTAATAGTAGGTACTCTTCTTAAGTGAAAGCTTTTTAATTTTTAAGTAAAGAGGTATAAGAAAATTTTCTCAATAGCACGTTCGAAAGAAATGTTAAAGTAATTCTTAGATATATTCAATAGTTCTTGTGAATTATAAGAGTAAAAAAGGTGGGTAAAGAGAAATCGTGAGTACAATATATAAACAATAGATTGCTTTGAGGTATAGACCCAGAATTTCGTTGAACAATTATCACTCGCCCTTGTTAGAGCCGCTCTACCTCATGCAGTGCTTTGTGTTTCTTCTTGATGTTAAGATTTTGAACACTTTAAATAAACGTCGGTATATATGGGATAGATGCTTATGTACTTTCATACTGATTTTGAACAAAATAACGATCTTCACACTTAAAATAGATGACTTGAAATTCGTTTATATAAGATAACATTACGATAATAAGAGTAATAAGCACACATTGTAGAAATAATAACATATAAGGGACAATATGTACAATAGACGTAAGCAATGTATATACGTAAAGTTTTTATAATTTGATTATTTTTACAGAATATTTTTACCCATATCAAAACCCTCAAATATTTTAAAAACATAAAACATATAAAGCAAAGCGTAGAAATAATAATTAGCCAATACATTTGATACTCACGGTCGCTTCTTCATTCCACGGGTCGCCAGCGTGCAATGCATCTGAAAAATATTTTAACATATATTTATTATTCATAAAGTACGCAATGACATAAGCACTAGGTAAATTATTAATAAAGATTCCACATAAACCGACCTTGTCCATCCTGCCAAACGCGCCAAACTGGCGTTGACTTGACAGTCCCAAACATGGCCGCCGGTCGTGTGGGAAGCGGAAACACACGAATTACCACGAGCCAGAAAGGATGGAACAATTTGAACGCATGTGCAAAAAAGAGACGGAAGACAGGTCCTGGCTTAGAAAGAGATAACTACATGAGATTTGACGGGCGAGCGAGGAGATAGGTATCTATAAACGGTTTTTAGGGTGGAGCTGTCTGGACTTCGCAGATGGCAACAAAAAGGGACCAGTCGGGACGAAATTTGGGCATAAATTGAACGACATTTTTGCCATTGCTCGAAGCCCTTCGATGCCAAAATACAGACCCCTTTCTTTAGATATTGTTACTAATTTACAATATTTTGATGGGAAAATATTTAATGCGAGTAACGAAATTGTACAGCACTAAAGTAAAGTTATCAGAATATGACATAATCGGTGAACGACATTCCTCTAACATGGAATTATGTTCTATGACTAATCATGCTAATTCTGTTGATAGTTTTACCGGGTGTTATTTTTATTCAAACAAAACGCGTTTCGCATAACGGAATTATACGTATTCAAGTCACGGGGTCACTGACATAGGATTTATTGTGTGCTTCCTGTCATTTTATTAAACTTCATAATTTGTTGGTTATCTATGTCTATTACTATAATATTGTTATCTTTGTACTAAGATTCTACTATTGCAGTATCAAATAACAAATAGGTATATAGGAATGTAATCCAAATAAAAGATCATAAATTTGGATTGAATATTCAATATTGAAAATCTATCGGGTTCAATCGGTATTTTTTATACAAAGTTCAAAGAAGACGTGAAGAGAAGTTGAGTTCCGTAACCCAACATGCAAGTAATGATATACTATGTACCTATATTATCTCGACCTAAGAAATATGGCTCACATTAAACAAAGTTTGTACACGAAGAACCTACTTAAGAAACATGGATATAAAACTCTAAATTAATTAAATAAAATAAAACTAACAATAATATATAGAAATGATTCTTGATTTATTAGCATTAAGGCTTTAGTCTAATAAATTATCATACCTAATACGTAATAGCTTCTTGACCATACAACTTTCATATGAATCATGTGCCAACATTTTTTATAGACAAATCATAAGAATACCTACATAATACATATAAGAAAAGCTTTTTTTTGGCAAGACTGTGTTAACCTAGATTTTTTAGTACTAGCATTTATATTATTTTATATGAAAATTAGGCCTCGAGAATATATTATATTACATTTATTTGACGAATATTGATTATTTGTAGACTTTAAAGTAGGCATTGTATTAGTTGGTTCATCCAGAATCTTGTTAAAATATTAAAATCTTCCGTTTACATAGTATATATGTACAAATATCGAGATAGTTCGTTATCGTCTTAACCTAATTCAGCTTAAAATATATCTTATAAATCGTTAGAGATAAGGATCGGGAGGAAGCTGCCGTATCTAAGTTTGCTCACATGTAAACTATGAAGGCAGATTAGCGTGTTTGTCATCTGAACAGGTAGCTGATAAGCTTATTTGGCTAAGATATCATCGAAGTGAACTATGGAGATATAAGAAATTAATAAAAATGTTAAATATAACCTCATTTTAAATTTTCAAAAAAAAGTAAGTATTCTAAGCCCACAAACAAAAGTTATTAAAATAGTTTTCCTTAAAACATCAACCAATATATGAAAAACATTTGAAGAAAATGTATAAACAATTTAATTCTTTTATACAACTTCTAAAACTGTGTTTCAAATTCCTAATGTGTGAATGACACTTTAAAATGTTGAAAAACTACATAAGATTTATAATACATTGTATATTTACTACAACAAAGAACATCAGATATGTACCTACTTTGTCTATATATTTATTTTTACCTATATATGTAGGTAGTATATAGACGTGTATGTAGTGATTTGACTTCCAATAAATGTTCTAATTCAAAAGCTTAGCTTAGAAATTTATTCAAGTCTATAAATAAGAAATGAATTTCCAAACACGAGTTCGAAATGAAAGTCATAAAAAAGCTGGAGAAGTCGTAGCGCAGACACGCAATGCCTAAGCATTATAAATTTATAGAAAAGTTCTTTATGAACTTTCTGAATTAATGACGAAAATAACCTGCTAACTAATAAAATTTCTTTAATTTTAACACGTTTCTGTCACGCAATTTTTCGGATATAAAATTTACGAATTTGAATTGTGGTTAAAATTGTTATATTTACGTAAAAAAATATATTTTCTTTGTCATATGATAGTTTCCTACATAGAAGTATATAACATAAAATTCTATATTATATACTTAACTTTTTCCATTCATTCCTATATACCTATTGCTGTCTAACTAAAATTTTATTTTAAGAAAGATTTGTTTTACTTTTAAATGAATTTATTTAGTTAAAATAAAATAAGTATATTATATACCTAAACCATTTAAGAAAAACTATAACACGGGTCTCTAAAGTGAATAAAATTTAAACGACAAAACCTATTTCATATTAGCCCTACAATAACCACAGAGAGGTCGGTATTTTTGATATTTCGCATTAGCATTCATAAAATGAGAAATCAGAATATTATTAGAGTTCCGCACATGCGTACTAAAGGCGTTGGTATCGATGAGCTCGGTCCCCGGCCGCGCAGACTCCGATGTAAATAGTACAATAAAAATAATACAAGCTCCCTCGATTTGAATGCTTACCATTAAGTAGGCATAGACCCCATCAAGCAATGTCACAATTTTTATGATACACCAAAATTGATGGAAACACGACCTCGCTAGACGCAGTTAGTACAAATATTGACTGGAATTTTTAAATAACGATCCGCTATTGCCAAGCACCTTGTAATGTCCTTGATTTTTTTATAGGCATGTGTAGGTATTTATAGCGTTTGTTACGTATACAAAGCTACACACATTATAATACGATCGATTATGTGAAATCTATAAAGTCTATCAAGTAGTTCAATTGAAATTCTTAAGAAAGCATTGATATTAAAATCTATTTTTGGAAAGTATTCGATGAATCGTTCTAAAAAGAAATATGATAAATTAACTAATAAACCCCTAATGGATAGTATGATATATGATAAAAATATGCTATGAAATTGTATTTAGCAACCTGAAAATATATATTTTATATACCATACGAGACGAGGTAAATAAGCGCATGAATCTACATACATAGCTTATATTAATGCTTTAATTCATATATTATAACAAAATTAATTAAATTACTTCACAAGCTAGTTTCTACTGATTCATGACATATCATAATAGAGGACTAACACAATGCTCTCACTAGAGACCTCCCATAATGGCTCCCGAGTAGGTCCCTCGACTGTGCGTGTAATTCTAAACAGTATGTTACAATAACGTTCGTATACGTATTTTATGCTAATGGCAAGTAGTAACTATGAAAATATAAATAATAATATTAAAAAATAATTTTGTTGGTTAAAATACTCAATTTTCAATAATCACGTAATGTAATATAATAAATGTATTACGTGATTAATGAAAATTGAGTATTGCATGTTGAAAAAAAAATGATTTTTTTCGAGACACGAAAGAAACGCTTCTATGTATGTATGTTTTTCTTAAATTTTGACGATATTATAGAAATACACGACTTTAATCGATGTTTTATAATATATCAATATATTGTCTGAGAACATAATATATTGATATTTTCCGCTTCGATTAATTTAATTTAGAAAATCTAATAATCGATATATACCATCGATATATTTTATTTGATGTAATCGAATATATGAGAAATTTAATGCATATTCAATTCCTTTTCTTCCTTTTCATTCCAGCCCTTATTTAATATTAAATATGTAAGTCTGAAAGCTTGAGTGAATATAAAATATAAACCAACGAATTAGTAAAAAGTAGCTTTCGCTATAACGAAACACAACAACATGAAATACTACTCTCCGAGCAGTGCTGTGGTAAAAAATATAAACTGTCGACGATCTTGTGTATGTAGTTGATATTTTTTTCTAATATTAACCTGAACCTTAAAAAAATATTATAATATAAAAAATAATTATTAAATAACAAAAAAATTGTAAAGTATCGATAGAACTCTAAGATATATAAAAAAAAATCAATTCTTTTTTTAAATGGAATGTTTATAATGTTGCGACCTAATTCCTTTTTCATAAGGTTAGAATATGCAGCAATTTTTAAAAAAAAATTATAACGATAACAATATGGAAGTAAAAAAATTAAAAAAATACGAAATAAGGCTCTACTAGTAGTAGAGCCAAATTAAAATTTTGTAAATTCAAATCAAATAATATTTTAAATTAGCAAAAATATATTAACAAAAGTAGGCGTAATTTTAAATCATATTACATTCGGACATCGTAGAATCGTATAATTTTAACTATCGATCTTATCATGCGGTAGGACAATTTTATTATCAACGGTTACCCGTTTTCCGGGAAGCTACGTACCTCCTACCTTTACTTATTGAGTACAAGGTTTTTGCGACGTGTGTGGTTCATACACATGTATGAACGTTATTTTATTAATATATATTAATAATTTTATATAGACATGACATTAAAATAAAATTATATAAGAATTAAATATATTAATTTTATTATTTTATAACTTTTCTGATATAATAAATAATATTTAGATAATTTGTAGAAGTAAATATAACTTTGGTTTGATTGATTTATAAAATATAAGTGATTTGATTGACTAATACTGACGATGATGCTGTTATTGTAAAAATGAAAAATAATTCAAGTTCACGGTGCAAAAAATAAAATGTTTTTTATAAAATTATCATTCTAATATTAAATATTCGTATTATAGGATATCTTCCAGTCGATATTCATAAAAAAATTACCTTATGAGATGACAGTGACTTATAAAGAAATTCACACACACGTGGAGATAAAAAAATATATTCAATACATTCACCGTGACGCAGTAGAATAGCGTCTGACTGTAAACGCGATTGGTTGTCGGTCCGATTTACACTCGTAATAATAAATATTTAAATTATTAATATTTAAATTATTTTCCTTTTGTTGGTATCTAAAACGCAACCTAAACTCAATGTTGAGTTAAACCGCTACCCTAGCGCTTACCGCTAAACACGTAACGTCCCTATTTCGGGTAAAAAAAAGAATACAGAGTGTCTTAACTCTAGGTTCTCTCTGACATAAAATCAGAGAGAATGCTATGCGGAAAAAATACTTAAAGCTTTTAAAAAAATGTTAAATTTAATATATTATAATACTTGAAAATATATACAGAATATATGTTTATTTTAAGCAATGTCAATTGTAATTAATAGTACCTACGAAGTTCATTCTATATCAAGCTCATTTCATGAGCACATACGTAATCAACCTGGCGCCTAGACATTTCCTTATAAAGCATGACAAGATAAACTATGACACTATTTATAGGCAGCGCTCAAATCTCATGAATAATATTGAATTTAATGAAATATAGCGTTTTAATTTCTGTAAATATAATTTTAATGAGTTTTTAATTAGCAAATGTTTTTAGTTAAGGTAAAAAATGCTTTAACTTGATTTTCTCTTTTCAAAATATGGTTATGTAGTGATTTAGCAAGACATTATTTTAGACCTACTAATATTAACATTAACACCTATTTATTAAAGAATATAAAGATATAAAAAGACTCAGTTACTATTGAAAATATTAAAAAGTATACATTCAATGAGTTTACTAACGTAATACCTAAAATATATAAATACTTTCATGTTTAAAAATAACAATTTCGAAAAGTTACTCAGAATAAAAAATAATTTTATAATTTTATAAAATAATAAACAAAAATAAAATATAAAACAAAAATTATATAATATATTTCTATATACATAAAGTGGTATTAAGGAAGGAATTGTCTCACCGAACGCGAACGTAGGGCGTGTGGCAGCTGCGCGGTGCGAGTGCGACAAGCGACAGACGCCCGCCCCTCCACCACTAGCTAACTACCCCATGTCTAGCTACAAGGGTTACTTTTGCCTATACCAAGCTCTTGACTATTATATTAAATAATATAATTTAGAGTATTGAAGTTATAGTAAAGATTTAGATTTATAAATAATTCTTAAAAAACATAATATATGTATATAAAGTCTGGAATATTACTAGAGCAAATATTCAGAATTTACAGTATATTTTAATAATTTGCTCGGCATAAAAATATGTAATAAAGTGCGGGCTCTTAGTATTTTAATATAAGGTCAATGTAATTGTTGGAGTCAGAGCATACAAGGAAAATAATATTCCCTTACTTATTTTACTACATTATTTTTAATATATTTATTAATTTATTACTTTACAGAGCCAATTTTGACATATGAAAAGCTATAACGAAGGATTAATAATAAAACTGAAAATTGTTGCCCCAAACATGACATATTTAATAGTTTGTATTATATTTATTATCCGACCATATTACATAGTATTACTATGTATTACTATTACATAGTATTACTCTATAAACACTATTTTCTAATATATGAATATGTGCCTTATTTATTTATGTACATAAGAAAATATGATTAGTCTGTCGTTATAATGGTTATCTCTTATAAAACAAACCGACCATAATATTTGTTATTTCTATTATTAATAGGAATATTTAGACAAGAACTGAGCATTTAAAGGAAATAATAATGAACACAAGACAAGTTGGCGCCTCACTCAGTGTAATGGTTATGTTTAAATAATTTTTATTTTTGCTCTAGTAACACAAAGCGCGGTATTAAGTTCCGCCACTTAGCACGTGAAAGCCATGTCTCAATTTCAGGCAGAAAGTAAAGAAAAGAGGATCTTGACACTAGATATTGTCAGATTATCCTGATAGACAGAAAAAGCATAAAGCTGTTTTTGAGACTATTCCAAGACCACGTGTGAGAACAGGATGTTATTTTACACGAAAAAAACGTTTGACGTAACAAAATCATATATACTTTTGGTTGTTAGGCTCTAATTAATAAAAAACAAAAGTAGAAATTGACATTGTAACCGTTGTCTGAGTAACGTAACTATATAAATGTTAGTGTACATAATGTATATTGAAAACAACAATTTGTGTTCAAAGTAAGCAAAAAATAGGCTTTTCCGTAGGTTTTGAAGAAATGGATCGATATAAATACATGAGTACAACATGAGTAAAATATTGTATTCTGTATTTATTTATTACGTTATTCGTAATTAATTATACATTACTGCAAAAACAGTTTCAAATTCATGTATTTCTAATTAAATCTCATAGCTAGAATTTTAATAATGTTACTAACGATATAAACATGAATAATGGAACATTAATAGTTAAGTCATATTATAAGTCCACAAGTCATGTAAGAGATCAAAATACAATATGCACAAAGCTTTATGTCAGCGACACGTCCGTCCGGTGCCTATGACCAACTAACTAGATGCCTGCCATATGGTGCTGCCTACAATGAAACATAACGTTTTTTCTATAAAACATTACAAAGAAATGTAAACTCTATGAATAAGAAATAGAACTCTTATTTGCGTGATTTGTTTATAGCTAGGAAAGACACTTGTAAATCGATGTTGAGACAAAACGTGTTTTTATCGTTACGGCATGCCATGTGAGTATTGCATATCTATGATCTTTTAAAAGCCCAGTTACTTTTTAACCTTATTTAACTCTTTACAAACACGAATTATATGAGTGACATTTGTATTTGTATAATCCTTTTTTAGACTATTTTTTTATTTATATTCAAGCTATATGTTCTTGAATAACAATAAAATATATATGTGTATCAAAAGTCTGATATAATCATACATTCAGATATGATTCGGGGCAAATGTTTAACAGTTCTCTTTTAAACCTTCTTCATAAAAAAAATGTTGAAAAATATTATACACTGCAATTATTTTTGTGATTCATAATTGAGAAATATTTATGATGTTTTTAAGGCTTAAATTATGTACCCACTGTAGATGTCTGAGATATCATTGATTATTGTTTTGAAATTTATAGACATAGAAATTGATTGATTTTTCAACAAAAAAGTGTATAAATAATTCAGTCGATAAAAATGAGTGTTAAAGAGTAGCTTGAAATTTATATATTATTCTATCTACTATGTATGTATTAGGTATTAAAATATATTTGTTCCACGTTTTATCCAATATGACGTATGGAAGATAGACCTTGATATCATGACTCCGTTCTCCGCTTTCTGCCCGAATTGAAAACACGTTGAGAGCCGGAGCAGGTAAATGAAATATTTTTATAAATTCACGCTGTATTCCGCGCACAGCAGGGTAGGCAGAGGGAACCTAGTGTTCAGATATTCCGTTCCCTTTATTTCGCCGAATTCCGGATTGCGTGTAAAGTGTCAGAACATAAAACGACACTTTACCTTGACAACAAAGTAAAAAAAATAAGATTTTAAATATTTCCACTCCTCGAGTGCAGTGCAGAGACCCACAATCAGTCGCTTTACAGTCACACTTTGTGCCTCTGTGCCACGAAGGCCTGGCTTCATGAATAATCAAAAAATTGAAATGTATTTATTCCCCGAATGGGGTACGAACCATTGCAATTTCAATGAAACGCTGTTCTACTACGATCATCTTATTAATCATTATAATACCAACAAATCTAATTACAAGAGAAAACAAGATATATTTTGTAAATGCATAAGGTGCTTATATTCAAAAAATAATTTTGTGAAAATTTTACTAAAAATATAAATATTATTTTTAAGTAGCAAAGCCTGCAGGAAAACGTATACATTTCATTTTCAAAGCTAGTAGTAATTGCATTATGATTTGTACAATATCTTTGAGAGCACAAAGCCCTTGTTAATCTGTTTAACTAAAGATTACTTCGCCCGGACGCGTACCAATCCCCGGGCCCCTTCACCCTATTGGTGAATTTAAAAAGAATTTCAATTTAATCTGCTCCCCTTCTATAAGCTGGCTCTAACTGAATCGTGTTACCGAACAATCGACTGTTTTTTTTTATTCTTTGAAAGTGTAGCCATAATCTTTTATGTATGGCCAGCAATAATAATATTTTATTAATCAGAATAAGATCGTAAATTATACGGTTACTGCAATCTGTGATATTGTAATTGATAAATTGATTTCTTCGAATTTATATGTTTATGTTAATTTATTTTGAGTAACTTTTAGTTTTGAGTAAGTTAGTAGTAAGTTCTGAGTAGAGAACATTAGAGTAAAGAGCTGTGGAGTTTGATATCATGACTCCGTTTTTATTTGAATTTCAATATTTTTAGTTTCAAAATCTAAGTTAGGGCCATTCTAAGTGAGTACAAAGTGCAAAGTGTAAAGCAACTGGTTGTGGGTTCGATGCAACTCGAGGAGTGGAAAGAGGGGAACGGAGTGTCTTAACACTAGGTACCCTCTGCCTACCCTGCTGTGAGCGGGATACAGCGTGAAGCTAAAAAAAATCTAAGTCGTATCGATCCCTAAAGCTACCTACATGCTTTTTTAACAATAGCTGTCATTCTGATACATTTTAAAGTACTGGTATATCCGTTGACGCGTAAAATAGGCGTTGCCCAAGCAACGTGTATGTCACTCTATATAAAAGGTTATGTCAAGAGTATGGTTGTATATATAGTTTTGATTTTGTTAGTTTAATTTACTTTTAATATATTTTTATAAAAACATGTATGCATATAGACTTTGGTATGCCAGATTTTATACTCTTTCAACAACGTAAGTTTACTCGTATATCAAATATAATAATAACTAAATATTAATTCAAGCGTCTTATGATTTAAGTAATTATAAACATAAATATTTTGTAAATATTAACTATTTTTCAGCTCATTTAAAGAAAAAAACCTTGCAATCACTTGACTTCAGAATTGAAAAATTAATTATTCAATTCATAAGAAGTTTATTTATTTTTCTTTATGTTTATGTCCATATATTATTACAAGATTAAAATTTCAGTTTAATATGTATGTACTGTACTGAATTTATTATATATTCAATTTATTCAAATATATTTCTTCGTGAGGGCTCTGCAAAACACGATATTTTCAACTTATATCCAAAAATAGGCACACAGCCAGATACACAAACAAATTTGGTTATAGATGCGTACCTACTTAAGATTTTATATACATAGGTATCAAAGCTTTTGATAAAGTGAAAATTATAAAGGCACACTTAAAATGTATATTTTTATGTATTACTTAATTATGTATAGGACAGCATCTGACTGTTAACACCGTGGTTGTGGGTTCGATTCCCACTTGGAGGAGTTATATTTAAATTATTTCCTTTGCTTCGCACCGGTAAATAGACAAAGCACGGTGTGGAGTTTCGCTAAAATTAAAAACGGAAGGAAGGTTTTGGACGGCAACACCTCTCTGACTTAGAAGCGTAGACTTAGTAGCGTGTGGGATATATTTTATTTCCAAGTATATACTAAGCTAATCTGACGTAGAATTATTAATCAATTTATGAAGGAGTATTCAACATTTACAGCCCTACATATTTCTTCATACTGGCAGTTATTACACAACAAGCGATGTAAGCTTACATTTATGTTAAGTTACCATGAGTCATCACTATACAGAGCACATGTTACCATTTTCATATGCATATTCAAGTAGGCTTAGTTTAAACGTTGGTTATAAATAACTAAATATATAGAAAATTTAATTTAGTATAATAATTTTAAATATTTTTAAATAATTCTACTTTAAAATGGTGTCATCGTTTAATTATTTATTCGCCCTTGGTAAAAACTACGGAAATATATATGTCTTAGGATTTTTAATTAATATACATTTAAAAAAGGTATAAAAATTTAACGCATTGGGATTCGAACTATAGGATGGTTTTTAACGTTTTTTCTATTCTTAACGTATTCAAAAATTTTATTTAATATTAAACGAAAAGTATTTTTTTAATGTAATATCAGTTTAACTTTCATTTATATACCTGAGTATGGCTAATGAAATACTTACAAAGTATATAATTTATGTTTAAAAATATAAATATTGAAGTAATTATAGCCAGCTTTAAATAAAAAAAAAATGGTTTCATACCCTCTTGTAATCGACAAGATACCTACATAAAATTATTAAATAATTAATTTTAATAATTTAAAACGAAAAATGTAATATCCTATTTCATTTGTAAAAGAAAACATGTATTGATAAATAACCTTTTTTTTAAATATTTTTTTGTTATAATATAAGAAATAATGTAAAACAAAGAAGAACGTATTATGAATATGAAATTACATTTTTAGAATATTTTAATAAAATTTCCAAAAAAAAGCCTACCCTTAAAAAGAACACGAACTAATTTATATAGAAGTACGAGTATATAGTGTATATATTAAATGTAAATCCTGGAAAAGTAAAAAATATACTATTTATGTCTGGTAATGACAAGGGTAAATGAGCGTTATTCGATATAATTAATTATACAAAAATTTTGTGATTTAATTATGTTACATGTCTGACTCTAACCTAGTATATTACATTGTGCGTCGTGGGACAGCTTACTGTTATCGTGATTGGTTGTGGGTTTGATTTCCTCTCAGACGAATAAATATAATTTAATTATTTTCATGTGTCCCTTCTAGAGAAAAATACAACGTGCCGCATTCAGGTCCGTTACAAAATATGGCGAAAAGTGTAGAACCAAGTATGTTGATACTAGGTTCCCTGGCTATGTGCTATATAGGGAAAAAGCATGAAGCTGAGTAGGGCTTCAAATATTCCATATTTCGTTAAAATTCAAGCAAACTCCTGTGTGGGTGCTGGCAAACAAGGTGAAATGAAAATGATAATAAGATACATTTCAATATAATATTTGTAAATTAGAGAAAAAAATGTAAAGTAATAGTTTGTAATAAAGGAAGAGAGATAAAGTCTTAGATTTATGGTGCAAGGCCATCATGCTACAGGGAGACCAGCTTGGAGCAGTACTTGGACTTGCAACGTAATTCTAGGCTTTACTAAACTCCACTCCTTGCCTAATAAATTTTAAAATGATTAATGCTTATGACTAATGCTGCCTTCTAACTATGTTCCAGAAGAACTCTTATAATAGATCTAAACAGGCCCAGATCTATCCCTACGTTTTAGACATTTCGCTACTATACCGTAATCCTACCACAAGCCAAATGACTCTTAACCTATTCCTGGTAAATTCATTGGTAAGCATGTTTTTTGTAATAGACTGTTCGTTAGATCTCTATAATTTATATAAAACTTATAAAATAAAATTTATAAGCTATTTTTACGTGGATCTGGAACTTTTACCAGTGTTATACTTTAAGACTTGTTGAATGGAGAAATATTACTATTACACTATATTACTAACTGAAATACTAAGTGATTTTTTTCAGATGACTCTTCATGTACCAAATATGTTGACCCTTTGTTATTTGTTATGCTTCTTTTTGTTCTTGGTGTTCCGAAAATTTATATACTGTATAAATAGATGAAACCTATGTATGTGTATTTGTTAAAAACATATATAGGTTTGTACCTTAATCCCTCAATTGTTCCAGAATCTGTTCATTTCCAGAGATTTTATGACTTGGGAAAAGGTATCGAGAGGTTGTTCTGTACTATCCCTACCATAATTAATAAAAATAATTCCTACTTATGAAAATATGAATATTCTTTCGAGAGACTTGTACTTATAAATCTCAGCGTTTTGTATACACAATACTAACTATTATTCATTTAGTTAAATACTCATTTTAATATTTTTTTTTGAACTACATTGAAAAACACACTTTGTACAAGGTATCTTATATTTGATAAAATACTCAATTACTGATTTTTTTAATATTTGCCAAAAAATATATTAAAATATTCTATTTTAAATCGTTTTAAGGTTTTTTAATCGTCTAAGTTTAGGATTCTTTAGTCAAGATCTTCATTCTTCAGTCTCGGTTTAACAATAAATTTTATCTAGAATAACTATCTATAATTAGAAATAATGTGGCCAGTCGTGGCACAGTGGCACAAAGTGTGACTGTAAAGCGATTGGTTTGGGTTCGATTTCCACTCGAACCATTAAATATTTCCATCTTCTTCGCTCTGGTGTCGAGGTAAAGCGCGGCGTTACTTTCCGCCACTTAACACGCAATTTCTTCGAATTCTGCGGAAAGTGGGGAACGAAGTGTCTTAACACTAGGTTCCCTCTGCCTACCCTGCTGTGTGCGGGATACAGCGTGAAGTTAGAATAAAAAAGAAATATAAAAATTTTGTAAAAATCTTATGAACTTTATCTATATCAAAGCTTTGTTACAAAATATGTCTAGATTGTGGAATACTCAAAGCCATTAAAGAAAAAAAAAGTTTTATTGAAAAGCTAATTAATTGTCAATTAATATTTCAGAAATGTTTCCACCACAATTAAATTATTATTTCTTTGTAACTTTAAAGATATTTTTTTGTAACTTTAAAGATATTTCTCATTAAGGTGAGAACCTAAATAGTCTAAACAAAGTGTTCAAGTCTCATTTGTTACTTGAGACTAAATTTAAAGACTAAATTACGTAATACGTATGTTAACGTAACGAAGAATTCTAAATATTATACTTGTTAATATTTTTTATATCAAAATTCTTCAACTTTTATTTCCTTTTTTATTGATGTTTTACAATTTTTATTTATTTAAAAAAATCTTGTAATTTAATAAATAACGTTTATAAATATTATGGAATTTCTTCTTAAAGCGACCAGTAATATTAGAATACCAATATTCATCACATATTGCCATACTAAAAACATCCAATCCCCTACTATTGTAAGCAACTCGAAAGTATCTCAATCTAGAATCCATGGTAACCACCCCAATTTTGTCCGATCAAAATGCGCAAGTCCCAAGTCGGCGCAGGCGCGCCAGAGGTGCCTTTGTGGCCGCCATATTTTATTGCTTTTTTTAGACAAACCTTTAAACAAAAATATCGCCATTCATGGAAGTCAGGTATAAATTTCACGTCAACGGTTTTTATGCCTGCCTTTTAACAAGCGGCCGCTACTACGATTAGTTTGACGGAGGAATTTTTGTTTGGGCCTTTTATTTTTTTTGCCACAGATTATATTTAATCTTGTTTATGTATTTTTCTAATGCAGCTTAAGTTTCTATTTACGTTATTAGGGGTAGCAGGAAAATATGAGTGCTTGTGTCAACATAATATAACGTTATTTAGGATGTTAAAGATATATTTTTTCATTTTATACCAATTTATGTGGTATATTTTTAAGAAATGGAACTTTAATATTGAAGAAACATTTTAAGTTTGCAAATTGGAAATAAGTAAATGCATTCATTGTTACATATAATACTAATGCTTTTTTCTTTATTAAAAAAAAAGATTTTGAATTTTAGATATAATATGTCTTGTAACACAATAACTTATTACAATAATCATTTTTCATACATAAAGCATAGTAAATAATCGTAACAATGAAAACAAACTTCATATCACGTAATATTTGGTGCATCTTCAATCTGTGGCAGTCAACTTGCAATCACGTCACACGAAAATAACGATTTTCTATCAAAAGTTCTCGAAAACGGAATAATTGACTAAATATATGATATATTTGTGCAAACTTACCTATTTGAAATAGCCGCCAACGTCTTCATTTGTTTAGAACGGGGAAAATATTAAAATTAAATGAAAACACTGATGAAACGCGTCTTTCTACAAAGCTGCCGTAGAGCTTTCTCAAAGTTCAGTCGATGTCAACGAAAATCCCCTTTGGACTGCTTTACCATACTCTCCTAGCGCCATCTCTGGATGGATAGTCGTAATGTTTAGAAGTTTCACACTTCTACTCGGACTATGGAGTTCTTAAGGCCGGCTGTAGAGGGAAACGTAATTTCTAATTTCTTTTTAATAAATGAAATAACTAAATTTTGAGATATAATAACTTTTGTAATGATTACTGATTTTAATGTTAACTTTTTATCTAACAGAATTACATATTTGATTTTATAAAAAGTCTAAATTTCCAATTAGAAATTTTGAGCGGAAAACAGATATGAGCGCCATCTATTGAGGGCTTCTAGAACGATTAGTTACGGAAAGATGGATGAATTTCTTAGTCTAAGATACTAATTACTGTTTTCATGTTATAAAAGTTATAGCATGTAACAACAGATGTCGCAATATTTAAATAATAATAAAAGAAAAATATTGTTATGGGAATATTTAACTTGACATTTTATAAATACTTGTATATTGAATATCAGGAAAATAAAAATAAACCTCCTGTGAGCAACACAGTTAGATTATTGTTATTATTGCAAATTATAATTTTATATAAAATCCAAAAAATGTTAACTTTAAGCTCTTCAACTTAACTTTTCTCTTTTCCATCACAACGACTTGACCTAAAATCAATTTAATAATGGATTCCTGAGTTCATGAAATTAATAAAAATTGGAAAATAAATAAATAATAAGATTAATAACGATTCTTATAAAACGCTAAATTAATAGTAAATATAATATGAGATCAAGCAATTGTTATAGGTTCGACTCAATTCAGATAATGAATTATAGTCATAATATATAAAAAAATAATAATTTTCATTTCATCGCTATGATAATATGACAAACACCGAATTGAGTTTCGATCACTAAACCCACAATGGCGCTCGAATCTTTGGAAGAAAGTGGAGAGCGAAGAATCTTGACAACAGATTTTCTCTAACGAATTGGAAGAAAGTGTAAGATTTATAAATATAAAGTAGTAAAATATGAATATGGCTACTTTTAATTTCCTTTATTAATTTTATTTTTTAGCTTCACGCTTTATCCCGCACACAGCACCCTGCTGTTAGAGGCAGAGGGAGCCTAGTATTAAGATACTCCGTTCCCCACTTTCCACCGAATTCGGAGGCATTGCGTGTTAAGTGGCGGAACTTAACGCCGTGCTTTATCTCGACACCAGAGCGAAGAAAATGAAAATATTAAATATTTTCACTCCTCGAGTGGGAATCGAACCCACCACCAGTCGTTTACAGTCACACGCTTGTGCCACTGGGCGACGACTGGCCACAATTTTTTTAATATTATATAAGGATATTTTATCAAAAAATGTTATATACCTTTACAAAGTTACAATAAGAAAATAATGTATTAATTTTTTAACCCAATTTAGTTAGACAAAGTAAATAAACTCCGTCACTGAACCTCCAAAATTTTAAATTTGTGGAGTAACAAAGCAGGAAAAGGTTAGTTTAGAAAACTCATCTGTCTATTCTGCTTCATAACAAAATTAAAATTAACGCTTAAATTATAAAGACCCACAAAAGATGCTAAACGGTAAAACAAATAATCAAAACGCTTGTATTCTGTATAGGTTGGAAAAAAAAATATCTTAAGAAATATTACTATCTATTGTTTCTTATTATTATCTATTGATTCTTAAGAAATATTATTAGTCGTGACCCAGTGGCACAAGCGTGTGACTGTAAACGACTGGTTGTGCGTTCGATTCCCACTCGAGGAGTGGAAATATTTAATATTTCCATTTCCTTCGCTCTGGTGCCGAGGTAAAGCGCGGCGTTAAGTTCAGCCACTTAACACGCAATGCCTCCGAATTCGGCGGAAAATGGGGAACGGAGTGTCTTAACACTAAGTTCCCTCTGCCTACCCTGCTGTGTGCGGAATACAGTGTGAAGCTAAAAAAAAAAATACCTAACAACAAAGTAAAAGTAAAATCAAATCAATGGAATGTTTCACCAAACTTGATTTGTGCTTGCGTTTTACCTTAAACGCTTTTATCGGTCAAAACAATGTCATACAAGACACAGTGGGCATCATATGAAAAATGATTCGCGACACTGAGTGTTCTTTAATGCAAGGTATCTTGCATCTCGCGATCGGACACAACATTAATAATATTGTGTAGTCATTGTAGTGTGACATACAATTCACGATATGTATCGCTTGCGATCTCATGCTTTTTAAAATGTAAACTAAACTTTGAAGTGCTCTTCGTATGTTAATAGAATATTTTGATTTGTTGTTTTTATTTTTCTTAGATAACTTTTGATTTTCTTACTGAGATCGTCATAGCGTAGACTCGATCGACTGTAAACGCGTTCGATGCCCACTTGGAGAAATGATTTTATATTTTTGAAATGAAACTGTTTTTAGCCGGATTAATCGTGTATATTTTTGGTATGCGAAAATACATTTTTTGAAAACCCGATGATTTCAACACGATGATTCGAACACGAACACTTTACAGTAGTCCGTAGACACGGGTAGACTGGGGTGGCGTTCGTCTGACAGTTGATACAGTATTATATCAAACTACCGTCAACGATTTCTTAGTTCGTTCAGTAGTCGATTCTTACAGAATGAGCTGACATTATCATGCCTTCTGGTGTGGTGATTTTGAGATTACAAAGTTTTTGCACTTGGGTCCCAGGTGGTAGAAAGTTTCCGGTTAAAAATAGTTTCATTTCAAAATGCAGAAAAAAAATCTAAATAATCGCGAAAACAAAAGGTCATAATATGATTTTATATTATTTTAAGTGACCGATTGACTGCGATCTGGGAAAAAGCGAAAAGCTGGCATTTTTTTTAATATATTATTTTATTTCAATCCAGTTTCTTTGGCTAGTGGCACCTGATGCGTGAAATACGTGTAGATAATTATTATTTATATTATTGAACATTTTGCATAATTCATTCATTAATAACACTCTAGTAAAATAATATAACATTTATATTCGTCTATATAAATACAATATTAAAATGAATAGAGGTATATCAGATCCCCAGACACCTTAGAAAGCGATGGCTGGAATGTATGGTGAAGCAAGATATGAGAGCCAATAGAATAACCATTGACGATGTTTCAGACCGTTGAAAGTGGAAGATTTTATTACTTAAGTATTTTTAATTAGGTTATATTTTAGAGAAAGCAGCAGAAGGTAAACTGAGCTGGAATATTCTTTGCCTACCGTCTTGTCAACAGTGAGCTCCCCAGTCGATACACACCTCTCGATGCCCTTTCATATATTTTAATATGTAATATCAGTTTTGTTATTCTCCGTTTGTGCTATAATGCTGTACTCGAATAATTGTGATGGACTGTTTAATTAAGAATCTCGTGTATGTGCAATAAGCTTTCTTTTTTCTGTTCCTGTTATATGTACAATTATAAAGTGGTGCTAAATTTAAAACAACATCTAGAAGTAAATTTTCTTTTGGTTACTACATGTTTTAACAATTATTTTAGCATCACGCTGTATCCTGCATACAGCAGGGTAGGCAGAGAGAACTTAATGTTAAGACATTCCGTTCCCCACTTTCCGTCGAATTCTGACGGCATTACGTTGAGTGGCGGAACTCAACGCCGTGCTTTTTGCCTCTCCTCGCCTCGAGTGGGAATCGAAATCAACTTTAAGTAGCGAAACAAAATTTCATACTGTATCCATATAGTTTTCGTAAAAAGCTGCCAAAAGTTTTACCTTTTATAACATAGTAATATTAACAGATGTACGGCTAAAAAATGAAATCTACTATGATATTACCATGACGCAACTAAAACGTTCTTGGCTGCATAAAGGTGGTGTTCACAGGTTTAAATTTACTTCAGGTTATGTCAGGTTGGTTAAACCGCGATTTTTTTTAATAGGTTGGATCCTAGATGGTGAACCACTAGTTTATCATTTCCACCACAAATTCTACTGACTCTTAACATATGAAGAAGACACTTGAAGACTGTTACACTAATATATAAGGAAGATATAAGAAATGTTTAATTCAACACAAGACAACTACATATATTTCAGATTTACAATTATGCGATCATCATTCTAAAAACCAAAAAATAGAATCTTAAAAAGTATTCATTGGTAGTTTCCACAGCTTAGGATAACCGTAACAGTGTATGAAGTAAAATATTCCGACAGGATGATTTATAGGTTCAGGCTCCGATATGCCCGCGACCTACAAACTAAAGCAACCTTCACATTTTTCGACTCTTTGTTGCCACGTGGTACGCTGGCGCCCCCTCGTTGGGTGTCATTGGTACTATCATTTATCATCACTCAATACGAAGGCGTCGAGCTGGCGGTTGCAGCAAATGTTTCAAATGAACTCAGATATTTTCCTTCTTTTCACAAGTTTTACTTACTTTACTGTTCGAAGCTTAATTATTTTCTTAATATTATTGAATAGATTATATGAAGGTTTAAATTTGTATCGAAAATTGTTGAAAATTGTTGCAAATAATTTGAATAGTATGTTGACTTCGATCAGTTTTGCTACAGATAACGAATATTTTTTTTATTTTGAAAATTTAAATAAGAACCTATTTTTTGAATAACGAGCATTGACATAATATTTGTTTTTTTTAACTAGAATAAGTAAAATATTTCTTATTTAAAGTAATAAGTTTTAGGTGCTTTATGTGTCATTTAAATTTTTACAGCTGGTAAACAATGAAACTCATATCTATCTTGATAATTTATTTTATCATCTTCATCAATTTTTCAAATTTAATACAATTTATTCATACAATACAATAATTTAAATGATCATGTAGCATACTTCCCTAGAGCTCTCATTTTAACTGGAATGAACGATAAAGATATTTATTTATATTTATTAATTAGAAAGAAATAACACAAGTAAATAAACATTATTATACAAAAATAGGAAAAATGGAGACAGATTAAATAATAGGCCACGTCCTATTGCACAATATAATTTACATTTCAAAGATAATTTTGATGCTCAAGAAACAATGTTACTACTTTAAACAAATTATTTCATATCATTGAATTCCACTAAGTGATAATCTACTATTTACAAACAAATAAATAAAGCAACAAACTAAACAGATTCAAAATCAATTCAAGAAGAAAATCAAGCGTGCGATTTATAAATTTTAAAATATGAAACGCATTTTCACTAAAGAAAAAATTTAACAAAATATCACAGCAGACCACGACATTTTTATAAAGTTGTAACAAAAATTCAAGCAAAAATGAGATGACAATACGTTTAACAGAAAAATGATAAGAAACAAAGGTAACATTACAATATTATTAGGAAGAAATTAAAACTTTACACACTAACTACATTTTAAGTACATATTACAAATACGACATTAAGGATTTTAAAGTACTTAATAGTCATACGAATTATTTAATTGGTATCGTTGGTGGATTTAAAACTATTTAAAGATATTCTAAATAATATTTTTATTTACGTTTCTATACGTAACATTTGTTATTTACAACTAAGAACAGGAACATAAAACAGTTCATCGAAAAAGTTGACACTATATGAATATATTAAACTTTTTCCGATATCTAATAATGACAATTGATTTAATATTTACATTAAGAACAAATAACTACTTATTCACAGATTTCTATATTAACTGAGCTTATATCGTGTCATCAAGTTCACAGCGATCGTACAAGCCCTCGCTAATCTGTTAGGTTTTAACTTGTTACTATAATTAATAGCAATGAAATGTTTAAAGTAAAATTATCCCTATTCAATATTCATATTTCATTTTTGAATTCGCCGAATTTTACCTTATCCCTGTACATTTCCGAATTTGTTATATTGGGAGACGGCTATTCTATACACATAAACTTGTTATTGTGTTTATTTAAGTAGATATTTGATTGTTTAAGACGTCCAGTCTAACAAACATGCCTAAGCTTATATCTAACTAGCCATCACACTATTATTAATTATTTGTTATCTTACAATTTTAGGAATATAATGCAGATCAAATTATAGCTTATGACTAGGCAAAATTCTTTCTAAATCAACAACTTAATGCATTACGCTGACAATTTTAAGAGAAATAGTATTCCATTGTTTTACATAATATTCTCACTTTAAATGAGTAATGTTCAGATTTATTTTATAATACAGAAAGTCCACTTGTTTCAATCACTTGGTCTTGATCCTATCTTCTGATTTTCCTTCGAAGGTACGTATCATACACAAACACTTTTTTTCTTTAAACGTCACTGAATGTCATAACAACATGTTTAACAAAGTCTGAAATAGGAATAGTAAATTTTTCGAACAGCGAATAACTGATCTAGTCTAGTCGCTGTAACATTCCATTACTTTGCGATGGTGTTACACACAACTCCGTTGGACAAACGGTCGACTATTTGGTTTAGTAAATCAGTTATCCACTATTCGAAAAATTCCACTGATCCTATGCTGACAGGTGGGCGAATTGGCTCGGGTGAAGGTCGAACTGGTATGGATGACCATACGGATTCATATGGTACGGGACTATGTTCATGGAAGCCATCTTATGTTCTTTCTTCCACTTCATGCGCCTATTCTGGAACCAGATCTTGATCTGACGCTCGGTGAGACAGAGCGCGTGAGCTATCTCGATCCGTCTCCTTCTCGTTAAGTACCGGTTGAAGTGGAATTCCTTTTCGAGTTCCAATGTCTGGTATCGAGTATACGACGTCCTTTGACGTTTTGTTTCTCCGTTCGCGTTGACTGTACCTGAAAAAGTTAAGAAAATTTATTTTAATTTTTGCTTGTAACATTATAAAGCTTCTAACTTGAAAAAGTCATGTACTGCATTACATGTATTCAAAATAAGGACCACTAATATAGAACTGAGTGCCCGTTTGAGCGCCAATGAATAGTTGGCTCGATCGATTTCGTGCCTTGCCACGCTTGCCCGATTGTGATGTACAGCTTGCGGCAATGCGCACGATTCAAAGCGAGATTCTGTTAAGAATTTATATAAAATATTCATTATGATACATTGCTATAATTTATTGTGATTCACGTGAAGATATTTTATTACAGCGCCATATTAATATTTTCTTTAGCAAAATGGAAATAGATTACGAAATAATATAGATGTAAACTGCTTTTTAAAATAAGATTAAGATATAGGTTTAGTATTAATATAATGTTTTAAGTGATTAATCGTCAAAAGGGCTCGTTGATGGTGTGAACAGTTTTCAGAGACTCCTAGTGGCATGCCGCGCGGCGCACCTGTCACGTTATGTCGCCGGTACAGCCCACCACTTGGTCGGCTTGGATGCCCGCCAGTCCAGTCTTGATCGATACGCGGCCTGTCTGACTCTGTCTTCCAAATTAAACTGTGTCATTTGTTACATTTCTTTAAGTAGCCTCGACCACTAATGAATCGCTTTTAAAATAAGCAACTATTAACCGCGATGTTTATCAATTCTATTGACAACTTTAGAAATATGAATCATTAATCGACCTCACATGGGATAAAGACGGATGGACTTAAGAGCAACGTACATAAGAATAAGTATGCGTGGAATAAAAATTGTACTATCTATATTATTTGAAAGTTGTCTGTTTTATATTAGTAGTTTTTTTTACCATTTATATATTTCTATCTATTTCTATCTATTAATACGATAAAACTTTATATCCATGAAATATTCAATGCAATATAATATTACTATACTTGAATATAATATTATACTAGAGAATTATTTTTCCATTGCTTTAAATACTCCTACATTATATGTAAATACAATAACCGTGTATGTAAGAATACACGAATATTTGCGAGCTATTAATATAATCAGAATATCAATAGATAAAAGAAAGGCGACGATAATAAATACGGCACAAGCGTTCAAATATCTCCCTTATACCGTCCAAACGTCAAACCCGCGTCAATAAAGATGTTTAAAAACCATAAATATTCGATGTCCCCAGAAGTACTATAAGTGATGTTGCAGCAAAAACCCTACGTGATTGAAATGTTAGTGACATTTCGATGCACAAACAACTGACTGACAGCATTATTTTAACATAATCCTTGTACAGAGTCGAAACGAATGGACACAATACGAGGGCATATGAATTTCAATGTGAATTCACAAATATGGTGATTTTGATGAAATGCTTATATTAAAGAACTTATTTGAATTAGATATGATTAGGAAGTGCAGATGACTATAGATGGCTTAAAACACTTCTGAACAGGTATAAGCGATATGTCTTAGTGACAGGAGAACAGCCTGTTACATTATTTTGCAATATATCAAGCTTCGTAATGTGACGCTAAAGCTCTTGTTATAGTGGATATGGTCTGTTACTATTTTTATTCTTTGGTTTTCTCTATTATGGGTACGATGATGTCTAATTGTATAAGTAAATACTATTTAAGTATAAGTACTTAGTAAGTAAAATGCTACATCTCTGTCTCCTATCTTTATTTTAAAGTTGTCATTGAGAAGATGACAGCAACAACTTGCAAAGTTTTTAAAAAAGAATACTACAATATTAACTTGCTTAAAATTATTAAAAAAGATTATGAAAACTAAAGCTCTTTAAAAAACATTACAATATCAAAAAGGAAAATTCTAGAAAATTCTTAGAAAATGATCAAGAAGAAAAAATGATACAACGTTTATTTTGTTCTAGGAACTGCTATTGGATTATCCAATTATTGTATATAAATACAATAATTGGATAATCCAATAGCATTATATGTATAAACATATAATGGTCGAAATCAATCTTCTGCTTTACGATAATTTAGTTTTGATAAGATTTAATTATAAACTTTATTCTTTTTTTACTTATTTATTCCTACGTTTGTACATTTTTTTATTTAAATTCATTTTTGAGTACCTATTACTACTTTGAGACTAATTTAATATTTTATTGCTTTAAGATTGAAGTTTTAAGTCTCATAAAGAACTTATTTGTGATGAGTATTTACTTCACACTACTTTACATTATTTTAATCATATACTTTTATTAAACACAGCTTATATCTAGGTTTAAAGTAATAATATTGAATTAAAACAAGACTTCACCCTTTTTCCCGTGGGTTGTCAGAGAGAATCTAATGTTCTAAGGACACTCCGTTCCATTTGCAACTCAATGCCGCATTATTTTACTAATACATATATTTCAATTGCGAGAAATATCTATAATTAATTTTAACCAATTTATGCCAAATCTTTTTTTATATTAATAATAAATTTAGAATAATAACTTAAATTATATTCAAAAGCAGAATCCTCTTTTATCTAGCGTAGGTAATTCTAGGTCACAAAGTATTTTATATTCCGTCTAGACATATTGCATGGTCGAATTTTAAATGAATGACATCGTATTACCTATGGATGAGTCTTAAAATTTGAAAACTAAAATAGCCTGTCTGGAGACGATTTCGGTCTAATATGTTTTTTTTTCAGACAAATTACGTGCTAAATTACAGGTTTAAATTTCTGTATATTTTTACTGTAAAGTGTACATTTTATGGACAAACATTGTTAAATTCTTTTATATCATATATATTTTATTAAATCAACTAATAACTTCAGTTGAAGTAGAAACTCTTTGAAATTTTCGAAATGGTGGGTTTTCTAGAATTATTTTCGAATACTAAAAACATAACCAATTAAACTGATTGAAATAGTTAAGTTTTAAAATGTATGAGACTCGCAAAAACAAAAGATCTCATTACGTATATAATGAACCAAGTTTTAATCATAAATAAATAAAATTATTCTTTTGATCTTATGTTGTATATTTTAAACTGGATTTTATAATAACCTTATAATATAAAAATAATAAATTTACATTCTTAATTTTTCTCCTATACGATTTCTATCAACAAATTTAGAATTTAAACTGTGTATATAAAAAAATTGAAACTATTACACAAAAATATAAACGTAAATCGCGTTTACACGACACAAATTGTTATATTTTAATCGCTCGTGCTCGTTCCTAACTAAATCGGACCATGAAAAATGATTGCTGAAGTCATTCCAAATGTTTTTCTATCGAACGTATATCTTTCCATCAACGTGGGTACTTAATAACGGGTCTCGGATATGCCAACATAAAAATGTTTAGTGATAAAACATCAAAGTGGACATGACTAATGACATCTAGATGAAAACAGAATACATGTAATAAAAGTGTCATGTATGCTTTTATGGCTATGGTCAATTCTATGATCACAGGCGGATAAGCTAAGCTGGAATCGTCCTGTTATTTTAATTATGCATGTTTATATTAATGATTTAGAATGATAAAGATTATAATGAAATCACGCATAGCTTTATTCTAATTTATGTAACTTTAAGTGTATTTTTTGTTATTTTAGGTAGAGAAGATCTAGGACAATGGAGAAAAGTAATAATGGGCATTTTCAGCCTACATTGAAGTCGCAAGTTCCAGGCACGGTGAACTCTTGGAATGTTAACTTTTTTCCGATATTAAGGTTCAATTTGAGACAACAAGCGAGCGAGGTACACGAGCAGTAATTTTAGTTCATTACATGATAATGCAACTTAAAAATAAAAAAGAAAACATTTTTACAAAACGTATAAAAATATGAACGCGATGGGATTCGAACCCTCTTGGATCATTTTTAGCGGGTTCGAATGCCGCTGCCTTCAAATTTTTATACGTTTTCAAAAATGATTTGTAATTTTAAAATAAAATCTAAATTAATAAATTGTTTGTATCAGGGTTCAGTATAAATAATATGATGGGCTAGTTAGACATCCAACTTTACTAAACTAATGAAATTGCTAACCAAACTATATTGTTTTTTTTCCATAGTTCCGATTCTGATTATCTGCCTATGCACATATTAAGAATATATACTATTTGTACTCCACTCTACGAAAGTGTTAATCTATGACTTAATCAATTTTTATGTTATATTTAAGCCAGCAGACAGTCAAAACAAGTGTCTGTCTAACTTATTACGATTAAAATGCAAAATATAATATAAGAGATGTTGCCTTGATTTATTTAGTATCTTAACAATGAAGTTTGAAATTTCTAATAATCATATTTTTTTATTTTTTTATTTAAGCAAGTACGTCCCCTTGTCTGATTTAAAATTTAAATATTAAATAATTTTAGTAAAATTTTTCCTTGTCAACAAACTGTCTGTGAATAGAAATAGAAATATTATAAATCACCACGAATTACAATAGCACCTGAAAAATGGAATATCATTGAAACAAAAAAAAATGTTGCTAAGGAGTAAACGTATGTATAACATCTGCCCATTATGAGCACTCGGTGCATCGTCAAACAGGTCATCCCGCAATACAAACAGATACATTTATCAAGAATAGCGGGGATATTTTTAAATTCAGATACAGTCTAGTGTTCTGAATTTTGAGCTAGAATATTAAAACCTAGGCAGGAAGATTTTGTTGTTGACAGTAGGTAATATGAATATATAATGTAGGTACTGCCGAATCTCTTCTTTTCATCATATTTTTTTCGAATTCAAGGTTTCTGGGAGATTTTTTTAGAATTAAGTTATCCTTTGTATTTTGTACATGTTTTATCTTTGCATTATACTTATTGTATACCTAGTTGTAGCACACATTACATTAAATAAAAAAAATGAATGTTTGCAAAAAAGCAACATTTTACTGCAGAAAACAGCAGAGTAGCAATCTATTTGTAAATAATGCTTAAACGATCTGTACTTATTTTGGTTTTCTCGTCTAGAATTAAAAATTATTTCAATAAATATTCGCAACATACATTTTAATTGCGTATAACAAATGTACCATACGCATTTTTCCGCTTAACAGAGTAATCAGAGACAACCTAGTGTCAAGAGACTCCGTTATCCATTATATACGTTTTTGCATATAACAATGAAGGAAAAGTCTATCTCAACATTAGCTAATTAAAATAATAATTTTATTACACCTATTATTTAAATGCCTAACTATCATAAATATGTATAGCAATTTATTAAAGTGGTGAAACAATTTCGATAGCAGTTCATGCTTCATAGCTAGATAAAGCCCGCCCACTTTTAACTCAAGACAGTATTGGCGTTGGCGTGCGTCAAATTGTTCGTTTATTATGCTGATGTAAATTTACATGGTGCTTCGAAATTATTGTTATATAAGAATAGTTTATTTTTAAATTTATACTTATACCTAAAAAGTTGACGCTTATTTTACTCGTTACCTTGGCTGTAGGTACTTATGAAAATTTTTGGTGTGTCAAGTATATTAGACAGTAATTAATTTAATTACTTTCATGTTTATATAATAAAAAAAATATGGTTTTTGCCCTTATTAAAAATTTTAACTGAACATTTTTTTCAATTCGTTTCGTAACTAAAAAGGGATTCATTTATTTTCTGTATCACGCTTTTTCTCTCAAAGTATGGTGTATGGTAGGCAAAAATAACCTAATGTCAAGATACTTTATTCTCCAATTTCCGCTCGAGACCGAGATATTACTTATAAATGCAATAATAAATACATATTAATTAATATTATTAAGCAAGCACATTTAGTTTCGTTGTTTAAGTGGTCTATATATTACCAACGGACCTATGTATTACCAACGGAAAAAGGTGTGGTAACTTTAAGCCTTTAAAAACAATTATTCATGCTCAGTAATTCCAAAAGGTCGTACCGCGAAACTAATCCCGCCTGCAAATAATTGCAAAGATGGAACCTCCATATGAAGAAAAGATCAAAACTGGTAAAATGAAATTTATTATTTTCAGAATAAAGTTCGCTTTCGATTTAACTGTTTCTAGAAAAGTACGTTGTGTAATTATTTTTGCTTGTCCATTACGTATCGTTGTTATTTATCTCATCTAACCGTTTTTTAAACAGTTTTTTATTTTATTTTTGTTTGTTGAAGTGATTTATTAATTTATTTTATATATAAAAATATTATATTTTGTATCATATAATAAATTAAGAAAAGTTCTATAGTTCAAGTGAAACAGACTTTTAAATTTTAAAATTTTATAAATTCAACAATAATTGCATGTAATAATAATATATTTGGGCGATATGTCGCGAAAGGAGTACCTTGACATTTGGTTCCTTCTGTCGACTCTGCTATAAAAAAAAATTCATGAAACTATTTTGTTTTCCAATGTATATTTGAAGGAATTAAATAACGTATTGTGAAATATTCCTTAATAATAATAATTAAAAAATATATATTAAACAAACAAACATTTAAACATTATTTCTTCACATCATCCACTCACAACCTTAAGGTAAAACAGCATTTACTTTCTTTGACCGGTTGATTATACGAATGATCAAGTACAAGTAGTTACTTAAAAGGGAGCCCGCTTATATCTGATTAAGGGAGAAACAAAACATGGCATTAAGAGTGAATTTGTTGGTGTAAAATTAATCACGACGTAGAATTATTAAGGACGCTAATATCTTGTACACATTTACATAACGCGCAATAAATCTGCGCGGGCGCAGACGGCGCCGTTGATAAATTCCTATTGGAGCTCTTCGATGGTCTAATTTCAAGTGGGGGTTTTGATTCGTTTCTAATCTTTATATAATTGATACCGTTCAATTGTAGCTAGTAATTATAAATCAAATGAAAATATTTATTCTTTAGTCAAATACTTTGCTACTAACACTTTAGAAATCAGTTAACATAAAAATCTCATTATTATGATTTTTACAAGAAGTTACCATCGGTTTTAAAAGCAGTTCTCTTGAGAAGTGTTGGTGTGAAACACATTTTTATTTGCTGGTGAGTGTACCCAGTATAAATTTTACCTAATCATTGAATGTTCTATATTGCTTTGGAAGCTTAAATAATCATAGATCAGGTACCTATAGATAGCTATTTGGTCACGTTTGTTATAAATATAGAAATAAAATATCAATAAAAGTAAAATAAAAACTAATATCTTCATTTTATGGATATTGTTTTTAAATACATTCTTTTATAAGTATCTCTAATGCTACTTTTTTTTTTATAGAACACCAAAGACTTTTTTAATGCATATTATTATTAATTTTAAAAAAATCATAAGTATGTTTATATTTCGTATTTAGTATTGAGAAAATATTGTGTAACAAACACAATATTTTTTTTCAACTGTAGTATATTATAAAATATTGTATATAAATTCTTATAGCTAACATAGTTTTAAAAACGACTCTGGTCATTTTTAGGACTTGGACTAGAAATAAGTAAATAAGTAATTCCATAAACGACATGACAGGGTCTCCTTTTACATATTTTAAAGTGCCTAAAGCTTTACTGAAAGTATTATATCACAACAATTAATTTAAATTTCTTTTTAATTTTATATACCTAATGAAGTTGATGTGTATGAATTAAGCATATTTATAAACCAACTGTACATATTTTAACAATACAATAGACATAGAGAACCTTTCAAAATACTCCTTTTTTCGTCTGTATTTGAATTATAAATGTTTCAAAAAGTCAAAGAGCAAGGCTGGTTTCTACAGCTTAAGAGTCAAGCTAGAGACACGCATTGATGTCACTTGATGACGTAATTTTAGTTATATAAATAAGATATTACATAAAAAAATATGAGATTTTAAGGTAACGTAGACTGTTTAGTCATACAGATATTTTTAAAAATTAATTAAATATTTTGCTTTAAGATTATTTTATAACAAATAGGTACTTACTTAATTTGTATCAAAAACTATAACTAAGTGATAATAATCTGACCTGTGTTTACAAATATGTTACCCAAACTCTAAATAAATTGATTGCAATATTTAAAAGAATAAACAGACATAAAAAATAGTAAATTGTCTATTATCATCTTCACGCTTCTTCTCGCATATCCGGGTAGTTTTAAGAAACCGATATCGATATATTGCGTGTTGAGTGCTGGAACTGAGCACTGTGGTTTGTCTAAGGTACCAAAGCGAAAGAAATGAAAATATATAAGAATAATCATTCCGTACGATGTGAATGAATCTGTAGTGTAGTACTCTACTGTAGTGTAGTATCAGTAGTGTAGTCTGTAGTACTGTTAGCGTTGTTGGTTGTGGATTCGATTACCATTCAACATACTGATTATATTTAATTTATTTTCATTTCTCCGCTTAGGTGAACAAGAAAAAGTACGGCGTTGATTTCTGCCACTCAACACGCAATGTTCCGATTTCAGGTGAAAAGTGGAGAAAGGAGTCTCTATGAACTAGGTTCTCTGGCTATCCGGCTATGAGAGAAAAAAAATTAAAACTATAAAATCTATTATATAATTAAAATGCACATACATCCATAAAATTTAAACTCACTATATTTGTTTTAAATAATAAAAGAGACAGCCACTACATTAATTAAAAATGTTTGTGTTCAAAGTTTAATTAAAATCAAAGATTTTGAACGCATCACAAAGCGATCGTGTCCACAATTACCATCGATGTAAAACCGGTAATAATTTAAAAAATATAGCTCGTAAATGATGCCATAAATAAAACTTAATAATACGCACGCCCAGCCCGGCTCATGTGCGGAAAGCTAATTGAATATTAATTTTATTATAAATCTGGTCGGACGAGTCTCGTTGGTGTGATACCTCGTACCTATAGTCTTTTATTTATAACTTAACTTTAGCTTATAGGAAAGGTTTGCTTATCGATTTATTGTATAAAAACTTTTTTGTTTAAAAAATAATATCATGCTGAAGTTTAGTAAAAAAAGGTGAGTATGTAGTTATTATGTATAACATAGAATTATAAATAATAATATATTGATTGTCTTGTGAGTACATAAGTCATACATAGATATTATCTACTATATATAAAAAAATAATATAATAATAATAGAATATATTCAGTATCTTATAATTTGAACAATATCTTGCTTTGCAATTAGGTAGTTATATTAAATTAAAATAAAGAACAAAAAATAAAACATTATTTTTAAAACATACTTAATCTATATCTAGTACCTAAGACAAAACGTGGGGTCTTAATTTGAACGGAATGCCGTGGCACTAGGTTCTCTCTGACTAGCTTGCTGCTGGGAAAAAACATTAAGTTGCTATAGTTTAAAAAATATGATTTATAATAAATTTTCATTTTATGTTATAAATAATACATGAATGTATTACTGAAATAAAGAAATGAACAAATCATAGTATTCAAAAAAATATAGCGAAACCAAAAAGAAGACTGTCCGTTAACGAAAATAAATGGAATATAGTTAAGATAAATACATTAATCAACCCAATATAATGGCTTGAGTATCATGTGCAGCGAATACGATATATCGTTTCGAGAAATCTAGTAAAGTGTTCAACAGGTTTGATTCAGATTCAATCCAATTTTTAAGTAAAAGTGCATCGGGAACGCTGAGAGCTACACCACTGGCGGCGAGCATTACAAACACCTTCCGTTCCTTGTAATTTATTACTTTTATCTAGAGCACAGTCGCGGTCACTGAACACAAACAAACGACATTTGAGACAAGAAGACAAATCGACCGATTACCGTACCTGCCTGGTAGGTCCGGCCCATGCAAATCTTTTAATTTTTTCCACTCATTATTACTCCTTTTGAAAGAAAGTAAAAGTATAATAGACCAGCCAATGGCCATTAGTAGATCGATTATTGCGACAATAGCTAAGAAAGTCTTTCAGTCCACAAAAAATGTTGCGAATTCAATGCATTGCGACCTTGTGTATGCCATGCCATGGTTTTGCAACATATAATGTGATTTATTGTTTGCAAAAAAATATATTATTGTTAAATTTTAGGTCGTATTGTTTCAAAATACCACTTGTGGTGAATTTGTAGCAATAGCAAGCGCAATAGAAATTTTAACTTATTCTACGAATTCTGTTACAAGATTTAAATAAATCGTGTTTTGTCTATAAATAACATGTGTCGTTTTGTAAATGGTATATGTATAAATATCGAATGTAAAGGCCTCGAAGTTCACGAATGTTAATGTGCGCTATAATGGGCCAGGAATAGATCATGATATCATAATAGGTACGCATTGAATAGCTTAACTAACATATAGAGACTTCACGTTGCAAATTTAGATTAATTAATGTATGCTTTAAAGGTTGAGTAAACAAAAGAAACAAACGTACAAATGTATTATTGTGTTCGCTGTATATGAGTGTCCTATATTCAAATTATAAGTTTTGTATATCCTTTAGAATCTTATCTTTAAAGGTTTTTGACGTAGTAGGATAGGTGAAAAAAAACTTAGTGTAATGATATTCAGTTCTCCATTTAAATTTTCTTAAATTATATTTTATTTATGAAAGCAGATATATAGACATATCGTGTGTCAGTCTGTTCATCATCGTCAGCTGCTCCTCTCATTTTTTATACAAATATTGCCCATACCTAATAGACCATATTAAGAAAGTATACTCCAGTATCTATCAGTCATACAACCGTTAATCTGCGACAGATCGTCATACACTCACATACATATATAAATATATTTAAATAAAATAACTATGCGGATATAAAAGCGGTCAGAAAAGAAAGAAACTGTTCGCGTTTATCAATTTCATGGGTTAATTTACGACTAGATAAAGGCCACTACACGGCAGCCGCGGTTTCGTCGAAAGAAATCTCCATACAAAACATTACTCGTCAGTGTTGAGGGATTTATGCGACGTGGTGCGGCCTGCGGAGTACACCACGCCGCTCACTGTATATTATTATAGTGACACCGACTAATTTGTTGGCCGACTGATGAGCCAAGTGTGGGGAAAGAGATGGTTTATGTTTAAAGATCGCGTGGATGAATTATCTATACAAAAAAGCAAAAAAAAAAACAGGTTCATGCTTTTCACACATAGCAAAATAGAGAGAGACTAGTGTCAGGACAATCTGTTCTTAAGATTACGAACGAAATCAAGAAATTTGCTTTAAGAGGCCCTCTTTGCTTTGCTTAAGATACCTGTTTACGGTAAGGTGCGGAGAAATAAAAATAATATATAATACTTCCCCCCGTGTGGTAATCGAGTTCATAACCATAACCATCTCTTTTACAGTCAGCTTATATAAAAAAAATAGTAAAAGTAACTTAGTCACGCATTATTTCCAAGGAATACAATATTCATATATTAAAGGACATTGGAACAGTTTAGAAACAAACAATAAGTCAAAGTTTGTTCCTTTGAACATAAAACGATACGATTGCAGTTAAATTACTAGAAAAGCTATCGAATCACTAGTGATTAATAAACCGATTACTGTATATCACATCTACTCTATAGGATTTTTCATCTTAGCCGAGTGGATTAATTTAATCCGAGGCGCTTTGCGCGGACGCAGCGAATGACGGGACGCACCCGCGCTTCTCCTCACCGAGACAAGAACATGGGATACTGCCAATACGACAAAAACAACGTCGGTAAACACTGTAAATGCGTTTCTTAGAATAATTATTTAAATTTTATAGTGTTATTTTGTTTCAAATGTGAAATATAAAAAAAATAATTCCTATTTATATATTTATTTATTTTTATTATGATTTTGATAAATAATTTTGTTTTGTAAAGTAAATGCAAAGTTTATTATTCTTGAAATATTTTTTTGCCAATACATTTTATCTAAATTTTGTTAAATAAAACATTTAACAATATTTATAATATCCTAAACCTGGCGAAGACCGAATACTTGTTGAATTTTTACTATGTCAATCTTGCGAGCAATATTCTTAATACAATTTTGATAACGTTCGTATACATTTTACAATTAAACATGTAGTATGTTTCGCTATTATTATATTACATTTTACAGTAAGTAAGCATTGATACAAATATATGTATTCACAAGAACAAGTCCAGTTCAAATCGCTCTCACTAATCGTACCATTAAGAACAATAAAGCGCTGTAGCTACTCCCAAGTGAATATGAGTTTAATTTCACTCCATATAACATCTAAAACTCTTTGAAGATTATTTATAAACGTCAGGTTATCCCCTAATATTAGTCGCATATTACGTTGTATCCCAGTAATTTCGTAAATCGGGGGCGTTTCATCGTGACATGAAACGAACGGCTTGCAATCGTCGCGTAAGACATTTCAAAACAAACTGATCTTCGGCCGTCAGTATTTAGACGTGTTTCTCGCGGATCCTCTGTTTGAACATGTTTTGACTATCCAGATAGGTGGATAAACTTTGTATCAAATAAACTTTATGATATAATAGAGCTTCATAGTTTATGGTATGTGTTAGGTTTTGTTTATGATAGTAGCAGTGGGTAGAGTAGCTAATTCTTATATTATAGGTTAAAGCATTTCTAACGTTTAGTCTCCTGTCTGGAGAAAAATATTAGCACTATAAGAAAATGCAATATTAAAGCTGCCTAGTCTAGACTAGCATAAGCGCGCAGTAGTATTAATCAATTAAAATTAGCTTATTATAAATCTTTTTTTTATTTTCTGATTCATTATTATGTTAATTAAGAATTTGCAAAGTATGATAACCTATAAAAATAACAAGAGAGAGCCCGGCTTTAAGTTTCGTCATTCAACATGTAACTGGTCGAATTATATATGAACATAATATTACTATTGAGAATTGTTATTAATTTTTTTGTAGCTTCAAGCTGTATCCCGCACACAGCAGGGTAGGCAGAGGGAACCTAGTGTTAAGACACTCCGTTCCCCACTTTCCGCCGAATTCGGAGGCATTGCATGTTAAGTAATCGTTATTCATTATATTGCTAATTGTTGAACAAACTATTATGCAAAGGTTTACATCAATGTAGAATAGAAAACAATTCAGAAGAGAGAGAGAGAGAGAGAACTCTCTTAATGAACTCTCTGTTGTTATTTATTTATTGACTACTCTATGATTTTCCAATGATAATAAATGAAAAATGATTTACTACTAATATTAAAAAATCTGGGTGTATTTTTTTTTTATATTCTCATCCTAAAATTTCTGTTTATTTTATTCATTCCATATTATTAAGCATAAAATCAGATCTTTGAAAAAATCAGATTATACATTACTATATAATGGTTGTAAGCTATCCGCCTGATAAATATATTAAAAAAAAATGTATTACAAAAATAATCTAGTAATAAATATAACTAACTTTTAAATTAAAATTAAAAAATCTGTGAATTAAATAAATTTGCATTTAATCAATTTTAAAATCCGAGTTTTAGCTCATATATCTTGTCACGTAATCAAAGAAAAATGGGAAAAATTGTATTTTTTTTGTCTTAATGCTTCTGCTTGCTTCTTATGCTTGCTTGCTGAGCATAGCATAACTTATATTTTAAAACTAAATAAAAACACTATAAAAAATATACATACAAAACAACATATAACAAAAATATATAAACATTTTTGGTTATAACACAACAAAAATAACTTTCGTTATCACGTATTGAAACTACGCCCAAATTGTAGTCGAAAAACCGAACGAGCACTATTAATCAAATCATCAATCTGATATCGGCGTTTTAATTGCACATTGTGTATTGCGCTTTAAAAGCGGGGAAAGCAAACGCAAAGATATTTTTTTTCCATATAATCATTAATAACTGTCGTTTTGTTTCGTTGAAGGCGGTTCGCCCCACCGCGGGGAAGTGTGCTTGTAAGTTCACAATTGCGCTGTCGATTCCTTTGTTTACAAGTTTGAATTAACATCTATTACTGTTAGCGACAGGATATTGCTTTTACTGTTCAATATTATTAACATGCACGGGATTAGTGTGACATAGTGGCTGACGCGAATCTGTCTTGTGTAGATGGTGTGTAGTGCTCGTTATTATGTATGTATGTATGTTCATCGTATAGATTTTTTGCCTTGTAAGCAGTCAGAGAGAATCTTAAGTTAACATCTTCCATTCTCAACTTTTGAGTTGCGAAACTAAACGTGATTGAATATTTCCTCCAATTTAAAAATAATTAAAATTATAGTAGTATTTGAAGCGTGCCTCTCTTGATAAAGTCAGACTTAGCAAGAGTTAATTTCAAATGTTTTTTTTAAAATCTTACATTTTATCAAAAATCAGTGAAAACTCGTAGCCATTGTTTCTACTTTGGTGTCAACACCAACAGCTAGATCAGTTTTATGAAGTTTCACTATTTAAATATGATTATAAAGAATTGGTATAGATATAGCGAGTGGTATTGCAAGTTATGCATTTTTTTGTTTAGCTTCACGCTGTATCCCGCACACAGCAGAGTACGCAGAGGGGACCTGTTAAGACACGCCGTTTCCTACTTTGCGCCGAATTCTGGAGGCATTGCGTGTTAAGTAGCGAAGCTTAACTGCCGCGCTGTACCTGGTTATCAGAGCCAAGAAAATGGAAATATTAAATATTTCCACCCCTCGAATGGGAATTGAACCCAAAACCAGACCCTTTACAGTCACATTTGTGCCCCTGCGTCAAGCCTGGATTTATGCAATAACTATGAAAATATAAATTGACAGTATTTCGAAAATCAAGTGAAGTGAAGGTAAAAGTGTAAAATTTTTACTTCAAACTTGTTCAAATAATACCGTATTGATCAGACGTTCAGAAATTAATGAAGTGGCCATGTCGACCCCCGTCACATGCTGTCGAGCCCTGTCCTGACTTCATGACCTTTCACAGGAATGTCTGCGAAACGTGTGGGCTTTTCTAATATTGCTTTAGTCTTATGTTTTGCGCCTACATACAATATTACATGTTTGGGTTTACAAAATGACGTTAATATTATTACATGTTATTGTATCTATTTGGAGAAGAAGCTAAGTGTGAACCGGTGTTACGGGTATGTGGTTTTGCATTAATGTTAAAAACAATTAAAAATAACTTTTGTATCTTCGATTTTATGTAGTGCCAATAAATAACATTTACATAATTTAAACGAAATAAGTAAATAAATTGAAATTTAAAATATATTAAATCCTTATATTCTTGATAGTTTTGCCAAGAATAAGATAACCTTAAACTTATTTATTTTATTGATACATATTATCTATGCATTACAGAACATTTACAGCAGTGTCAATTGGGAAAAGATAGGTCTCACAGCATAAATGTTAGCATATAAGAATACTGAAAACAGTGGTCTCATAGCAAAAGATTCAGCCTCACACATTTCCGCATAGCGGGGTAGTCAGAGAGGACCTAGTGTCAAGATACTCCGCCGTCTACTTTCTGCCCGAAATCGAGACATTGAGTGTTAAGTGGTGCAACTCAACGCTGTGTTTCATAGCTAAAGATTGATGATAGTGGACCAGGCGAAAGAAGTATGCAGGCAGGTTTGGCACACTATTCTTTCTGACTACCCCGGAAGGAAAGGCTTACTGAAAATTAGAAAATCTAATTCTTAGACTTTTAGAGATGTCAACTTTTTAATTAAAAAAAATTGTAGGCTGCCTTAGAACAAGTATATTAACAGAAGGAATCCTAAAATTATGTGATACAATAAACTGCAAGTGGGAGTGCTATAGTAATGTAGTAATGCTATATCCGAATGGCATGTTTTGACTAGAGAACACAATGTCCGCCTAAATGTCTTCGTCATCTTCATTGAATCATGTTCACCTTCGCAACTATCATAAATCAAATTTACTTATACAACGTATAGATTTATATTATTTTATAAAATGTGGTCCATTTTTATCAAAAATAAGAATATGTAATATTGTTTTTCAAACTGTCAGATTTTGTGTTCATGTAATGGACAAAGAAAAATTATTTCTGTTTCTTAGCACTGCATTGTGCTAACGTCTGTTATATTTTCTTATGTAGCCCACGCAAATGTTACTTTAATCCATAGGAATAAGTTTTGATATCCGCTGTGCGTCACTCCTTACTATCGAGGGATTCTGGTTGATCGACACTGCGACGCTAAAGTCGTCTTCAGACTATTTAAATTCCAGTGCGGTTCGTTGCGTCGCTGGTTTATACGGTGCCGTTAATTTTAGAGAAATTGAACTAGGGATGCTATTGATTTTCTTTGTTAGTTCTTTGATTATAGACTTATACTTACTATTTTTTAAAACATTTCTTAAATAAGCTTCTATCTTAGTTGAAAGAAGATTTAGTATAAATATTTGAAAACCATTGCAGTAATACTTATACGTAATAATTTGTATAAAAATAATCAGAAATATTGTTAAATAAATTCTTTTTCGTATATATACGATATTTCGTATATATATATAGATATAGTGTGTTGGATATCTGACACTGCACTTTACCTATAAACTTTAATGCATTATCTTATGCATATTGTGTAATGTAATCTTATCTATTATTCTGGTAAAATTTAAATTTAAACTCAAAACTATATTTTTATTTGAATATGTGTGTTATAATATGGACTTGTTTCACTCTAATATAAATAATGAATAAATCATGTAGTAATTGCAAAACTCTTTATATAATTCCTATACCATTAATAAATATAAGTATTGATTTTTTTTCAAACTCATCAGACGGACAGTGATATTACTTAATTGGGCTAGAAGGGATATTTAAACTTTTACTGTAGCATGAATGGGAGTAATTTTTAGTAAATGAGTATATATTATGTACAGATACGCTTTAAGGCGCTTGCAATCATATCCGTTTTTATAAAGATCATATCTCCCATCCGGCAGTGTCGGATCATACATCTTTGAAGCATAGAGAACAATAAAAAGTATAAAAGTAAATTAATTTGATGAATTTAATTACATCAAGCTGTAAAGCAGACGTACAGGACCGCTGACAGCTGTTTTGACAGCTCCGATATTAATTGTGTCGTTCATGTCGTTAGGGCATCACCCGGCTCTTCCGTTTCGCTGTCATTAATAAAACGGGCAATAGTAGGAATATTTATCAATGGCATAATCGATACAGAAACAATTATAACCGCATCCATCAAAACATTCAAATCCGGAGGTGTTTCAAAGTTACACTTTTCAATTCAACAGTCAACTCTGTCTCGTCTTCGTACAATTCAAAATCAATTGTTGCGCATTATGAAGTAAAATTGAATCTTATATCATTTGTTTAAGTTAGTATTTCGTTTGCAATAGTATTGTGTAAGCCTGTAAGGTATAGTCTGTATCAAATAACATTAACATTCTTATCTGCGGTCTGTCACACAGCGAGCACATCAAAGTTCGAAAGTGAAGATTATAATTAATAGTCGATGATACGCGAGGATCGTAAACAAAAGCGGTGATAAATGGATTAAAGCTTGATACTAGATAGTAGGTACTGTGGGTTGTAAATCGTTTCGTAAGCGGTCAGTACGTATTTTGGGCTAATGACCGATTCATGTCAAAATAGTGGCAAATATTATGTTTTTCTTTTAACATTTTGTGATATTCTCTTACTTAAAAAATTGAAAACATTTTTTTTAAAATATATAAATATTTTAACGCACCGTGATTCGAACCCTGTCGACCGTCGAAGCGATCTGACCGCTAAGCCATGCGTTTTACTTCCAGCTGCGTCCAAACTCTTACACGTTTATTGTAACTAATTTTTGTTATTAACATAGACTAATACACTACTGACGTTGTTAATAACTACCAAGCTATTATATAATTATGTATTTTCATTTGTAACAGTACGTAATATCATTTCACACAATCTTTGAAGATACCTACTTAATGTTATGCAAAAACATGGTCCTATAAATAAAATTATGCTAAGCTCCACATTATTTTAACATAATTAATTCACACAAGAAACTGGACAAAGTAAATGTCAAATAGTCGAAAGCTTTAAATCAATTTTATTTTGTCTGCGAGCAAACAGTTATCACATTTTCAAATGATATATAGACTGTCTAGTACATTATAGTTTATAAGGCGCGATGTATTTTATTACCACACATCATTACTAGTGATTCTATTCTCGCTATTATTTTATTGATTACGTATGACAATAAATCGTGTCGGACTGTTGATATCGTGTGAACTGGGCTAATGGTTGTACTATCTTTATTACATGTCTTCACTTGTGATTATTGCTGTTTATTATTTAGTAAATTTTGCGTAACTAAGAATTTATGTATAATATATTTATATGTATATTTTATCTACAAATTTTCGACTACTTATTTTAAACGAGAATTTTGAAGTTATATTTTAGTTAAGCATTTTACACAGTAGTCAAAAAATAAATCGACTCATCGAGTCATAAAATTCATCAAGCTTGATAGTGGAAAGATGTTAATGATGTTTTAAAAACAATAAAATTAGTATATAGCGACCATAACGATGTTTTATGTGATAATTTCACAAATTTATTATATACCTACTGACTAAAGCCAACGTTTATAACCACTTATACCTACAGTCGTAACTCTTAAAGAAACGACCTCAACACGTGTGGTTCCGAAATCAAATTAAAATCGTGTTTTATAAGATCGAGTGGCGGTTATGGAAATTTATGACTATATTACCTGCGCCGGCGCATCGACAAAAAGCTGGTCCGGCTACGCAATTATTTATGGTCCGCAAATGATTATAGTTTACGAGCCTTTTACTGAAAACGCCTCTGGCGAAATTTCCTGATAGGCTGTGGCCAAAATATTTCATGGCGTAACTGATGCAACTACGAAATTTAAGTTTAAAATAGCACCTTGGCAAAAACAAAACATAACTATGCGTAAAAGAAATTCGAAATTAAAGGCAGGACGCACACGAAAATATGTTGACCGCAAAAGTTACAGAAATAAATCAGACAGATGACAATTTAAAGTGGTTAACCCACTAACTGTGACCATTTTAGATACTTTGATCAGATCTTGTCGAAACCAAACCTGTGGAGATAAAAATTTTGATATCTGTTTTCTATTACTATTGTAATAAAGTCCAATTTTGATTGAGCCAATGTTAAATTGTGGGTGTTTGTTCTACAGTCTTTAGAGTCACCGTAGAGATTTATGTTTTTATTTAAGAATTAATGATATAGTGTGAGTAATAGCCGTTATGCTAATTTCAAATAATCTGAGCTCGTAAATATAAATAAGGTAGAATCGGTCGTAGGGTTAGTAATATGGTACTTAGCTTGTTTTATTAATTATTTTTTATTAAATGTATCTTAAAATCATAAAGTTCTTTTTATAATCCTTTACTCATATCTGCCTTGTGAAAATTAAAATCCCTTTAAAACCACTTAAGAGCTTAAACAAAAATTAATATTTATTTAATTTTTTTTTTCAATATAATATTTAATAAAATTTACAATAACTTAACAAAATTACGTTTCTTGTGTAAATACATATTATTTCAAACCATTATATTTTATTTTCATTATACCCAATATTTCTTAAACAATTTGCCAAAACCGCCGCACCTGGCGCCGCGCCCCTTACTCTACTTTACGATCTGTTAAAAGACTGACTTCGATGCCCAAATTAACACGAAGTAAAAATGAAATTCATCCTCATAAAAAATAAGCGAAAGAAGATAAAAGCTTAAAAAAGGTCCACGTCAAAACATTTGATTGTATTAATATTTATAGGCATCGGATCGCTGCAGGAAAGGCGGTCTTCAGATGAAAAAAACGTTTATCAGACAGTTCTGTTTTTGAGTAAACCGCAAATCCTTTGTTAAGGGATATTTATGATCTCGAAAACAATTGCAATGTTACTATTATATCAAGTATGACAGCAATAACTGTAACATTTTTTGTCGTAAAATGAAGATGTTAACTCAATTTAATATCAATAGAAGCGTGTGTAAGTATCTTTATAAGGAAGCATGACATATGCGGTGTGTTAAATTGTATAGAATTTAATATACTGTTTCTATTATGCAATATGTAATTAAAATAGTTGTATGTGTCGTCAAGCTATTAATAAATTAGGTTTTATTTATTTTTATGTGCTAGTTGGTGGTGGTATAGTTGGGCAGGGTCTGACTGAAACCACGATCGTCGTGGGTTCGATTCCCACTCGTGGGAAAGATTATATATTACTTTTATATCTCCGCGCTGGTACCTACGACAAGGCGCGGCGTTAGATTCCTTCGTTCCTAAGTTCGTTCTTACCACGCATTATTTCGATTTCGGATAGAAAGTGGAGAACAGACTTTCTTGACACTTGACTTTTCTTGTCTTTGACTTGGTTCTCTCTGACTACTTTACTATGCGGGAAATAGT